>OU015491.1:59876895-60251895 GCA_907164885.2 Dolomedes plantarius
ATATACGCAATGTACTGAAAAATTTGAAAACAAATAAAACTAAACTGTTGCATAAATTTATATTCGACGTTGAGGGAGACAGGAAAAATAGAGAGCGACTTAGAAATTTTTCCGGTTTTGAATTCAAGTTGAATGATTCTGAATTTAAATCTAAATTAAAGAAAGTTAACGATACATTTTCTTTGAACGAACTTATCATAATTTGTGATATTTTGAATATTCCATTTCATGGTGCTCAAACTGAAATCAGCGAATGTATTTTAAAACTGTTGTGTGATGTTACTTATTTGGCTGAAAGCATTCAAAATTCAGAAGAATCCGAATCGGAAAGTGAAATTGAGGAAATACAAGGTGATTATTCAGCGCTGTGTGGAAATACTCATACCGGTAAATCTGTTCATTCTGATAGCGTTTTAAACTCAGATGAATCAGCAAAATTAAAATTTTATGATGTTGATAGTCGAAACAATATGAGATTATCAATCAATTTTAGTGATATCGAAAGTGTTGTACCTAAATTTAATGCTGAATCTCATGAAAATATTGTTAATTGGGTAGAAAATTTTGAAAATGTTGCGGAGTTATTTAACTTATCTGACATTCATAAGTTTATTTTTGCCAAAAGATCTCTTGGTGGTAATGCGCTTTTGTTTGTCCAGAGTGAACTAGTTAACTCATGGAATAAGTTAAAAGATTTGTTAATTAACGAGTTCGGCACTGCCTGCAGTTCTGCACAACTCCATGAAACATTGGCTAAAAGAAATATGAAGGATAATGAAACAGTCCAGCAATATTTTTTAATTATGAAATCTATTTGTAGTCGCGGTAGTGTTGATGACAAATCCCTAATGCATTACGTAATTAATGGCATTCCTGATACCGTTCAAAATAAAACAATATTATATGGTTGTCGCACAATTAACGAATTCAAAGAAAAACTTAAAATTTATGAAACTATAAAGAATGATATTGCAAGAGTTAAGTGTAATTTTGATAATACAAAAAGTAAATACAGTTTGGATAAAGTAAAACCGAGATCAGAAAATTTTGTTGATCGGAAACGCCCTATTATAAGTTATGACCGTAATGATAAAGTTTGCTTTAATTGTGGAAGCAAGGGGCACTTGTCTAGATTTTGTATTCACAAAACTATGAGGTGTTTCAGGTGCCAGAAATTCGGACATGTTTCAAAAGACTGTAATTTATCAACATTTGTGACTGCGAATAGTCTAAAACCCAAAAATCTGATGCTTAAAATAATGATAATGAAGAATGAAATTACGGCAATTTTTGATACTGGTAGTGATGTAAATTTAATTACTTTAGATTGTTATAAACATATTGGTAGTCCTGAACTTGTGAAAAATATTTTGACATTAAATGGATTGGGAAATAGTTCAGTATATACTATTGGTTCATTTTCTACAAATGTTAATATTCAAGGTAATGAGTATAAATTGACATTTCATGTAGTCAGAGACCATACTGTTTGCTCTCTTAGAGTTTTATTAGGACGAGAAATACTCAAGTTTTCTGAAGTTTTAATGAAAGAAAATGATATACTGGTCGAACCATTAAGTAATAAAAATAATCTTGAAGTATTCCCAGTAAAAATTGAATCTAATGCAGACATTCTTGAAATAGGCGATATGCATTTAACGGATGATGTTCAAAGCTTAATCTCTGATTACAATCCTAAAAACATTAAAAAGTACAGTATCGAAGCTAAGTTCATACTAACAGATGATATTCCAGTTTACCAAACACCACGACGTTTGGCTTTACCTGAAAATAATGAAGTTAAAAGACAATTAAATGAATGGCTTGCAGAGGGCATTATTCAACCAAGTACATCAGAATTCGCTAGTGCTATAGTTCCGATTAGAAAAAAAGACGGTAGTATAAGGATTTGTGTAGACTACAGAAAACTAAATAGGAAAGTTAAGGATCGATTTCCTATGCCATGCAGCGAGGATCAGATTGATAAACTTTCGGGGGCTAAATTTTTCTCAACTATTGATTTAAAAAACGATTTTTTACATGTGCCTGTTCATAGACATAGTGTAAAATATACAGATTTTGTGACCCCAACTGGTCATTATGAATTTCTCAAGATGCCGTTTGGATTTTGCAACTCACCAGTAATTTTTGTTCGTTTCATAAATCACATTTTCCAAGACTTAATATCCGATAGTATTGTGTTGATATATATTGATGATTTAATTGTTCCATCGCAGACGTGTTACCAAGCTTTAGAACATTTAAAAATAGTAATCAAACGCTGTGAAGAATATGGTTTGAAAATTAATTGGAAAAAATGCAAATTTTTAATGCATGCTATCGAATACTTAGGGTATACGATAAAAGATAATACCATGATGCCATCACCTAATAAAACCAAAGCAGTGGTTAATTTCCCACAACCACGTAATGTTAAACACATTAGATCTTTTTTAGGACTGACGGGTTATTTTCGCAAGTTCATGAAGGATTATGCGCTTAAAGCAAAACCGCTGAGTGATTTTAAAAAAATGAATTGTGACTTTATTTTTGGTCCTGAGTGGTTAACTTCATTTAAATTGTTAAAAACAAAGTTAGTGGAAACTCCTGTTAAGTTATACGACCCATATGCCGAAACAGAATTACACACGTCTACCACTTCAAAAGAAGTCATTTCTAAACTGGAGCTTCAAAAGAAAATTTTTGGGAATCCCCATCGCATTGTATCGGATAAGGGATCAGCTTTTACTTCTGACGAATTTCAGTCGTATTGCCAAACCGAAAAAGTCCAACATTTTATAATAAACACGGGTTTGCCTAGAGCAAACGAACAAACTGAGCGTTTGAATAGGACTATCATTCCAGTTTTGACCAGATTATCCTTGCATGATCCAACAAAATGGTACCAACACGTCGATAAGTTACAAACTGTTTTGAATTCTACATATCAAAGAAGTATAGGTACAACGCCCTTTGAACTGCTATTTGGAGTGGAAATGCGCAATCCTGAGTTGCTTGAATTAAGACAGCTACTTTATGAAGAATTTTTAGCTCAATTTCAAGAAAATCTAAATAACTTGAGAGAATCTGCAAAACAGCAAATTTTGAGGGTTCGGGAAGAAAACAGGAAATCCTATAGCAAGCACCGACTTAAGCCTGCTCGGTATGAAGTGGATGATTACCTTGCCATTAAAAGAACTCAAGCCTGTCCTGGTCGTAAATTAAGAGGTCAATTTTTAGGTCCCTATAGAGTGACAAAGGTGAAACCCAATGACACCTACGATGTGCATCGTATTGGACAACATGAAGGTCCCATAACGACTAGTTCATGTGCTGAATTTTTAAAACCATGGGCATCTCCTACCCAACCTACTTGATTTCATTTATGTGCACTAACTGTTATTTTTTTTTGTTTCTTTGTATGTGATGTCGTCGTCCATTGCCCTGTGACTGTTGCTGCATCTACTTTTGGCCGGCTTGTGGTCAAGCCGCTGCCAGGATAGCCGAGTTGTAGGATTTGATTATCGCTCTTAACCACGCCCCTCAGCAGGAGTTCCCGTACTCCGAGAGGTTACTCCAGAGTGTAAGATGTTTGAGGCGAAGAGTGGCAACAGGTGGAACGACAACATATAAGTAAGATGACGGTGGGTGTGTAGGGAGGCGGAGAGACGAAGTTTGACGTGAAGACGCCATTGACGTTTGGTTGTGCTTTTACTTACTTACGACGTATTGATCTTTCAATAAATCTGTTTTAGAAGGAAGGTGTTTTTATTCATCACGATCGACAGAGCCCACATATATATATATATATATATATATATATATATATATATATATATATATATATATATATATATATATATATATATATATATATATATATATATATATATATATATATATATATATATATATATATATATATATATATATATATATATATATATATATATATATATATATATAGAGAGAGAGAGAGAGAGATGTACTTAGCGTAAAAGTAATCCCCGCAATATGTTAAATAAATTTTAATATTAAACACAGTTTGGGCGTACTGAAGCATCAGGAAGATAGGGTGTTACATCCTTAGTCAACCGTGGAATTAATATGATGCGCTTCATTCATCGATACTAAATTCATGCGTTACTGATTGAAATCCTATTGTTACACATATTCTCTTGTAAGCATATAATACTAAAAAATAGATCTTTAATACACTATGTAAGAAGTAGATAAAACGACTCTACTTAAACGTATGAAAGAAGGCGACATAGCTCTAGATAAAGAAATAAATCTTCAAATAATCTTTAAATTTTGTTTTCAGGTACATTTCTAGCCAGCTCATTCATACGCTTAAATAGAATTGCTTTGTTAGTAATGCCATGGTGTGCTGGTTGCGTCTGTGATTTGTACTTAGATGTTCCAAAGAGGTCAAACCCTGGTTTCTGCAAGAATAAGGGAACGATTTTGTCTCGCCAAGAGTCGCAATAGGCCGAGAATTTGGCGGCATGTCGGTATAATCGGAAAGTACCATTATTTGTTTTGGCAAACTTATTTTGTTAAATTATGTAGCTTTTTAACAGACGCAGTTTGATTCTGAATTTCACAAACATCACGCTGTGCTGATTCCATTGCAATAGTAATGCTCTTAGCTTTTTCATAATTTATCCTCTGCTAATTTTTTTTCTATATATTTTCATTTTGAAGTCCCATAGCTAATTTATCAAACAGCGCCATACTTAAATTACTACCAAAATCACAATTCATGGATAACTTTTTTAAATCTGTACGATACTGAGAAATTTACTCACCTTCAAACTGATTATGGTTGTAAAATCGGAAGCATTTCACCATTTTCAAAGACTTACAGTTTTACTATTTCCCCATCCTTCGATTTAGAAGGAGTTCCAAGGGTTGACCGCTTCTCCAATAACCTATTTGTTGGAGGTCCCATACGACAAAATAGCTGGAACTTTTTTCTGCTCTTCAATAACCATTTGCCAATCTTACATAAAAGTAAGATTCGAGTCATTACACGTAACATGTGTAGTCCTTTATAGAAGTCTCGAAGAAATCCAAACCATTGCTATCTTTATATCATAGCTCGTCGCCACGTGCATTTTTTTAAGATACTGAGTTCTATGAACACTATTAAATAACGAACTATATATTAATTTTAAAAAACGGACGATTTCTTCCTACAACAATCTCGTTTTTATATTATTTTTTATTTTTCTATTTTTCTATTCTTTTTTATCACCTAGCAACAGCGATTTGCTTGTTGCCAGATTCTTTACAAAAGCTTTAAGATGGATGTAGTTTTTAAAATTCTATAAGGCAGTTTCACGAAACGTCACTTATGCAACCACCGGAAAAAAAGGGTAGAAAATGGATAGCATGGGTTTTAGATGTGGGGCTATGCTATGGGTATCTATATGATCTAGTAATCTATACATTAATCATCTACATTAATCTTATTCATTTAATCTATACATTAATATATGCATTTTTAGTAATCTATAAATTAACATCAAACATTTTGCCCGTCGCTTATGCAAGACTGGAAATGGGACATTCTACAAGCAGCTGCCTTCTTGCACAATTTTAGGACAGTACTTTCAATTAATTTTTTTTTACTTCTGAACTAAAGGGCAATCATAAGTCAAATTCTGATTGAATTTTTTTATTCTTTTTCATCTTTCGAGCCTAATTACAGCTGTTTGAATTTTACTTCACAGTGTTAAAAGAATTGCCATTAAAATATACTTTTAGAATTTAAATCACACAGGATGCCAACTGCAAGGTTTAACCATGAGAGAAATCAAAATTTGGTATGTAAAATGTCTAACATCCCCTTATGAGTGTTTAAGAAAGGAATTTATTGAAAAATGTTAACATAAATAGAACTACTTAAAGACTTTTGGTTAAATGTAAGTGAGTGCCCCATGGCATGGTTTGGCGATATTTGAAAATTTCGCCAAATCCCACAAAAAGACTACGGTAACGACAACATAGTGGACAACAAAATTACGTGTGTATTAAGAATATACAGTCAGTTTTAGGGAATTTAAGTACCCTAAATATTTCAGATTAAATCTAAAGGATATTCTTTTATCATAATTGAAACTAAAGCACAGGAAATTGTAAAGCAAACAAAAAACGAAAATAATCAGTAATTAATAAAAACTCATCAGTCGAAGTTTCATTTCCGACTGAGAGTAATAAAATCTTGGTGTCTATGTAACTGAAGAAAAATCTGTTAAATGCAAACATGTTATCAATGCCTAAAATTGACTGCAGAACATATGAGATAACAATAAGTATGGCGTATTTACCGCCCATGTTAAAAGGGGTACCCACTTCTTTAGATGAGCCGCATTTGATGTTTTTTTCAGAATTTGCAGCATTTGATAAACTGAAATTTGTGGATACAAAAAAATATTTTAAGATAGTTGAGAAATCAATGGTTCTAGAGTGACATTTAAATTTTTAGTTGTATTTACTCGTTTGCTATAAAAAAATGGTACTTTCCCATTATACCGACCTGCCGCCAACGTTACGCAAAAAGTCGCCAATTAAATAAAATGAATACAATACTCACCTTTCACACCACATTTTCACTTTTGTGAACTACATTTTAAGTTTAAAAAGAAAAGAAAAATACCCGAAGAATAGAAAAAAAAAGATAACGCTGACTTTTCACATCACATATTATTAGCAAACTACATTTATATTTTTGGTGGCATACATATCGTTATTCCTTTCTTGCGGAGATTTCGTTTACATTAAGAAGTGGACAAAAAACTCTATTTAAGGGAACATAGGACCTTCAATATATATCTTTAAATTTCAATATACCATAATTTATATACACCATGAGTATAAATAATATTCTTTTCTACTATACTGGAGATACTTAGAATTCACAACTAAGTATTTCGTGGAGGAATAAGACCTGTTTATTAAAAAATTCTTCAAAAATGCTACAATTTTTCAAAAAGTTCCACGCGTATTCATTTTTTTCTGATATCTTCCAAATTTCTCAGAATTCTTAATTAAAGTGTTTGTCATACAACTGTGCATAATTGTTTGAAATCACAAATATTTTTCAAATTTATAGACCATAAATTAAAGTAAAAACATAAAAACTTGAAAAAATAACAGGCAGAATATAAAAAAAAATTATTTAAGACTTTTGATTCATACAAAAAAAAATAAATGCACGTTTATATTTATATACATATGGTAAACTTATAATACAAAATTTAAGGATTTTAATTACTATAGAATGCGCATAGTGCATTTTGGAAAACTTTAGAATTTTTGAAATTTTTTTTTGAAAAACATGCATTATTCTGCCAAAAATTTCTTATTTTGAATTTTAAGGGTTTTCAATGTAGTAAAATAGAAAATTAATTATTCTCAATTTGTATATAGAGTTAAAAATTGTAAATTGAAAAATTCGAATTTGAAGGTCCCTTGTCCCCTTAAGTGTATGTAAGAAAAGGACAGAGATAAGAGAGGATTTTTGTAAGCGAATATAAGAAAATAAATCTTTAAATAATCGTTAAATTTCATTTTAATGTACATTTCTGTCCATGCACTTCCTGCCCGCGATAAAGAATATCCACGGCCGCCGCATCCCCAAGGCCGGAGATGACCAGATGAGGACCGTCTTCAGTGATTTCGTGCCACCGGAACAAGTCCTACAGCTTAAACCGCACCCGTACCGTATGCTGCCCGCTACAAGAAGCAAAAGATGTCCGACGAACCAGGTCAACCAATCAGCGAGAGGCGCAAACCTACCTGCTTACCCCCAAAGGAGAACCCCATTGTTGTCAAGGAGAGGCCCCCATTGTTATGCGGGCGAGGTCGTCGCAAGGTAGGGAGAGAGTTCTATGTTTGCTTTCTTGCCAATGCTCATAGCGTGTAAGGCCCGAGTTAGTTGATAGGTGGTCAGGTTAATTTATGATTAATAATTATTCATATAGATATATATCACATAGCAATATTGATTAAAATTGATATTTGCATAAGGTATGATTAAGGATGAAATGTTTAAATATGTGTATATTGTGATGATACTTAATAAATTTATTGATTGACGTACATTTGAGTAATCACTCTTAGATTTATCCAAGTACTGCCACTAATTACAAAGATCCCTGCCACTCACTTAAATAGAATTGTTTTGTTAGTAGCACCGTGGTGCGGTTGTTGCGTCTGCTATTTGTAAGCAGATGTTCCACAGATCAAAACCCAGTCTTTGTATGCATATCAGAACTGTTTTTCATTCCCAAGAGTGGCAGTTCGCCAAGAGTTTGGCGACAGGTCGGTATTATGGGAAAGTACCAAATAAATTTCATTCCCAGTTTTACATCTTATTTATTAAGACTGACGCAGACACTACTAAATCTGTACGCAAACACAAAGTACATTAATAAAAAAAAATTTCCTAATTTTAAAATTCCATTTTTCATTATGTATTTAACATAAGAATTTTAACTTTCATATTTATTTTCGCTATCATCCAGCATTGAAGAAAATAAAGGAACTAAACGGATCACAAATAAATAATAATAAAAAAAGAAAATCCCTTTTACTCTTTTCCTCCGCCTGCCGTTGTCATTTATTTTCCGTTTCTTTCATATTTATCATTAAGTTTCCGCATTCGAAACAAGTAAAATGATTTATTCACTTCTTTTTCCAAACTTTGATTACCTGAAGGTATTCATCGATCAATTGTGTGTTATGAATGTTTTCTCATCTATTAAATAAATGTGGCCAAAAAAGTGAGAGTTGATCTTTCCTTAGAGACGTAACACCGCCGTTAGATACTGAAGAATATTTCTATTTCTATTGAAGGAGGGTAAATAAATCACAATTTCCACATTTTCGTCGTGGAAGTAGTCCATAAAAGTCAACCTTAAAGGGAACTGCGTAAACATTGCTAATAATATTTCCTCTTTTATATATATATATATATATATATATATATATATATATATATATACTACATAAAATACACGTTTATTAAAAATTTATTCGATGAATTTTTACAGATTATTTACAGATGATTTGATCTACCTCTAGACATAGAGGGAACTGGCCTTCTCAGTAACCCAATAAATTCGCTAACAAGATGTCAGCTATTACAGTCACGAAACTGTAAGCTATAAAGGTCTCGCAAACAGCCTCTAGAGCATGCAGCTCTGAAAGTAGAGTAACTCCGGGAGGGAGTATCGTGTTCGGCGAGTAGCCTATAGAGTGTGCAGCTCTGAAAGAGATATAACTCCGGGATGGAGTCGGTAGCTCAAAGGACCTCTGAGACGAAAGATGCTCTCTAGATGAGAATCTCCACCAAGTCTACTAAAAAATTGGATATTTTTCCCGACTCCGGAAACACGAGCTCCCAGTCACGTGACTGGAATTTTTCTAGATTGGACGGCCAAATTTGTTGTGTCATATTTGTTGGTTCTGATTCGCATGATAACGGCACCACGCTGCCGGTTCTTATAATCAGCTGATCAGAAAATCAGTAGTTCATGTCCAACAAACCATTAGTCCACGGCCACCCCAGGGGCGGCAGATAGATGCGACGCTTTTCTCTGCTTGCAGACTTCTTGGCGCCGATGTATAGAATTTCCGTAGCTGACCTGTTGGGGGTGTTCGCACTGTCTGTGGTGATTTATTCGGAAGGTCGTAACGGATCTTTACAATATACATATATATATATATATATATATATATATATATATATATATATATATATATATATATTATTTATAGGGTGTCTCAAAAAACTTTGACACATTTAAAGGTTTATATAAAAAAGTACTCATGGTAGGGTACTAGAAATTCACATAGGTGTTACCTTATATATTAGAGTTTTTTTCAGTATATTCAATAAATTTCAATATGTTCTCCTTTTGTGGTACGGAGAATATTCATTCGGTAATCCATTTCAACCCATGTGCATTCCAAAATAGATTCCGTAACAGATGAAATTGCAGGAATTATGCGTTTTTTTGAGTACTTTGAGACTGTCCACTTTTGCTGATTAAACATTGCCTTTGACAAATCCCCAAAGAAAAATATTAAGAGGTGTAATGTCTGGAGATCGAGGTGGCAATTGGATGGGACCATCTCGTCCAATCCACATGTTTGCAAATTCCGCATTTAAAAAGTCTCGTACAATCATACCTAAATGAGGCGGTGCAACGTCTTGTTACCAAATGATTTTGGGATGTAAATAAGAAATTTATGGGACAGCAAAAATTTTACAACTTTTACAGCCATTTTACAACTTTTGCTTTCACGGAACAACTAGCACCCTCTGTTGAACTCTTTTGACACAGAAACAAACTCTAATATATGCGGTAACACATCTGTGAATTTCCAGTTCCTACCTTGTATACTTTTTTTTTAATAAAAATTTAAACCGAGCAACCTCAGTCTGAAACACGACGCGCTACCACTAGACTGCTTCGGGCCCTTTTTGTCATTGAAATACGGAATCTTCAATGTCAGGACCTCACAATCGTTTACATATAAAAAAGTGAACTCAGATAGGATTCTCTCGTGACAAAAGCATTTTACTCAATAACAGTTACGTAATTATTACATTTACTTGTAATCTAGAATCAAAATAATGAGTTTATAGATTAATCAAATAATGCTTGCATAAACAAATTTTAAAAAAATACTTGAATGAATTATCATTGGATGTATGAAGGGAACATTTTATAAGCAATTTATAATTTCCCGCATTTCGAATTTTATAGAATACATGTGAATAAACTAAATGAAGAAACTAAAAATGTTGTCAATAATTTAAAGTGTCAGATTCAACTAAAAAAGAAAAATTTTAAGACATAATAATGTATAGAATATTTATTTTTTTAGGACGAAGTAAATAAATAAGCCATTCCTTATTTCTGGCAAGGCAATTTTTACAGAATACATGCTCTTTGAAGCAAAGGACAAGAAACGTTCCTTTTGTTTAAAAATGACAGAATTAATAAAAAAAATTCAAATTGATAGCCATAATTATGAATAAAATAGCATTACTGTTGCATAAGAAAAATGATTGAGAAAAAATTACTAAGCATAAAACTAAGGCAAAAAATAAGGCAATAATTACGCATAAAATTAGGGCAACTGCTTTCATAATCAGTTTTATTGGTGGAAGGAAACCTACTCAACCAGGATTAATACAGAAAGTGAAATGGAAATTTTAAATATGACAAATAAGTATCGCAAAAAATTAACATATTTACAAAATATAAAAAATAAATTTAACAGTTTTTTTCAAATATGATTTCTTAGTATAAATTAAAGTAATAAATTCTTGCTCCTGACTGACTTAAGAAAATTGACAATTTCTTGCAATAATATTCATTTATGGTACTGAATCAAAAGGAAGTACTACTCAAATGCAAAGCTATTTATAATTTATTAGTTTGGTAATTGCTTAGAAACTTTATACGCTAAATTATCAGTACTTATAGTTCGTCAATATTTGATTATAAAAAGTAAATTTTATATTTTTATAAATTTATATTTTTTGACAATAAATAGCAAAAATTACCTTGATCATATTGTTTTAAGTTACTTTTATCAATGTTATTGTAATCAATGCGATAATAATACTTGTAGTATTAACTTAAATTTCCATTAACAGTTGTAATCAAACAGTAAATTTAAATAAAAATAATGCCTTTTCAACAAGAAAAAAATTAAACTATCTCTTATTTTAGTATCGAGTTAAAAATATAACACTATTACAAATGTAAATCAATAATTACTAACAATATGTTATTGTATAAATTCAGATTATTAATTTCAGAATAATAGATTTAAAATTGCTTCTACAGTTATTTAAATCATTCATAACATGTTAATGATATGTTTATTGCTAATATATTAATGATCATTAATAATATCATTAATGATGACTTTAGGGATATTTCGATATATTATAAATTTTATTGATATGTAATTCACTATGAAGACAATAGAGACAAAAATTATCGATATATAACACCAGATAAAAATATTGGATAGTTATAAATTGATAAACCAATATTGATATTAAAAGTCAATAAGTTAATAAAACTATGTTGTAAAGTACTTTTATTTAACATATAATTTTATTGCTGATATATAGTTCAATATAAATACAGTAGAGTCAAAAATATATTCAATATAAATGTAAATCCACTTTCCCTTGGTATAACTCTGAGGGGAAAACATGCTATTTTAAGAATATCAACAATGCTTCAGGTCTCGGGTTTTGAATAGATGTGGATGCTAATAAAGTATTATTGCCTTTTCTCTACTTTTGCTATTTTATACCTCTGTCTGCTGTAATTCTACATTCTAAGAAATATGAAAGAATAACTTTCTAGACAGTCTTAGTACCCTCATAGATATATAAATGTTCGTATATTATACAGATGTGTGTGCGAGTGCATGAGTACGTGTGTGGGATTCCATAGCCTAGTACTGATAACTTCATAGCAGTCGTGGCAATAAATATTTTAATCAGTTTTTGATTCGTCTGACACGTCTTGTCAGCTTTGTTCCCTTCTGTATTCATACGCCTGCCCCGTAAAGGAATATGCAACCTGTTTCCTGACCAAATCACACATAAATAATAAGGGGTGTTCTGATATATTTAAGCTGATGGACTGTCCCAAGAGACACGAATGAATACAATTTCTCACGCTATGGAGAAATGATGCACACGTCCACCCCAAACTGCAACTTAAGGGGATATATATCAATGGAAAGGATAATTTATAGGGCAGTAGTTGTTTATGAAATAAACTAACTTAAAACCCATACTTCGCTACGGAGTACATTTAAATTAAATACAACGGTCAATGTATGCAATTAATGCCAAAAATATGTATATATATATTTATAATAAATACAACGATCAATGTATGCAATTGATGTAAAAAAACGAAAAATATATTTATAAAAAAATCGTAACGGATATTTTTATAGACAAAATAATGTAGGAGAAAATATTCAAATTAAATCTAATAGCATATACTAAAGAATATAGTACAGTTAATATAGTACAGATTGAGGAACATTTCTTTTACTATATGTTAATATTTTTTTGGATAATGTCCAATCGTCTGCTGCTTTATCAAGAATTTTTATTGTCTATTTCGTTGTTAAGCACGTGACGCAAGATTAAAAGAAAAGAACCCATGTGATCAGCATTTAATAAATTAAATTCTAAAAATTAATCTTTAAAAATTCACCAAAAATCAAAAAATGCGGGTAAAGATTCAAAAGAGATTTCATTTTAAAGGAATTTTTATGGTCTTTCTCGTGATATAAATTTTATAACCCTCAAATTATTATTTTAAATGTAAACTTAAAAAAAGTTACTAAAGCAGCTTAAAAATTTAATTTCAAAAAATCTAAGAAGAATTTTTCAAAAATCTTTCTTAGTGCACCCCTACACTATAAGAAGAATCGCCATGCAAAATTTCAGCCCTTTAGGTCTAGCGGTTTAGTCTGTACGTTGTATGTCAGTCAGGGAGTCAATCAGTTACGGAACTGTTTTACATATATAGATGAGAAAATGAAAAAAAAATTTCTGTATGTCGAAACACTCTTTTGTTGTAAAACTGTGGTAGTCACTGAGAATGGTATATTTATGCAATGTTTATTAATAATATTAATATTCTAAATGCCTTACATGAGGTTATGACTTAATAATTAAATGTATTAAAATATGAAATCTATATTAGTTTAATAATTAAACATTTCTTTCCATTTTTGTCTCATAAAATGGTGAGATATTTTCAAATCAGTTATTTAATAGAAGGTAATAAAAACTGAAAATTTAAAGACTGTTAAAACATTTAAATATTTTAAATTGAAAATTATTTTATCCATTTTAGGTAAACGATGAAAATTAAATTTCTTATTGTTCGGTATCGGATCATATTGACCCTACTTAGAACGAGCCTATTCGTAATACACAAAGGACTGTGAAACAAAGATAAGCCTAAAAGATTACATAAGTGTATTAGATTTTTTTTAAAATTTTATCTCAGGAGAAATTCAACTCAAAAGTTGCATTTCTTGATATTGCTGGAGTACTTCAACGCCCACAATACAGAACTCGAGGTTGGATGAGACAATTTTCTCCCCTTCGCCCTGGCAAACGGTCCTTTCAATGCCTCCAGGATTTTGGAACGTAAGATAGCACACCGTTAATCAAACATACAGCGAAAGTTCACTGAGAAAATAACTCAACGTTCTTGAAAAATAGAGGTCAAATAGCCAACATATTTTGTCATTGGCCCTCGAAAATAAAAAGAAATATGTGAGTAAAGACAAAAATTAGAGCCTCCTAAATGCCGAGATAGTTAAGTTTCTAGAACTACCTCTAATAGTTTAGTAATAGTGTATAATTTAATGTAAAAACAACCTACAATGGCGGAGGCGCTAAATGTATGTAAAACGATAAACTAAAAGATTTATTCAAACCAACCCAGCACCGACTGCCATGCAACCAATGTGGGAAAGTAAATAAATTAAGCTTAAAATGAACGAAACATTCTTACTTCCAGTCTTCTTGTAGTATGGTGTCACCGCAGTGCTAGGTATTCCAAATCATAACTAATTAGAATCAAAATACATTTTACTTGTAGCTATTTATTCCAATTTTTCACGACCAATAAATGTGGAGTAGAACAAACGTTGTAAAATGGCAGAGATTCACTCAGCGGCATCGCCGAAGGGAGAACTGGTCCCAAAAATAACAAATACGTTTGGAAGTAATTACTTGAATTTGCAATGGGAGGACCTGCCTTGTGCAAAGTCCTCGCTAAAATATTTCTTGTTGAAACCCATAAAGCTTGAGAAGCCGCTTCTTAAAATTTGTCTTTAAATTACACGAAAAGAATCATGCTAGTTGTAAAAGTTATTGAAAGAGAATTCTAAAAACTTATACCGTTACCTCTTCAGAAACAGAAAAACCCAACCAAGTGAAACACTGCCATCTGTTGGTGAACACAAATTAAACATAGAAAAATTAACAATAAAAATGTCTTTTAAGACAAACATCCTCTTTATGAAACAAATTGGTAACCTACAAATCACTACAAACTGATAGGATGATAATACTTACGTTTATATATGTAACGTTCAAATAAGGGTGAGCCAAAAGTTCTTAAAAACTTTAAAAGTTCTATAAAAAGGAACAAATTATGATAAAGAAGTGCGGTTTGCACGAAGGGGCTCACAAGGAAGTCGGATTTTTTTTTAGCAGTAGCAAAAAAAAAAATAATTTGTAGATGACGCTAACATGCGAGATATTCAACAGAATTATACAAATCAATCTTGCAATAAAAGACCGTGATACGAGAATTTCTCATTCGTTTTCAGAATGTTATCATTGCACTATCGAGCGTTTTTGGTCAAGCTCTTAAGAGTTGCTTTGGTTGTGTCGTATAATGTTCTGGAATTCATGCTGAACAATTGTTATAGCAAGAATAGGTGAATGGAACGTTCTGTTGTCTTGTTCATTGTGTTTCCGGCCGACAGCGCCTTCTACCAGTGACTTTTTTGACTAATGCTTTATTTTGCTGCTAAAAAAAAAATCCGATTTCCTTGTGAGTTCTTTCGGGCAAACCGCACTCCTTTATGATAATTTCTTCCTTTTTATGAATTTTTAAAGTTTTTACGAACTTCCCTGTATGTAAAAAGTCATAGATAAATTCAAATATTTCTTATCAGTACTATAACCAACTGGGCGTAACCAAGATGGCGGTTCCATCGCAGCGAAATACACAGGGATACCGTATATTGGGAATTAACCAACTAACTGTATATTTCAATATTTATTATTTCGGAAATTATTTTCCTTTTATTTTGAAAAATTTAGCTTGTGGAATAAGATATTACTTACCCGTATCTTAACAATGTCTAGCTGAAGAGGTTAAAAAAAAGTATGGTTTATTTTAAGGCTGTTACTACAAAATAGGGCTTGAGTATAAAGAAACTGTTGCAAAGTGAGGTTTAAAAGGGCTAATTTGACTTCTCCCGCTAAATTCTTTTCTTAAATAAGCAACTGCACTTTAAAACCCAATAAACGATAGAAATGTATATGTATCAAATAAAATAAATACCATACCACATTTTCTGAAATGTCCAACATTTCAAAAACGCCACTTTAATGAGTTAATTTCAGTTTGGAAACACTTCAACAAAGAAGTTTAAAATAAATGTCTAAACGTTACACTTTTCTTTGAGACTAAAGTGCTCTTACGCAAGATAGCCGTATGTATTTTTTTCTCTAGAATTTAATTCTTCTAAAAAGTTTTTGAAACTTTGCTAAGAAGTTTCTAAAACTTCAGATGAGTTAATTTGAATTTTTACAAGAATAATGCTGTGTCGGGTTTACTTAAAATAAAAACTCAAGGGAAATTATAGAACGGATCTGTTTCTCTATCAGACAGTTTAATCTGATTGCATGCTGAATTTAAAGGAATGACAGTTTGACATTCAGCCTATGCGAAGAATCTGAGTCAAGAATAAATTTATTTTTAATTCCTGATGTCAGTTTTACATAAGTGCGTAGGTAAGCAGATGGACTTCTTTAAGGTTTTGGTAGTATGAAAACGTTATTCTCTGACAGTAGAGCTTAATGCATTTAGTCAGGTATTCATAACGCAGCTAGAGAGAGAGAAATTCACATTAAGTCTTTTGACATGAGAGGACAATTTCATTCATTTATTTGTCAAGTTTTGTCTCTATATTTGACGATCTGAAATCAAATCAAGAACAATTGCTTTAATATTATCCTAAGCTACGATTTAAATATCGTAGCTTTGTATTAAAGGTGACTGAAAAAGGAATGCAATGCTAGTGAGTATGTTCCAATGGAAGCAGATATAATTTTGGCTATAAATGGGAATAGCATAAGTGTAAACTGTCCCGATTAATAGCATGTTATAAATACTATTAATAGAATTGAGGATATTTATCTAAATATTTTGAGTGATATTATTATTTTTTTAAATCTAAATCGAATTGTAATACAATTTTATGTTTCAATACAAATTGATAGGGAATTAAACAAATACAGTGTAAAATTTTTGTTGAAAACTCGTGATATTAACCACTGACAAAGAATGAAAAAGTTTTATGCCTTATTTCGTATTCCTGCAAAATACCAATGAGGACTACAACTTGTTTATCTTGCGCACTCTTTATAAAAAAAATAAAAATAAATTTAATAACGGGATTTAATCACAGAAAAAACTTATGATACAAGAGAGCTCTGCTAACTTTGTAGCATTATTATAAAAAAACTAAAAATAATTTAATAACGGGATTTAATCACAGAAAAAACTCATGGTACAAAAAGCTCTGCTAACTTAGTAGCACTTTTATAAGCCTATGTCATACTCATTGAGATTCTCAACATTAATTGAAATGCAAATCTTAATTGAAATGCAAATCAGAGCCATTTACTACAAATGAATTTATCTTGCTTAACACCTTGGTTTATTAAACTTGTGTAATCTAATATAACTTTTGAATCAATAAAGCACTTGGAAAGATATGTACCTTGAAAATTTACTAACCAAGTTAAAAAGCAGTTGAAATATAGTGTACAAAGTGATTTCGTACCCTAAAATATAAAAAATATTGTTTAATTCCCCTGTAAAAGATATAAAGTATATTGATTTTGTATTCAAAAGCCTTTAAAATTACCTTAAATTGTTGACATTATCCATATTTTAGGATTCTCAATAATTACTTTAATTAATTTAAATGAAATACACTGATAACCTCTGGAGAAGGTTGGACTTGCTGTGCAAAAAAAGGCGGAATGTAATTAAAATTAACAAGAGTACCTCACATCGCCGGTATAGTTAAGTTAGTAGAAACCGACCTTAAGGTTAGGAGATCCATGTTCAAGTCCCTACATATTGCAGACGGTCATCTAAGAGATTATGATCCATTGGGAATTCACCATAAAGCAAATAAAAAATGTGTTTACTGGAAATTTATCTACACCACGTAAAAAAAGGAGGATTTTTCCAACGTCCTGCATCGTTATCCTAAAAGAAAAAGAGGAAAACATGTGAGTAACTCAGTTCGAAAAATGAGAGTTCCTGTGTTCCATCGTCGGGATATTTCAGTCCGTAGAATACCGTCAAGGTAAAAAACCCGTTTTTGATTTTAGTTATAGATGAGCGAGTTTAGAGGTAGCTAAATATTTAAATTATCGTGCTACAGGAAATATTAACATTTGTAAATTCTTTTTATCACTGTTATTACTTAAATGCGCTATATTTTTCAGCCTCAGTCAAAAAATGGTTTACCAGTTTACTAATTTTAGAGTTTGAATTTTCATCTTGTTTTTAGCTATTTTTGAAATAGAGAATCCTAAAACTCGCATTTAAATGGGCTAAAAATATCAAAGATTTGTCATTCATTAAAATTTTTGTTTGAAAAAGCCTAAATGGTTGGAAAATATACTCATTCATACTAATTGGAAATAAAACAGAAGAAGTTTAGTCCTTTTTAGAGATTTAACGTGTTATAAAATATATCCCAGTTCAATATTGCACCAAGAGGTTTTTTTTCGATATCGATTTCAACCAGAAATTAGTTGATGAAGATTACAATGAATGGCGTTCTTGCTCATTTAAATTTTAAAAAACTGCTAAAATCTTTAGTTTATTTCAACTACTTTTACATGATTGATCATGCGAATGAAAAGACGCGAAACAACTCTTACGTAGCAAATAACTCAAGCAATTCAAAATGGAATAAAAAATTGGGAGCACGGTTTGAGAATAATTATCAATTAAAAATAGAATTTAACTCTCCTACTTATTGATTTAAATTTTACCTTACATGGATAAATAAATATAGCAATTTTGTAACACCTTCCTACATTAAGTGAAATATTTTCCTTCTAAAGTACCGAAACGACAACTTAACATTTTTCTTTAATTCCTTTATGAGAATTTTCTAGAGATCTTTGTGCATGTAAAATTTGAAATTATGAATACAGTAAAACCTCGATTATCCGGACTAACTGAGACCATAGGCAATTCGAAAAATCGAAAATCCGGATAATCCGGATAATTAGCAAAATAAAATCCTTAACTAAGCAGACTTACCGTTTATTACGATAAAAAACTATGTATTGTAACAAAATTGCATAGTATTGTTTAAAAGACATTGAAATATAAAAATAACTTTTCAGAGTCAATCAACGTCAATGCCCGGTGATACTCTAGTAAAGCTTTCTTAAGCTTGTTCTGGATTACGACATATAAAAAAAAATTCGCAAAGGTGCAGACAAACCAATTAAGGCGAACAAACGGGACGGAAAATGAAACAGTGAAATGACGCGAGACGATACAAGAAGAATGTCGTGGGGATATGGTATGTTAGAAGTTTGAAAAGTGCAGACAAGCCAATTAAATCGAACAAACGGGGGTAAAATGAAAAAGTGAAATGGCGCCTGTTTGTACAAAAGACCGGATGAAGAAGAAGGAATTGAAAAGCAACAGTTAAGAGACAAAATAGCGAGGGGGCTACATGGAGGGGACATTGAGATGAAAAGGGAATTGTTGGCAAAGAGAAGATGACCCCACACATGGGAGATGTTCTGGGAAAACATGATCCCTAGAAAGGCAGGGGTGAGTCGAAGGCGGAATTGTTTTAATATGAAACGCCCCTCACTCTGAATGGTTTAAAGAAATAATTAGGTAGTAAAAATTAGCAAATCGAAGTGGAAGTGAGAGAAAAGGTTGAACATGAGTGACGAATGAAAATGAAAAAGGCGGGGCGTTGAGAAGATAAAAAATAGAGAGAGTGAGAATATTAAAAAAGGATATGATTGATTTTGGCGCTCAGACTCGGCACACAGCTATGAAGTAGTAGCCTCGTAAGCGAGAAGTTTAAAAAGAGTATATGGGAGATTGCGCCCAGACTTAGCGCATCACTATAAGTCTGCAAACAAACGATGAGAGGAGAATAGATGAATGGTGGAGCCGAGAGAGATTGCCTGACCCCTGCAATCTAGCGATGAGAGGAGAATAGTTGAGCTGCGGAACCAAGATAGATTGCCTGACCCCTACAAGCCAAAGATGGAGAACCGATCCTGCCGTTAAAGCCCGCCGCTTCCCGCACCATACAGTGATTTTGATGACTGCATTCTCCAGTGAAAAGTGAATCCCGATGCAAGATACCACAATCGATGCAAGTGAATAAGTCAGCGAATGTTTCCCTCTGCATTCTGCAAGAAATGGAGGTAACCTTTCATTACCTATTGCCAAAAGTCAATAAATCCCCGAATCCTATGATATAGGCTAAAGTTAAGAAATAATATATATTGCGTACTGAGAATGAAATCAATTTAAATAAGTGAAATAGTATAATTAAATAATCCCTTGATATAATGAGTCCCCTTGATATAATGAGTGTTTCTTTAGGTTGATAATTATCAGTAATATAATTGAATGTGTATTCATATATGTGTTATGTTAATAAATCAATGTATTGTTTAGAATTCAGCGTAATGGTATCATTGCCTACTACTATACTAAATCACGACCACCCAATAAACTCTACGACAAAGCTCAACAAAAAGCATTTTATTACCATAATTTATTGTACAATCTATGCAGGAACAGTACATTGAATCTAACTAACTGGGTGTACTTGTAGTTACGTTCTTGTTATCATAGTTAAAATTTATCAACGAGGGACGGATAAACGAGATTTTAAGGCAATTCCAAAAACTTATGCCGACCCACCCGGAGTCATGCGACAAGATTGGCCGAAAACGAGTGGTCGCTGCGTGCAGTCCTGCACATACAAGAGTCGCGAGAATTCATACAATAATTTAGGGTCATTGTAACCTGTTAGTAGTTACTCCATAAGGTTTGGTTTGGAGCGCTACGGTCAACTTTTTGCTACACGAGGGCTATTTAGACCGGGGTCTACAGTTTAAAGCCGATTCCGAACGGCTACAAACATCCATGCCAACAGTGGGACTTGAACCCACAGGATCTGAACCGAATTCCAGCGCCCTAGCCATTCTGCCATCACCTGGCTACTACTCCTTAAGGAGTAAGACTAGTTCACCAACATCTGCCCTTCTTGTCCTGGACTTCCAGTTTCCAGCGTGATGACGTTGAGGTAGGGGAAACCAACGCCGAACACAGTGCATCCTACAAATTCCCCTAAGGGAATAGGAGGATACAACTCCTCTAATAGTCATAGTTGCTTCGTCATTGTCTGCACTCATATGTAGTTCATCACTTTTGAACTTTAGTGCTCTGGGAAGAAATCTGGCCGAAATAGAGAATAAAATAGGCAATAAACTGGAAATTCAATCACGATACGGAGACAAATTCTCAATATATTGCAAACCATTATTAACTTAGTTACTTTTAAGCAATACATCATGCGAATGTAAAGTTGAACAATTCGTATGCAGCAAATAGCACAGACAATTCAAAATCAAATAAGTACTTGTGAGCACGTTTTGAGAACTATCGATTAAAATTAAAATTTAACTCCTCAATTGATTGTTATAATCTTTGCCTTATATAAATATATAAATAAATAATTTTCGTTATAATTTCTGTCAATCTGTAAAATATTTTCTTTCCAAAGTACCTAAGCTACAAACTGTAGTTTATTTTTATAATTATTTTAAGAGGATTTTCTGGAGATCTTTATATATGTAATGCTTAAAATACATAAGAATAAATTAAAAAGAGTTGAAAATATTATTGGAATGCAGATACAAATTTTTAATAAATACAAAATAACATCATTAAGTTATTTGCTTTTTAGGAATAAGTCATACGAATGTAAATATGAGCAATTACTATGCAGAAATTTAAAACAGAGTATTAAAAATGGAATAAAAACGTGTTAGCACGTTTTGAGAAAAAATATCTTTTAAACTTAAAATTCAACTCCTTCACTAATTGCTTTAATTTTTGCCTTATATAAATAAACAAAGAAAGAATTTTGATAATAATTTCCCACAATCAGTAAAATATTTTCTCTCTAAAGTACAGAAGATACAGACTAATTTTTTTATTTAATTTCTTTATGAGAATTTTCTGGAGATCTTTATGTATATAATGTTCAAAATAAAGATTAAATCAAACAATAAACTAGAAATATAATTACGATACAGAAGCAAATCCTTAACACAACGCAAACTAATATTATTAACTTATTTGCTTTTAAGCAATAAATCACGCACAGGACTTAAAAATGAGGCAAGGTCAAAAATTTCTGCCTCCCTTTACGCAGAAAAAAACTTATCATAAATCTTAATTTAATTTAATATGTACGGTTTGTTATTTTCAGACGAATTTTCAGATACGTTAATGGGCATTAAACCTTATCTGAAATCCTGGGGTAACGTTTTATGAATATGAATTATTGTGAAGCAAATTTCCTTTTATGTAGGAGGATACTACTGTTTTTAGAATCTGTAAAATCTTCCGCTTAATTTATCAATGCCAGTTTTGTTTAGCATATTGAACGTATGAAAAAGGAAAATTTTTAAATTTTATGTCGTTATAACTTTATTTGTGGGGTAGTAATGTTGTTGTCTAGCTAATTACTTTGATAAATTGTGTAAAAACATTAGTTTATAATTAAAATATTTAATATAGTGTTTTGCCGAGCACAAAGTTTTCTTAACTATTATAATATCCCGATTGCCATATTAGTTAATGTGATAACGTTGAAAACCTTCCGCTAAATAATTCCTGCTTATTGCTTTTGAAAGTTGTTTTAAAATGAAACCACAACAAGAATAACGAATTCTTTGGCCATTCACGTACTTATGGATTATTCTTTGGAAGTTTTCTACTTTGAATTCTTCTTTGGAAAAATATTTTTTGTGGGATAAATCACAAAGATTTGCTTTTGGAATATGGTGGTCATATACTACATGTTGAAGCTTTTGATGAAAAAGACAAAACTTATTCCATAAGAGCTGAACAATTGTATGTTTAGTTTGGTTTGGAAAGCTACGGTCAACTTTTACTTCACGAGGTCTAATTAGACTGGGACTTACAATAACTGTATATTAAGGGAGATTCCAAATTATATTTTGATCGACATTCGAACATGAACATCCGATTACCATATAGCATAATTTTTAGTTATATGTCTGTAGTTATAGTTATTTTTCCAACCCCTGGAGATGCTCGGTCCAAATTGAAGTTTCACCAGGGGGTGGTGTTGGTTCATCTATAATATACGGTGCTCCCATTGAAAACGACCAATGGTTCTTGAGGATTATGTGCAAATGTCTTGATTGGCAAGTGCCCCGCATTAGCAAGCAAACAACAGTTATTTTCCCAAGGAATTTCTTCAGAATTTAGGAGAGAAAGATAGATTTATATTGATCTTGATTAAACATATTTTAAAGGGGAATGTCGGATTCGCGTTAACATTGCATGGATAAAGAAAGTACAATAAACCCATCTTGCACTTGGATTGAAATCGTAGTAAGGCCTGGTTTGACAATATGAACTCCCAGATGACCTCAGGTGTAATGCTGTGAAGTCTTTTCGCCTAATCACAGGTCATGACTTCCTCGCTAAACACTTGTTCAAGGAAGGCATACAGGGTCTGTCCAGAAAGTAATGAGACTAATTCCATAAAATTCGTTTATTTGAAGATAATTTTGCATATACTTAATAGTCTTCAAAATAGCCTCCTCCTGCATTAATACACCATTCACCATTACCAACGACTCTGCCACCCACTGATGACCGCCTGGAAGTCTTCAACTGGAATGCTGTTCAGAATGCGCGTTTCCTTTTTCTGCAAATTCTCTAGATTGTCAAAATGATGACCTTTTAAGCTCGATTTTAACCGAGGGAATTGAAAAAAGTCCGGCAGTGACAGATCGGGCTGTACGGTGGACCAGCACATTATCGGGATGCAGAATCCAATTGTCTGTGATCTCCGGGCGGACGTGCGCAGTTCGATTTCTCAACCTTTGAAGCACTTCCCTGTAAAAATCTGCATTAACTGTCTGTCCGGAGGCTATCCTTTGGACATTCATCCGATGATCAGGGTCCGAAAGTGCTTTAGTTTTAGCCACATTGTCTGAAGTTCGAGAACTTGATGGAAGCCCAGCGCGTTAATCATTATCGATGTCCTCTCTTCCGTCTTTGAAGACTTTGTGCCAACTAAACACTTGAGCCTTGGACAAAGATCCTTCCCGTAGGTTTCTCGTAACATGGCAAGTGTCTCAGTAGCCGATTTCTTTAGTTTTACACAAAACTGTATAGCGTATCGCTGCTCGTCATAAAGGTCATCGTTTTGACAATCTGAAGAACTTGCAGAAAAATGTAACGCGCGTTCTGAACAGCATTCCAGTTGAAGACTTCCAGGCGGGCATCAATGGGGGGGGGGCGTTGGCAACGGTGTATTAATGCAGGAGGAGGCTATTTTGAAGACTATTAAGTGTCTGTAAAATTATATTCAAATAAACTAATTTTATGGAATCAGTCTCCATAAAATTCGTCGCTTTCTGGACAGACCCTGTATTCTCAACACCTTATTGACCTCTGTGCAATTCATCTGAGGAAACGGACATCCTGCATTTGCATAGCTTCCCAGATCTTTGTGCTTATAATATTTTCAAGCGGTATTGGCGCACGAGAGAATCAATTTGGTAAAAGCTGATTTTCCTCTCTTTCTGCTTTTGTTCTTTGTTCATTGGTTTTTTTTCTGTTGTATTTTTGTATTCTTCGTATTTTGCCTGCCACTGAAAATTTTAATATAAAATGTTACTGTATAAGAATTTTTACATCTAAAGGACGGGGAAAATTTGCATTTTGAGTAGCTCGATTGATAATTCCATGCAAAAATAACGAAAGCAACTCTTTTTTTTAAAGTTTTTATTGATCTATCTACAGGTCTTTGGCCCAATGATTTTCAAGCATTTTTGTTCCTCTCTAAAGTAAGACTTGTCCAACTCTTCAAAATAAGCGTTTATTTGACTAATGATTTCAAAATTCCCAGCAAATTTCTGCCCTGCAATATTTTTTTTTCATATTTGGGAACAAGCTGTAGTCCAAGGTTGTCAAATCTGGAGAATGCGAAATATCGGAAATAATTTTGTAGCATAACTTTAACTGTTTAGCCGTCGAAATCGCAGAGGGATGAGCCGTAACACTGTCCTAATGTTGAAGAACATTTTTATTTTCGCTAAAGTACGTCTTTTGGTCTTAATTCCACTATTTAAACGATCCATGAAATATGAATAGTACTCTCCGGGGTTTCCCCCCCCCCCTTTTCCAAATAGTCAATGAAGATTATACCACGGATACCCCGAAACACTGGCGATAGCTTTTCCTGCTGAGGGAATTTTTCGTTTCTGGCTCGTAGTCATGTATTGACGTTTCATCAACTGTTACAAAACGACACAAAAAATCACCTGGAATTCTTTTGAATAGTTCCAAATTGTTCTCCGACGTGTTCACTCTTTGATATTTTCGATCGATTTTTAACAATCACGGGACCCACGAAGAAATTTCTCATATCCCGACAGCTTTCTCATATCCAATTAGTCATGGAAAATAATACATACGTGCTTTGGTGAGATGCACAAAACCTGAGATGTCTCGCGAACTTTTTTAATTTTCTACCCTTTATCACCATATAATGGATTTTTTTTTAATAATGTCTGATATTGTACCTCAGCAGAGCAAATAGAATTTTCAGTGTCACTTGTACTCATTCGGCTGCAACGCAGATCGACAAATCACTTGTAAATCCTTCTAAGCGAAGGTGCAGACTCTCCATAGTAATAAGCCCGCTAGGAGTTAGTTTCTACCACTGTTTTGCAACTTAAATAAGGTTTCATCAACAAAGGGATCTCATTTTCCTCCATTATGGGAACAACAACAAGTGTTGACCGACTAAAACGGCTATTACCATCAGAGAGCTAGCGTCGAATCTGTTTACAATGTGGCATGCGGGAACATGTTTAATGTGAGAGCGCTAATAATTTCAATGAACTGGCACTATCTCTCTGATTGGCATGGACTAATCAATCTCCCCAATTTAAATTTTGCCCATAGAAAAGAAAGATTCTATGCCATCACCAAATATTTGCTCTTTGTCAGTATAATAGTCCTTGCAAATGTAGCTTTTAAAACAATATTTTCAATATCCATAGAAGCTCAAATTCTAAAGTAAATTTTTTTATTTCTCGGGCATTAAATTTTTTTTAAACAAAGCTTTGAGCTTCAAAAGTTTAAAAAGAATTCAATGAGATATACAAGAGAAATATTTTTTAATATAGTAAATCTTATATACATTTTCTTCAATATAGTAAATTACTTTCAATATAGTAAAATCGATATATTGAAAAATTTAGGAAAAAAATTCTGTCCTTTTGCAGAGTTACACTGGTATAAACGATAATAAATAATGTTGTAATATGGAATTTCTTTTATTGAGAAATCATGTTTAGAGAAGAATTTTTTATAAGAATTTTTTTTTACCAAAAACTCAAAGAAATCGGAATTCATAATCTTCAAACTTCAAATCATTCTCTTGACGGTTGAAGTTTTCTCATTTATGTTTCACTGGAATGAGAAAGTGGTTTATTTTTTGTTTACAATAAATAACCATAAGCACATTAATTTATTTTCTTTTTATAGCCCAGGAACTTTCTTATGCAGCTAAAAGTTCATAACATTCATATAAATAAAGCGTTTCATTCTTCATTCATTCTACACGCCGGAAAAAGAATTTTGAGAGAATAAATTTCATTATATTTTTATAAAACACCTTTTTTCATTGCCAGCTTTCCGTAAATCCAATTTTCATAGTGCGTCTAATAAATCTTAATAATGCTTTTTGTGGCTTTATCCTTTATGTTAACTTAGAATAATGGAATGCAAGCAAATGTGATTATACATAAAATGCTTCAACCTGCTGATACAGAAAGGCCCTTTGTTATTACTCTTTCCCGTTTTACTTCGTGGTTTCTAGAGAGAAGCAGTTTATAAATGGTTGTTTTAAACCCCTTTTACGTCTAAGTTTCCTCAAGAGCGTTGAGTTTAATTACAGAATAGAGTGAATATTGTTGATTACTATCAATAGATTGTAAATGTTTAAGAAGCACTGATTTTGTTGTGATTATATCACTTTTGATGAAACGGAGAAACTAGAGCAATTATGTTGCATTAATATTCATTGTCAAAAACCGAAAGATATTTTACTGCATGCAAATCATATATTAACCAAAGGAATTAAACGTTACTGCAAACGATTATAAATGTCTTTAAACTATACGAACGATATTAAATACTTCTACGGGGTGTTTTAAAACAATTAAGATTTTAAAGAGGTTTCATTTCTGTTATATGTGTTAAGGTTACTGTGTATTAACCCTATTGGATTCGCGTATCTTAATGTTAACCTATGGAGAAAATATGTCCAAAGATTGCTGACTGGGATTGAAAGATTTTTTAAAATTGTATTCTATAATAGAGAAAGAAATTTTACACCTTAGGGCATTTTTCTTTTTTAAAATAAATGCAAATAATTTTTTAAAACTTAAATTATCCGGGGGAAATATCTAGTATAGTGTGTTTTAAACGCTCATAAATTCATTTGGTGTTCGAAATTTTAAAAATAAATTCTGCTGCAAGGTGCAGAAAAGTACAGGCTATTTGAAAATACCATTTTTATCTGATTATAATCTATATATATATAACAGTTCCGTGACTGACAGACTGACAGATAACGCACAGACCAAACTGCTGGACCTAAAGGGCTGATATTTTTCATGACGATTTTTCTTACAGTGTAGGGTTACACTAAGAAAGATTTTTGAATAATTCTCCTTAGAATTTTTTAAAATTAAATTTTTAAGATGTTTATGTAACTTTTTTTAAGTTAATTTGAGGGTTATAAAATTTATATAACGGGAAAGATCATAAAAATTCCTTTAAAATGAAATCCTTTTCGAATCTTTACCTCTATTTTCCAATTTTTTGCTGAATTTTTAAGATTAATTTTAAAAATTTAATTTATTAAATGCGGATCACGGGGTTTCTCTTCTTTGTGTGATACTTTAAATTAATTTTGCGTCACGCGCATAAGAACGAAATAAATTTACAAAAAAAATATTAAAATACAGAAAAATATAAATTGAGACGGAAGTTTTTAAAGACTTTAATTCAAATTAGTATGTTTTATGGATATCAAACATACAAAATAATTGCATAATTGAACGTTGTATTTATTATATATATATATATATATATACATACATATATATATATATATATATATATATATATATATATATATATATATATATATATTGGTATTAAATGCATACATTGACAGTTAGTTAATAATCTGAATGCACTCCATAGCGAAGCACGGGTATTCAGTTAGTCATTTACGTATCTGTAAATAGTAGACAAATTTTCTCCATAGGTTAACATTGAGGGGAATAATCCAATGGGGTTAGAACACAGTGGCCTTGAAGAGTAAGAAAGCCAGATTATTGCAAAACTGGTATGTTAGGTGTTTAAGTAGAACCCACTACAAAGGCTTAATGCGAGCTCCTTTCATGACATGGCAGACAACAACCCGAGAATTCAATATCTGTCATTCCCAATGCAGCTTGCAATCGATCTCATGCAGTGGACATTCTGAATGCAGTGTGACAGGAACTGAACTACCGTCTAGATGCCTGCTGTGTCAGGAGAACGGCCCTTCTTGAGCTTATTATAATGACTGTTACACTAACCCCTAATTTCCCCTTTTCTCTTGTGTACATATAAATTACGTATTTGCTGCAGACAAGAAAAATTAACAACTTTCGAGCCCCGAAAATTACATTTGAAATCAGATTGAATATATCAATACTATTTCAATTTATTTTCCAAAACAGGCGCATTTATCGTTTGTCTACAAGATTATTTTTAATAGTTCCTCTAGTGTTTCCAGTAGCCCTCGTCAGGCACTTCCTGAGAAAAATGCACGCATGGGAAAATAATTCCAAAATCGAAAATACTCTAAATTTTACTAGTGACCAACGAACGTCAAAGGTTATATTAACAACACTTTGATAGCAATATGAAACATCTTGAATGGGTGTTCGAACACTTTTGGCTACCCAGGATATCTTTATAGCAGTGGTTCCCTACCAGTGGTCCGCGGACCACAGGTGGTTCGTGAGAGCCTCGGGAGTGGTCCGGCCCCACATATAAAAAAGTTGCCAAACAAATGAGTATTTCGAAAGCAATGTTCATTGAACTAGATGGACCGAATATATATCCGATGACTATCAGGTGTTAAATTAAAATTTCTTAAAAGTTTAACATCATAATTTTATTATTAGAATATGATACAAAATAATTTGCATACCCCCGGAATGTTCCCCCCCTCAAGTCGGTGGGGGTGGGTGGGGGGTCCACACATGGTTCAGTATCTGGCTTAGTGGTCCGCAGAGATCTACGGGTTTGGAACCACTGCTCTATAACGAAACACAAAGAATTTAAAATATTGGAAAAAGTTTTCCATCCTTAAGGACATGTTTTAATAATACTTCAAATTACTTCGGCAAAGTAAAAGAGAAAATTTTAAAAATTCGTATTAAATTGAAATTGAAACTATGGAGCGTCAAAATTTATGTGTAAACCATGACAATTAAATTAACAAATAAATAAATAAATAAGTATATATGTGATAATAACGGCCCACCATTATATATCTAAAGCGTATTTAAAATTATCCTGTTAATAAAGCACGAACCCTTTTTCCAAAATTGCAACCTAAAAGTAAAATAAGATAATTTTTCGTAGCCCTGCAGATCAAGATACAGGCATGTGAAGTAGCTGAACTCAATAACATCCCCAGATATGAGTGTTAGAAGTTATGAGATTCCGAATGTCAGTATAGTGTCAAAATTCTTGAAGAGGCCTCGAACCACTCTGTATTTATGGGGGCTGTAACGTCAAAAACCGCACTTTATAAGAACTTTATGGCCACTTATTCTGCACCCAGGTCAATAGGTCGCGGTTCTAACAAGCGTGTGATCTAGCAGTAAAGTCCCCGGGCAAAAACTTAAGTGGACACGTGAACTCCACGAATCTAAAGTCACCCAATTAAAATATTTACATAAATTTTTTAGTCCCTCTGGCGTCAATATCGCAAAGCACTTATTTACTATTTGCGTGAACAGAAGATTTCTGTCTCTTGGTGTCTAACTCTCGTTGCTGTCGGACCTGCGGTCCGCTTATGTCTTGTAATGTAATCCGCGCCCTGTCAGGCCAAGTCATGTGACCACTGCAGCTAATGCTTTCAAATAAATAAAGTAAGTCTTCTATTTCATTGTGCTCCATGTGTGCGTGTCGCCTAACGTTCGTAAGTACTTCCCGGGATCTACACTGCGCCCGTCTGCTTCACACCCCGTGCCCGCTACACTTACGATTAGTGCTATGCCTCTCCTCCACGGCGCGAGGTACGGGGCATCACACACACACACACACACACACACATATATATATATATATATATATATATATATATATATATATATACAGGGGACGGTAGAATAGATTCCCCCATATTTGAAAGTCACTGGTAAGGGAGTGGGAGGTAAGGGGTGTCAAAGGAGAGGGCAAGAGTTTGGGCGGATTTTCTAGTTGTCAGTAGACATCATGAGTTGGTGTCCCGTGAGCATCGAGGTTTCGTTATGGAGTCGTTCTTTAAGAACAACGATTATGTAATCGCGACGCGGGTGCATTTAGGACGCGATTCGGGATCTATGTAACTGATGTCGATCCTGATCAAGAAACAGTCCTGCGATGGGTTTCAAACGTGAGATCAAGTGGGTCTGCAAGGAAACTAAGTGGTCGTCCTCAGAACGTTAGAAAACCGAAAAATGTGAAACGAATTTGTTTGCCCGCTATTGGTGAAGAAGTTCTGGCCATTCCCCACAGATTATCAGCAGATGGAAAACTTTAGAGATCGGCTTCGGCAACGTATCGCAATTAACGGGCGCCACCTGAGTGATGTTATTTTCAAAAGCTAGTAGAAAAAATAAAACTAGATTGTTAGTACTTGTCGAAAATATAAAGACTTCATCTGTAAACTGTTTCGTTCGTTTTTTATTACCCTTTGTAATGTGGAAACCCATTCTGCCGCAACTTATATATATATATATATATATATATATATATATATATATATATATATATATATATATATATATATATATATATATATATATGTCGGACTTAAGCGGGAACGAAATAATTATTCTAAATTTAAAGGGGGCTTAGTAATTAATTTATTGTCGTGGCGTAATTCACCACTATTCTCATATCTTGGTTCGAAATACATCGAGAGAAATCGGGGAAATTCCCTCTGGATTGATTGACATCTGTAGCCACACCCATGGTTCATCGCCGGTGTATGCGTCACAGAGATCATGTGGGCATGCGCGGTGGCTTTGGATGGCAGAAAAACAATAGCGTTTAATCAGACGGCGGGATTTAATCATTGCTAGTGGACGCGTGTCAGCTGGGTCCATAATTTGAAAATGGCGAGAGCTCAAATATGCGCTACTTGGATCAGTGGTTGCTGGAAAGTGAAATAAATTGGCTTGATTTAGTTGGAACTATGTTTGTTTATTGGATTTAGACTACTTACCACTCGCCACCAGCATTAACATGATGACTTCAAATTAATCTGAGAACATGCAAACCTCACGCCTGTCAAGAGCCGCGCAGGATTGAAAAGAACTACGCAGGGAAAAAGAAAAAAAAAAACGCCTCACTTTTGGATTAGCACTACAGTGCGAAAATTTATGAAACGACGATAAAATAAAAAAAATAATAATACACCATGGCATCGAAGACTGAAGTGAAAAATGAATACCACGGAATCACACTCGACGACAATTGGATTCAAGAACAAATGAACACCGGAAATGAAAATGTCGATCAAGCGAATGATGAAAAGAAACCTACCTTAAAAAACTTACCAAGCTGCACAGAAAAAATTCAAGAAGCAATATTGAAAGAAAAACCGTTCGAAAGAAAAAATAAGACTGACATAACATTAGCGATTTCCATTTTATGACAATAACAAGATAAAGAACATTTACCAGTGGTTCCAGTTATTCGAAGAACGTTGCGCAGCATTCGAAGTAAATGAGATATGGAAAAAAGAAAACCTGATGAAGTATGTTAGCCCGGATATTCAAGAAGTAATAATATCCACGGAACTATATAAAGAAGATTACATTAATATTAAAAAACAACTGCTGTCCATTTTTTCAAAGAGCAGAGAAGAATTAATTACAAGGTTTAGGACACTAAAATTAAATGACAATGATGACCTCTTCCACTTTTTCAAGGAAAAACTAGAACTGGGAAAACAACTTCATAAAACAGACAGTGAAATAATAGAAACACTGTCATTAGACGCGCCAGGAAACATACGAACTTTGCTCTCGTTGCAAGAGATACGAACCCCTTTCGAATGGCTGGAAAAAGCAAGAAAAATACATTTGCCGGTACCACGGTCCGCACCTCGTATCGCTCCGGAAAGAAGAAGAGATTTTACCGCCGGCGATCGTCGAAACTTCGGTGACAGTGAGACAGCGCGCAGAAACTCGGAGCCAAACTACAGAAGGAGGTGGATTAATTATGATCAACCCAGAAGACAAAATGAAGGAAATTACAGCAATACGTCAAGATATGATGAACAGAGACACTATCAAAGTGCAGAAGATAACAACAGAAGACACCAAAATAACCATAGAGGATACTATGCAAATAACAGATGACTTACAATCCAAGCTCGGGTGAGTGAACAAACATTTCAATTCTTATTAGACACCGGTAGTACAATTTCAATAATTTCACAATCATTACTTAAAGAGGTAAAATGTTTTAAAACATTAAATTTAAAAAATATGGTACTAAATCAAACTGATGGTCAAGTACCTATTACAAAAATAATTAAAACAAATGTAACAATTGGCAAATTAATTAGAGAAATTGAAATGTGGGTCATTGAGAGTGACCTACCTTATGTATTGCTAAGTTTAGAACATATGAGACTTTTTCGTCTCGAAATAAATTTAAGAAAATTAAAGGTGTTCCAATGTAATAAAGAAATATTACTATGTAATAATAATAATAATTTTGTTAATCCATATGCATTGAATGTTCAAAGAGAAAATTGTAAAAATTATTGTGATAACATGTATAATGGTAAAAGGTATTATGAAAACAAAAATATGTGTAACTTTAGAAATGTAAACAAAAGTGTATATGAAGGTAGAAATTTTTTTAATTATCGGGCTGAAAATAATAACAGAAGGTATCATAAAGGTAGAAATTTTGTAAAAAGAAACTATTTAAGATGTGATCACTCCCCTGAGTACTATGAAAGGACTGTTTACAATAATGCTGTGAAAGATAATGTGTATAATGTTTCTTCCAATGACATTGAAACCCTAAATGTTGATAATAACCAAAGAATGAGAAATCCAGTTATAAATTATGAGAGTTCAAACAAAATAGCAAATACTAATTATAATGTTCAAAATTTAGAGGAGATATCAGGTATCCCCGATGATACACTGAATACTCTATTTAAAGAGCCCGGTGATGCTTTGGACTTCCAAGCACCATATATATATATATATGAGTGTGTGTGTGTAACATGTCGACGATTATCTACTTTAAACTCAGTGTAGAGGCCAGAGTGAAGAGACGCACAACAGGAAGCGATAGAGATAAACATTATTTATTTGATGATTCCGGTTAATAAAGATATTCCGCAGGACAAACACAGAAGATTTAACACATCGAAGGTACACGGTAATACATAGTTGAACGTTAAAGACGAAATAAGCCGTTGGGCTGGCCGCCGAAGTTGGCCGGGAAAAGGCAGAACGTCACATCATAGGACAGAAGCAGAATCAGGATGCGGACAAAACCCGAAGTACGAAAGACACGCGAGGGAGGCCAGCCAGAAGAGTCAGCGAGCAAGCAAAGAAGAAAGGGCCCCCGAAAACGCTGCTCATTGTTCTTATGCCATGGGGGCGCTAGTCTAAAATTCTCTCAACAGGCCAGACTAAAAACGTGAATGTATGATGAACGTCGTAAGATTTTTCGCGACCTAAACACATGTAGCGCTTACTCATACCTAAAAATAAGTTTACCACGCGTTTGGAAAGGGGATTGATGTCTAAAAATAATTTTACCGTGCGTGCAATAAGGAAATGTACTTTATTGAGAGGAAACAAGGATAATTTTGACTACGCGTTAGATAAATAAAGGTGGGGCGTTATCGATACACGTATACACACACACACACACACACACACAAATATATATATATATATATATATATATATATATATGTTTTTCTGCTAACTATCCTGTTTTTCCAATTAATTATCTTATTTTTGCTTACTTTAATCTACCTTAATTTTTGTCATGTCATATATATATAATAATTATATCTATCTATATATATATATATATATCTATATCTGTGTGTGGGTGTGTATGTATGTATGTGTATATATATATATATATATATATATATATATATATATATATATATATATACATATATATATACACACACTGCTGGCCACTGTAAATGCAACACCCTGAAGGAAACATTCAAATAACATGAAATTTACAACATGCATTAGCGGAGGTGAGAGATATGCAAATGATTAGAATTTCAGCGCAGACGCACATCACGCGCGCCTGTGGCCCCACTTCAAAGCGCTATTTAAAGCTTGGAGATTTCGACGATTTCAAGTTCGGCAATTGTGTTTTTCTTGTGGTTTTTTTCAAAAAAACGATCAATTATGCCTAGTCGAAAACAGCGATCATCTTTTGATCAAGTATCCGAGTTCGACAGAGGAAGGATAGTGGCCTACCGAGATTGGGATTATCTTTCAGGGAAATCGGTAGTCGTGTTGGACAAAACCAAACAACTGTAATGCGGATATGTGATCGTTTGATGCAGGAGGGTACGACGGACCGGCGTGTTCGATCGCATCCACCTCAGCACACCACTTCACGTGATGACAGACAAATTGTGCGCATGACAGTGACGGATCGCTCAGTCACATCACGAACCATAGCACAGCACATGCAGTCTGTAACGCATCTTCCAGTGTCTGCGCGTACCATTCGACGCCGTTTACAGCAGAGTGGTCTGTCCGCAAGACGTCCATTGCTTTGTCTACCCTTGACGCAGAACCACAGACGTCTCCGCCGCCAATGGTGCGATGACAGAAGGATGTAGACGGCAGAATGGAATGAAATTGTCTTTACTGACGAGACACGCTTCTGTCTACAACACCACGATGATCGCATTCGAGTCTGGAGACACCGTGAAGAGAGGATGCTGAACAGCTGCGTTATGCACCGCCACACTGGTCCTGCACCGGGTATTATGGTATGGGGCGGTATTGGATATCACTCTCGCACACCTCTAGTACGCATTGCCGGTACTTTAACAGCCAGCGCTACATATCCTGAGGTGTTGGAGCCAGTTGTCCTTCCTTACCTTCAGGGCTTGCCCACAGCCATATTTCAACAGGATAATGCGCGACCACACGTGGCACGCATTGTCCAACGGTTCTTCGTCAATCGCCAGATTGAATTGCTTCCCTGACCGCCTCGCTCTCCGGATCTTTCGCCGATAGAAAACATGTGGTCCATGGTTGCTCTACGATTGACCCAGATTCCATCCTCAGCTGCCACAGCAGATCAACTTTGGCAACGTGTGGAAGCTGCTTGGTCTGCTGTACCCCAAGAACTGATCCAAAGTCTCTTTGAATCAATGCCGAGGCGTGTGGCAGCGGTGATCTCCAACAATGGCGGCTACTCTGGCTACTGGTTTTGGCAGGAACCACACTTCACAGAAGTCTATAAATTGAATCATTTGATACTTGGTCAACATGTTATCTACAAAATAAATTTTGTTGTGATATCTCTTGTCTTTCTTGGTGTTGCAATTTGGGTGGCCAGCAGTGTATATATATATATATATATATATATATATATATATATATATATATATATATATATATATATATATATATATATATATATATATATATATATATACCACGCGCGTCATAAATTTGAGGAAACGGGGAGTTTGGAGGATCGTCCACGAAGTGGCAGATCATCTTTGAAAGCGGGTAGCGTCCACGTTGTAGAAAGTGTCATGGAAGATTTGACAGCCGAACATCAACAGGGAGTAGTAGTGCTCGTGAAGCTGGGAGAAGAACGGGGATTCCGGTACCGTCGATTCGAAGTGTTCTGCACGGAATGATGAATCTGTATCCGTACAAAATCTAGGAACTTCACCAGTTATTACCGACAGATACAGATGTAAAACAAAACTTTGCTACATAGGCTCTGGCATAAAGGGAACGTAACCCACAAAGGGTGCTGAATGTCATGTGGACTGATGAAGCCCACTTTCACTGCATGGTACATTAATACGCAAAACAGTCGTATGTGTGCGACGTCGAACCCTCGTGAATACCTGAGCCAGCCAATACGTTCTCCTCATGGGTCTGTTCAGTGTGGTTTCACCGCGTCTTATTCTGGACCCTTTCTTATTTGAAGAGCTTTGTCTTGTATCCGGTAGGAAAACCTGTTCAGTCACTGCAGCACGGTATCTTGTGCTTTTGTGTGACCACGTTAAGCCTGCATTGTAGGAAAGACAGACGTTACCCGTTGTCACCTTCATGCAGGATGGTGCCCCGCCACACATTTCACGTGATGTGAAGACGTTCCTGTTGGATTCTTTCACTAAAGACCAAGTGATAAGTGCCGGTTATAAGGTTCAGTGGCCCTCACGATCAACAGACTTCGCCCCTGCAGATTTTTATTTGTGGGGATACTTAAAGTCTCGTGTGTACCGGGGCTCCCCAACTAGTCTGGTGGAACTGAAAAATGCCAGTCGACAGACAGTCACTGCCATCGATGGCGACATGCTACACTCCGCTGTAATGGGCGTAGTGACACGCATCACTTGCCTATTTATTACCTTGCGCTGATGGTAATGTCAGACATCTGTTACTTTAAAATAAATGCACGGTCTCATGTTATTGTGATCTGCTTGATTTTCTGTTTGCGTTTTTCTGATTTGCATAAAAAGTCTCAGTATGACGTGACGTGTGAGCGTCCTCTTTCAGTTACTTTTGGAAACATTTTTCTTACATGGAAAAAATGTCCCTCTGATCCTATTGGCGCAAACAGAAATATTTTCCGTGCATTACATCTTTTATTACGGATTTTTTAACTTTGTACGAATTTATGACGCAACCTGTATATATATATATATATATATATATATATATATAAACTCAGATTGCAGAATTTAATCGTTGATCATTAGAGTAAAATTTCCTGTGTAAATGTTCATGAGTAAGCCTTCCTTTAGCAATTGTACGTTATCTAGCATTTCCTGTTCAGTTAACTGGTCGGAAATGAGTTCGCTTATAAAAAGTCTGGATTTTTATACGGGATTATAGCCCGAAACGGTCATTAATTTAAGGACTGGGAATTTACGAAAGCGTTATTTGTGATTACAACTTTGAGATCTAAAGTTATTAAACCACGCTGCAGATTCAGTTTGAAACATTAAAAAAATGAAAGCTCTATAATTACGAGAAATATCTAGTTTCTGGTTTTAATGACAAGCGTTTTATACCAGGACGAGACCTGATATGTTTGAAAACTATACACTATTTTTTTAAAGTTCTAAATTTTTTGCTATTAGGCATACCTTAAACGTACAAAGTCAACTAAAATTTCCTTTATATGTTTGCTACATTTAGGATGAATGAAGCAGAAAGGCCGATGTATGTAACGTATACAAAAATCCCATGAAAGGCCCATTACGTCAATTTAGAGTATTTATTCAACATTCGTTAAAAGAAATCGACACTTTACAAATATTCACCTGTGAGGAAAGTGAATACTGTGATAGAATTTACCAAAAGATATGTGAAAAGACATTAACTCAACTAATGTCCATGATAAATGGAAGTTAATTAGGCCCTTTCCGCATCGTTAACAAGTATAATAATTCGTGATTAGCTTGTAGTAAGAGTACGATGTAATTTATCTAAATATTTCATTCGTATTTACATAAGAAAGTTTCGAGAAAGTCAATATTTCTGTTTATGACAACTTTCTCTTTTTAGAAATGTAAATATTTGAGAAAGATATTTCAAATTGAAGTATATTAAGTTTGCATTTCGGATGAAACAACATTTTGACAAAATAACACAGTTCTTACAGTAACAAGAGATAATGAATGTGATTTTTGACGACAAATTAAATTTTGAATCACAAATGAATCTAAATATATGAGACATTGAAAATTAGATTGAGCGTTGACTTTATGATTATTCGAAAATATATTTCCTGAAATTCCTGAGATGTGATTAAGTTAAGGCAGACATGTATTCGCAATGACTTTTTTACCCTCAAATGTGTCTTCATGTAAATATCATTATCAATACAAAAATACATCAATAATTTTACATTTTGTTATAGCAATTTTTACCATGTTTTTATGAACTCGCTTTCTTGTTTGTGTGTTTGTATGTCTGTCCGGTACAAATCTTGCAATCTATTTTTAACTAACTTCCCGACTAGCTAGACATTTGAAACCTTTAGAATAGCTCAGAACACGATGACAATACATTATTTTAATACTTTTAGCCATATTTAAGCAGGTTTGAATTCACTTTCAGTTAATTTTGTTTTGTAGAATGGTGCAGCCATCTATCGACCGGGACGGGAAGGAAAAGTTAAAGGCAAGTAAACTTTCAATTCTTGAGCTAAAGGATTGATTACGCATTTGATACCTCTTTATTACGCATATGATCATTTTCTTTCAAGTTGATGGGATAATTCGTCAAAAAATTGTAAAAAAGTATTTATTAATACATAGAATTGTCAATTTTGTTTGTTCCAACAGAATATATAAAAACATGGTGTATAAAAAATTATTTTTATCTTGTAATTATTAAAACCAAAATTTACAGCAAGTATAGTCTTAGATGGTGGCTTGTGGGAATTTTTTAGCGAAATGGTATTCGGTTGATGAGCTAATTCATCCCCATGGTCGTAGGTGATGTCTCATCACATCCCAAATGTTTTAAATACTGGAAAAATCTGGTGATCTGGCTGGCCAAGGAAGTGTGATGTAAGTATGAAGGCAGTCACGAAAAACCCATGCCGTGTGCATAATTGTACTGAAAAATAAAGCCTGAAATGGAGAGGCAATGCAACGGAGTGCAAATTGTCCTTAAGGCTGTTGTGTATTAACGCTATTGGATTCGCTCACCTCAGTGTTTTACAATGGAGAAAATTTGTCTACTATTTACAGCTACATAAATGCTAATAATCCAATAAAAATAGAATTTTCAGATAGCCTGAACTTTTCTGCACCTTGCACCAGGAATCATTTTATAAACTTCGTACACAAAAGGAATTTATGAGCGTTTGAAACAAATCATACCAGATTTTTTCCTCGCATAATTTATACTTTAAAATATTATTTATATTTTTCTAAAAAAGGAACAGAAAAAATGTTCAAGTTGTAAAATTTCTTTCTCTATTACGAAGTACAATTAAAAAAATCTCTAAAACCAAGTCGGCAATCCTTGGACACATTTCCTCCCTCAGTTAACACTTAGGTAAGCGAATCCAATAGGTTAGTGCACAGCAGCCTTAAAGTACCACTAAGCTGTGAGGTTGCTATTTTTTACAAGATGGAGCTCCAGATCATAACTCCTTGCTGTCTTCCCGTGATGAACCCAAAAGTTAAATCAGAATCTGTACATTCATATTCAATAGTTGGCCAGGAGATGGCCGAATGTCTAGGGCGCTGGCTTTTGGTTCAGAGCCTGTGGGTTCGAGTCTCACTGTTTGCATGTAGCCTTTCAGAATCGGCTTTAAACTGTAGGTCCCCATCTAATTAGCCCTTGTGTAGCAAAAAGTTTACCGTAGCGCTCCAAACCAAACCAAACCGTGCGCAAGGCAAACACGCCTAAGCCGGTCGTCCGACGGGGAATTGAATCCAGTGGGGAGATATTGTCTTCAATGATGAGTACCTATTTTTACTAAGCCCCGACAACCCACTGTATCACCCCATGTGTCACTCTATGGAGCCCATTTGGGATGTGATGGGACGTCACCTACGTCCTTCACCAGTTGAACACCATTTGGGGAAAAATTCGGCAAGCCACCATCCGAAAACTTTATGAATTCATGACATGCTTGGTAACAAATTGCATCCGGGTCAGATATACCCCAACTTGATAGTGACCTGCTCCCATTGTGTCGATCTTTTGGTACCAATAAATTGTCCAATTATTCTGAAATTGTAATTTCTTTCTATGTACAAGTACAATTTAGTTTCCAAATTTTATCTCAGTTGGGTGATTCATTCAGTGTGCGTCGATTTTTTTTTGTCACAGTGTATTTATAAAAAAAAGAACTAGCTGAATACCCGTGCTTCTGTAAGGAGTACATTCAAATTAAATACAACGGTCAATGTATGCAATTAATGCCATATATATATATATATATATATATATATATATATATATATACAGATGGAGTGCAAAATAATACGAACACCTGTGAGAAAGTATGACGTATTTCACACCTGCAGTACAGCCGCGCCACCTGCAACAGAAGTCTGCCACCTAGTGAGCGTGAAGAGGGAGGTATCAGTCTCTCAACAGCAGTCACCTACGTTGCATGCTTCTATCGAACTGTCTGTGATAAGTTGAAATGTCAGACCTGTCAGAGTTCCAAATAGGAATGATAGTTGGAGCGCGTTTAAGTGGAGCATCGGTTATGGAAACACCAAACCTTTCGGGGTTTGCAAGGAGTACGGTATCAGCCGTTATGACAGCGTACACGAAAGAGGGTAAGACGACGTCTTCAAAGCACAACAGTGGCCGAAAGTCCAAGCTTGCTGATAGGGATAGACGGGTCTTGAAGCGCATAGTAGCCCGATAGCACAAGCAATCGTTATCCGAGATAACATCCGAAATGAACAGTCATCTCCAGGACCCCGTTTCAACAAAAACTGTCAAAAGGGAACTTCATGCTGCGAACATTTATGGCAGAGTGGCAATTCGTAAACCCTTGGTGATAGCAACTAATGCTTTCAAGCGACACCAATGGTGCAGAGATCACAAAGGCTGGTCCCCACAGCAGTGGCAACAGGTAATATGGTCAGATGAATCGTCATTCACCCTATTTCAGACGACCGGACGCGTTTATGTCTGGAGAACGCCCAAAGAAGCGTTTCATCCTGAATGCCTCTTGCCGACTGTGAAGCATGGGGGTGGCTCCATTATGGTATGAAGTGCGATATCTTGGCGCGGTCTTGGGCCACTTGTTATTCTGCATGGGAGGATCAAATCCGATCACTATCTAAGCGTTCTAGGGGATCATGTCCATCCTTTTGTCCAGACTGTATTCCCTGGAGAACGACCGCTTTTTCAAGACGACAACGCCCCTATCCACACTGCTAGGTGTGTTCAAGAATGGTTCGAAGAGCATGACGATGCAGATGAACATCTCGACTGGCCCCCTCAGTCTCCGGACTTGAATATTATTGAACATTTATGGCAATATTTGGAGTCCAAACTTCGTTCCCGATTTCCACCTCCATCCGGACTTTCGGAATTAGAGACCGCTCTGGAGGAGGAATAACTTAATATCCCTTTAAATATTGTCCATGACCTTTATGCATCTATCCCACGTCGCATTAAATCTGTACTTCAATCAAAGGGTGGTCCAACCCCCTATTAATAAAGATTTTCCATTATTTCACAGGTGTTCGTATTATTTTGTCCACCATCTGTATATATATATATAATAAATACAACGATCTATGTATGCAATTAATGTAAAAAAAATCTATATATATTTAGAAAAAAAATCGTAATATTTTTCTTATATTTTTATAGACGAAATAATATAGAAGAAAATATTCAAATTAAATCTAATAGAACATACTAAAGAATATAGTACAGTTAAAATAGTAAAGTTTGAGGAACATTTCTTTCGCTGTAATTTAATATTTTTTTGGATAATGTCCAATCATCTGCCGCATTAGCAAGAAAAAAATATTATTTTGTCAATTTATTTCGTTGTTATGCACGTGACGCAAAATTAGTTTAAAGTATCACAGAAAGAAAAGAAACGTGATCAGCATTTAATAAATTAGATTCTAGAAATTGACCAAAAATCAGAAAATGAAGGTAAAGATTCGAAAAAGATTTTATTTTAAAGGAATTTTTATGATCTTTCTCGTAATATAAATTTTATTACCCTCAGAGTATTATTTTAAATAAAATCTTTAAAAAGTTATAAAAGCAGTTTAAAAATTTAATTTAAAAAATCTAAAAAGAATTTTTCAAAAATATTTCTCAGTGCACCCTTGCACTATAAGAAGAATCGCCATGCAAAATTTCAGCCTTTAGGTCCAGCGGTTTGGACTGTGCGTTATATGTCAGTCAATTAATCAGTCAGTTACTCAGTTACGGAACTCTTTTATATATATAGATAAGATAAAAAAAACCTTCTTTTTTAAGAATTGTGTGCACTAAACCTTCTTAAATTCTAGAAATAAATGCATTTATTACTATTCTACGCTCACTTTCAGATTTATCAATTAGCGACAGGAAAAACAACTCCAAGAACAATATTCATATGTAACATTTTTATTGTACAGATTCAATATATCACCTTCTAAAATTCCAAACTATTTGAGCAGCAAACTGACGTCACAAGTACACATGATCTCATTTATTATTAAGCTATTAATATATTAATAATATATCGTAAGCTGCTAATTATACGACATATTAGTTGCTAATGATACGCCTAATTAATCGACATGACGTCATGAGTGAAAAATTTTACACCTGGTCACATTTCCTCCCATAGTGTTAATGATATGTCATTAGTTGTTTGCGAGTGCTTAACTAAGAAAAATAACAGATAATGAGTATCATTTAAGTTTAGAGGTAAGAGTGTTATTGCCAAAAATAAACATGGGTGACTAAATTTGCAACAATTTCTTACGATTTTGCATAATTGCACATTTTTCCCTAACCCCATTTTTTTTAGTTCCGAGAGATCAGTCAATATATTGCAATGTATAAATAAGCAATACCGTAAAATCTTGACTATAATACGCATGCTTGACTTTGCGTGAAGTTTTCGGGAAAAATTAAAATTCGACTCTAATGCGCACCCATAACGTTTTAATATTTTATTTAAATTTTGCACAAATACTTATTAGCATAAATCAAATTTGTAATGAAAAAATTAAAACGTTAAATTTGGTAGAAAAACAAGATTAAATTTTTAATTCAAAATAAACAGTACTGTCATGTTATCAGTCTTAATTACTTTCACTAGAATACAGATCATCTATTGTTTGTCGTTTATTCAATGTTTAAAAATGCGCTTTTTTGTACACGAGTATAATACGCAAGATTTTACGGTAAATTAAATATCAACTGTTTTGCTGCCTGATGATCAGCTTTATTTGATCGCTATCTATCAAGTTACATAAAGTCTAAATGTGCCCTTATGCTAGATTTTACTGCAGAACTGTCTAGACCAGTGGTTCTCGAACTAGGCGGCACCCCCCCCCAGGGGAGATGCAAATTATATTCAGTGGGGAGGGGCGGAGATATCTAGCAATAGCTAAAAATATGTGTAAAATGAAAAGCCCTACTAAAGTCTCTTTTTCGGTAGGTCTCACACCAGTACTTTTTATGAATTCTAATCTTCAGGACGGTGCCTTACTATATGTCATTTCAACAACATATTCCTCCCTAGAGATTTATCGGACTCTCTAAGGTAAGTCTAAATGTGCCCTTATGCTAGATTTTATTGCAGAACTGTCTAGACCAGTGGTTCTCGACCTAGGCGGCGCCCCCCCCCCAGGGGAGGTGTAAATTATATTCAGTGGTGAGGGGTGGAGATATCTAGCAATAGCTAAAAGTATGTGTAAAATGAAAAACCCTAAAGACTCTTTTTCGGTAGGTCTCACACCAGTACTTTTCATGAGTTCTAATCGTCAGGACGGTCCCTTACTATATGTCATTTCAACAACATAATCCTCCCTAGAGATTTATCGGACTCTATTGTCTACCCCTCTCTATTTCCGGTCATTAAATTCCAGCATAAAGCCTATATCTGTGCTCAGGTGGCAAAATGTTATAGGAAACTTTTCTTGAAAAAATTGAGTTTTTCACATTCCGGATTCTCGGTCGCCGATATTTTCTATTAACTGTAAACTACTGTAATTAATAGCCAACTATTATTCTGTAACATTGCTACCACATTTGCTCATGTAACACAAATTACTGATTTTTCATGACATCTTGAATTGGTGTCACGTAAATTTCTTATAACATTTTGCCATCTGAGCACAGATATAGAGTGTTAAGCCTACGTAGAATGTTATTTTGGAATTCCTTCATATTCTGAAAGAGAGGAACAAAAAAAACTATATGAGGTACATGAAAAGATGCATCAAACTCGCCCTCTTGGAAGGGGCCACTAAGACAAATACAAGCACCTCTGTTGCACGCAGCAACTTTAGACCTAGGATTCGTCCTTATTGTGAGATTCTCAATACGGTATAACCGCTAAATATACCCTTTGGACGGAAAATAATTTCAAATGTGGTAATTCTCAAAATTTTTATTTGTTTCTGAAAAAGAGCAACTATCTAGCCCACAACTAAAGGAACTATCGCCTATCCTGAATTGCAGGGGAAAATTTAGTGCTTCAAGAAGAACAAAATATGCATCGATCACGCTCTCAGGGAAAAGGCCAGTAATGCAAATGTACAGAGTGGTCATAAAAAACTTTGCCGATATATGGACCTCTAGCGGCTGTTCCGTTAAACCGATCGAGATGAGATTCCAGATATAGTAATTCAGGGATATGAGCTTCTGTGAACAGCAACAAAGTGATGCACACGGTTAAGGTTATAGGTATACAAACTCAAAATTTTCGAATGGCAGCGCCCACCTTTTCCCGTCGCAAAATGCTCAGCGCACACAAAAACCCTAAAGAGCGTTGGAACGGTACAAGTATCTGTTGGGTGGATTAAACCGCATAATTTGCCCCATACCTAATTATCTGAAATAAAAAACCTTTCACAAGAAAGTAGACTTGATGCGGCTAACTAAAATGCCTTTATTTTTCTTGTTTTACATAAAAACATAGTAAAAAAGGGGATCGGTTTGATCCAATAGCTTGGAAGAAAAATATTTACAAAAACTTAACCATTAAACCTAAATAGAATACAGATAAGCGTGTCATGAATGGGCGAAAATTAACCTACTTTAATTTTGAAAAAACTACTTAAACTGAATGGTAAAGCTTGGGATAGGTATAGGAAGAAAGAAGGGATACAAGTTTAATGGCTCGACAATTCGTCGCAAACACATCTAAATATCAAACTTATTGCGAAAACAGCTACTAACACTATGGCTGGAAGCCCCAACGCACTCGCAGAATAGTTACTGCTTAAAACCCCACACGCTGAAAAAATACGTACATCTTAAATACTTGTTGTATTTACTTGTACAAACCCCATTGGCTGTGACGCGAGAGCTTCGTAATTCCAGTCCTGCCTTCAAAGTCGAAAAATCTGCATATTTATTTTAAACCATCCGTTCATGACACGTTTTTAAATATCGCGTTTTTCGATGAAGGGAAAACAAAAACTACAGTATCACAAAAAAGGACGAATTATGCACGCACAAAAAAAGCTCTGCCAACAGACAACAAAAACACGATGATGGCACCCATGTGGAAACTGTGTAATCCAAATAAAAGTTTTCTTTTGTCCGATCTGTGTTGTCATCAGTAGTGTCTTGTCTCTGTCGTATGCAAATTTCCTCCGTCCCGAGGGTGTTTTTGTAGGCCGTTCGTAGAGCTGTTGTTTGTGCGTGCATAACGCATTCGTTTCTTCTGATACACGTACCGTTCCAACGCTATTTAGGGTTTTCGCATTCGCTGAGCATTTTTCGACGGGAAAAAGTGGGTATTGCCATTCGAAAATTTTAAGTTTCTGTACCTATAACCATAACCGTGAGCGCCACTTTGTTGCCGTTCACAAAATCCCGAGCTCATACCTCTGAATAACCATATCTGAAATTTCATCTCAATCGGTTGAACCGAACGGCCGCTAGAGGTCCATATATCGGCAAAGTTTTTTTCATGACCACCCTTTACTCGAGCTTTAAAGAAAACATTTCTTAAGAGAGATGAGTATACCTTTAATTATTCAACTCAGACATAAATATCCATTCGCGAAATAAACGTGACCGTGAATTACTATTTTAAATGCTGAATATCCAGGAATTACTCTTTTAATTGCTGAATAAGGACAGGAATATATTCGTCATTACAGAGTCAACAAATTTCAGTACAACTCATGTAATAATAAGTAAATATATTAATTTCTCTTGCTGTCAAGAAAAAGATGTCAAATCAAGTTCAGTATGTCTAATAGCCTGAATAATTTACACGAGTCAATTACATAAATATTTAGTTCATTAAAGATTCTCTTATAGCTTAATAAAACTGTTTAATACGGGGAGCAAATATTTTAACAAACTTGAGCAATTAAAACAAACTTTCCCGTTCAAGCCTAATTGAAGAACAAATGAGAGCGCGCGATCACTTAGCGGTGAAATCTGCAGAAAATATTTGAGATTTCTTAATATAACTTAGATAATAACGCGCATGGAACTGTTATCTGCTTCATTGTTTTCAATTAACATTCCTTTGGAAATTTAATGAAAGATGGTCTATTTCAATTATGCCGTGAATTCTTTCCCTACTTCGGTACGCTTATTTTAATTTTGCCACGGGTGCGTAATTTCAAGAGTATGTATTGAAAAATACGTAACGAATACAAAGGTTAAATGCATGAATTTGCTAAATGAATCCGTCTGGAATGCATGTTATGTAAATCTTGGTACATGTGTGATTTCAAATACCTTCTTTTGCATTTTTTGTTTTTCGTCCTGTTACTTGGTGTATATACTTAAATGAACTGCAGAAGTTTTTCGTAATTGGGAAATTTGCGGCACTGTTACGTTACATGCAGGTGAAAAGTGAGAAAAGCAATTTTCCTATAGTCGGAAATACTTCAGACCTCTGAGCAGAGATGATTTTTGGAAATGCCATTCCTGACCTCTTTAATAAGCTCCCCGAAGAATTGGTAAATATCTAGGATTTTTCTTTCGAGATTATAGTATGCATATGTAATATTATACTAGATACGTGGAAATATCCAATGTATCTTTAAACATCAGGAATATTTTCTATTATGAGGGAAAACATTATAAAAAAGGGAAAAGACAGCTACAAAGGGATAAATTTTGCTCATATCAAATACGGGAGCATAGATTTGTAATGGTGCTAAATATATTTCACTAAAGAATTTAAGAGAACTTTTTAAAAAAATATTCTTTCTCGAATTTGCTTTAGCGCACTCGTAAAGTTTTCTGCAAAAAAAGCTTCGGGATCCAAATAATTTCTAAATTTTTTCAAGGCGAAACTTAAATGACTAACTTTTAATAAAATGAAAGTATTTATATCGTCTATTAAAATACGTATGAGATAAGATGAAATATTTATTATACATTATATGTATATTGGATTATTGCTAAAAACATTGAGGTAAATATTTGTCATGGCAATCATGTAATCATCAAACAATGTTTTTGAATCCAATCCATACACCACTGGTCCTGATAGTGAGCAAACACAGTGTAATTCATACGATTGAACAAAAGCCATAAGAAAAAATTATATATATATATATATATATATATATATACTCACACACATACATACATACACACATACATACATACATACATACATACATACATATATATATATATATAGATATATATAGATATAGTTATTATATATATATGTCACGATAAAAATTAAGCTAGATTAAAGTAAGCAAAAATAAGATAATTAATTGGAAAAACAGGATAGTTAGCAGAAGAGCCGATAGATGGCAGCACAAAACAGGCTTTTATTATTCCTTAGGGATTACGCCATGGAAACCGTAGTGAAAGATTATATGGATCACCATATAATCTTTCACACGGTACTGTGCTTTTTTTCGCACGGCACCCCTTTTTCCTAAGCGTCGGGAGGAAGAACAAAGAACCAGGGATGGCGACGTACTAAATGGACGTGTGGAGGTGTGAGGGAAGTTGAGTGAAATGGTGAATTAACCGCTACTGCGAGCTGAGGTTTTCTCAACAATTAGACGTGAATAAAAAATCTAAGTAATGATGAACTGAGGTGTATTTTCTCCCAGCGTCCAACTACGAAAAAGGCAAACCAGTGACTGAAAATTCATATCACGCCCCTAAATGAGACTGAAGAGCTAGTTAATGAAAACCCTCACACCCGCTGGGGCTGCCTCATTGCAAACTTTCAAGAATTTTTAAGATCAGCTTCCCTAAATGTGACTGGCTCTTATTGATCATACAACACCAAAAGCAAAATCGCTGGACATGGTGTTGAGTCAAGGTACCCTGAAGACAATTTCTGAACTTATCCTAAATACGAGTGGCTCCATATATGTGACAATGGATCATCTCACCCAGAAAGTTGTGAAACTGGCACAGGCTAAAACTCGACATTTTTCCAAGGGTCAGTCACGGTTGGATTGCCTAGGATCAAATTTATTGGAGAAGATATAGCGATTCGTGATGCTGCCATTCCTACGAAACGGCTGACTCCGAGGTTAATTGTCTTCCTGGTTGACTTGCGTATGTCTCTGCTGATTGTCGCGTAACTCTGCCCTATAGTGAGACCCATCATCTCATTTTTCTGAGGCGGGATCCAATGTCTGCATTCAGAGGATAGCAAGTCATGCGGCAACATGGGGCCATGAAACCGCCTACCGCCTTCAGATTCCGATGTCTTTAAACTCTGTGTACTCCATGATCGACCTTAAAATCAGAAAGAACTTGAGAGCTTCACAAGTAACTGGGGCGAGTGGTAATCAGGGAAAGTACCTTCCGAGAAAACTAATTACAAAGGGCCTTGCCCGTCCGTTGTGTGTTGCCGTGATCCGCTGGGTCACAGGACACGACTATCTTCAGGCCCACTTATTCAGAATCACATTTGCCACCACTGACCAATGTCCGCTGTATGTTGAGGGAGGTATAGACTCTGAGCCTCTATTGTATTGTGCGCGTCTGTAGTCTTTCCCCTATCAACAGAAATCAAAACTACTAGTCCGCGCGACGCCGAATATCCTTGTTGCCAACAGCGGGTGTTGGATAAACTAAACTAAAACCTTAATAAAATTAAATAGTTTCAACAGAAAATGGTAAGTGGATTTTAATATTGTTTCAATTTTATAATGTAAGAGAGGGTGGGAGAAGGTACGAGCGCCCCAGATGTCACCCCTGTTGGAGCGCGATCTAAATTGAAGTAGAAGCAGGGGTGGTGTTGGTTCACCCATACGATGCCAAAATTTAAAAGAAACCAATTATTTTCGCAGATTATGCTCAAACGGCTTCATTAACAAGGGTCCCCGCATTAGCAAACAACATATTGTTTTAATAGTAGCATAATTTTTAATTTCTTCGGAATAACAATCGAATGCTATTTTTTCGAATGAAAAGTGTAGCAATTATGAATAACATAAATGTAGTGTTTACATTTTGAAACAATATATGCATTTTCTAATAACTGCAATTGGTAAATTTCAAAAATATCTTATCATTATATTCAAAAGTTGACACCTAATAAAGTTCCTCATTCTGCACTATAGTTACAGTCTCGGTAATTTAAGAGGAAAAAACTCCAATTTTACAGGACTTAATTTAACTTAAAATCCTCTAAAACTGAGATTCAGAAAATTAGTGTGCAGTAGAAATAAAATATTTAAAATGGATAATTACGTTCTATAATTAGTTTCAAAATACAATTATAAAACTTATTGTATGAAAATTGTATCTATTCAACACTAAGCACATTGAAATATAAACAAAAAAAACATAAGTAAATTTAATTTTCGTTCTCTGTTTAAATCAAATATTTCACGCCATTTCTGTAATTGCTACCACCGTTTTTCTCTTCCTAACAAAAGTTGCAGTTTTTGTTTAGCCTCCAATAAGATATAATTATTCTGCATAACACAATCTAAACGCAATTTTTTTTCAATTAGTTAAATAAATGTATGTACAATAACGTCAATTTAATTTCCTAATTTCAGTATCTCGAGAATTTCGTAAGTCACAGAAACATATGCTTTAAAGATGTGTTCGAGGCGAATTTAGTACTTGGTTATCGTACATTCCAAGAAAACTCATTATGCAGAATCTTATACTTCTTCCCACAATTACCTCTTCCATTGTTCATGCGTCTTGAAAACATTTTGACTGTTTATGTCGTGAATAATAATTAATCCCCAGACTTCATTAAAGAGTTATGTCCATAATTAGAAACAACGAATCATTAAATACATTTCTCTGCACAATTTACATTCTTTATTAAACATAACAAATCTTCAAGTGTGACTTGCCTTGCTTCCTAGTATCTTAGTTTCGTAAGGAATTTGGACAGTTTTTTGGATATTTTCTACATGAGCAATAGCGAAATATAAAGTTGTAAACTATTTTAGAATATTTAGCTAGCTGTAAGTTAAAAAAAGTTAAATTCATTATATTGATAGGTCTAAAGTATCAACAAATGTGTGTGTTCTTTGTGAAATGAAAAAACATAGTAACATAGCACACAAGCATGTTTTTGTTATAAATATAAACATTCACATAAATATACTACTTGTATTATGTTTTTAAATCATCATGTGTCCGCATGTGTATGTGTTTTTATTTATGGATAAGACAAAATACTTAGTGTGTGTATTTATATCTATCGTGTGTATATAAGTACACACACAAAGCTTAAACACACTTTAAATAATTATATTTCACGAATCCTGAGAAAGAATGAAACATATTAAAATAAAGAAAAAATTTTTATAAATGTTTTTATAAATGACTTCCAACCAGCACAAAATCTGCTTCTATGATTCTCAAACAATTTAATATATATAAAGTTATTGAGAACGCTTTAACTTAAAAATAGATTGCACTGGATATTCTTGAGATTCTGTTTTGACTTAAAGAGAAAAACAACCGAAATGCATGAAATTTCAGAGATTGTAGCTTGTGAATCTAATTCTAAAATTTTCGAATAAATTTTTCAGTACAAAATTAGTCACTTGTGAACTGATGACAATAAATAACCAATGGGAAAAGGTTTGTATCTTTGGAACTTTACAAAAACACACAAATAGTTTTAAATTTAATAAAAAAAATGATTTTTTTTTATCACCTGTTCGAGACAACTGGAAAATATTAGATATGTTACATATAAACAAACCGATTTTACTTTGAAGACTATAATTTTTTTTAATCTCAGGAATTATAAAAAATGCTTTTAAAATTAATGTTGAAAATTCGCAAACATACCTTGAAACTACGACAACATATGTACGAAATAGGGAAGTATGTCAAGCGAACTGAGATGGCCATCTACGGTAATCGACAGATTTTTAGAACTTGGTTCTACTTCAAATGCACTTGGGTGGAACATTTTAGCCCATTCCTGCGCAGTCAGCGTCATAAACCACAGGTTTCTGCTAGAAGGCTAGAGGGCAAAATCTAAATTCAGTTACTAGGTTGTTCCAGGCTAACGTCATGTTTTGTAATACCGATATCTGGGGATATAAGAAGTGTATATTCTCGCAGAGACGGAGAAACAACAAAAAGTTTGCGATCTTGACGAACAGCAAATTCCCTACAGAAATTAGCAACATCATGCCTTTCTAGATGTTTGTTAAACAGTCATAACTATATGCAAATTGAATCTAAATTTACCATTATTTTATCAGCCTAAGGTAAAACAATATTTGAATTTCATACACGAAGTAGGTTATGCTCGGTCATTTAGGGCGAGTTCTTACAAACAGCTCTCCATTTGATGACGTTGACAAGCCCCTACCTATATGTATGGATGGCCCAAATGAAAATGAGACTTTTGGTGTTTTTCTGTAATGGTTAATCAGTTGGAATATGTGAACATACAGGAAGTAAAAGTGTTACATGAGCAACATATCGCTACTTATAGTCCCCCAGTCGGTTCAAACAAGGAACCAATGCTTCACTAGATTTTGGATACTTTGAGCAAGGACGTCCATGGTTATCTTCGGGACCAGTCTTGAACGGCGTCCGGAACCTCTGCATCCGATGGAACCGCCAACCTTGGAGAATGTTTTTCAGTGGGCTGTTGGGCTGTCTAGGACATACTAGCGGAAGCGAGGCAACAAATCTTGTCCAACGCATCAATCGATTTCATCGTGATGGCCAAGTGTGCTCCAGCAGGATTCGGCATGTTCCGTGCTGCCACGTCCATTACCAAATTCTCTAAGTGACCTGAATACTGTGCACTATAAAAGGCATTCAAGCCTATACATAACCCTCTTACGAAATTTAAATTTCGGTTTCATTACCTTCAACTATTTAATAACCCCGAGGTCCTAGTAGTCCGCTAGTATGTCCCGCTGGGTCTGTTAGGATGATCCACGCCGCGACCTTCTGTAGTCACCTAGCTAAAACACATCCAAACAGTACACTGACACTTTCCGACGATAGCACCTTTGTTTCGTAATACACAATGTCATCTTCTGGTGCAAACTCTAGGCCCTTTCATATGGGCCACCCTAATATTTTCGTACTTCATAACCGCAGTTAAATTGTGTGACCTGAAAATGGTTAAAACAAGATTGCGAGGTTGAAACGAATTTCTGACAGGACTGGGAATCGAGTTCCGATCCACTTATTTCCAGATGTAAGCTCTCCTAATTTAACTATACCAATGTTGGATAAATCCGTATTGCCTATCCCCCCCCCCTCACACGCACACACACACCACCTTCTTCTTCTCTAGAACAACAACATATTATGTTGCTCATACATTTTATTTTTTCCACAAATTCTCTGTTTTATCATCTTATATTTCACAACGGTTATCCCGAATTTTTCTAAACCATTACTACAGATGACCGACCATTGCGTTATGTATAGCAGTGGTCGGTAACCATTAATGTAATGAAAGGCAAAGGCTTGAGTAATAAGATTACTAATCAACTCCGAAGGTCGAATTTTTCACACAATCAGTAACAGAACCCTTTTTTAAGACAAATGATCCTGAACTGTTGTGAGGAATTCTTAGTTCCGTTAATCTTCCTTTCACTGTTATTCATTAAGGTTGTCCACAAAATGAATCTTGGAACAAATGTAATAGAATTATTGAATGAACAATGCTCGTGATTAAACATTTACAGCTACTTTTGGTGATTAAAAACAACACATTTACAAATTACTCACAATGTTTGGGCTATGAATTAGAATGCTACGCATAACCTTCAAACAGTTTATATACTCCTAATTGATAGCTTTTTCCACGGTAAAAGATAAGGTCTTGCAAATTCTATTTATCTTTCTTCTCGGTATTATGACCTTCTAGTAATTTTCAGCTAATTACACAAAAAGTCACTGGGTAATAAAAATTTTAAGCAATTTTTACAGAAATCCTTTCTTTTAATAACTTATGAACATGCATATATACTTTGCCGATAGCACTATTTACCAAGTCGTAAACAGATTATATTCTAAATGAAAAAACAAGAAGAATAATTTAAAATTAAATTAGCCCCTTATTCAAAACTGCTCATGAAAGAATCATTTATTTTCATAAATTGCGTTATGTATAGTAAAGCATGTTTCGCAGGTAAAATAGACTTTTGCAGCACGCTGTTAAACACTGTTGTGGAACCTCCTGTAACAAAACGTAATTGCTTTTACTTCCATTAACGAAATTATAACTTTAAAAGGAAGAAAAATTGTTTTTCATGTAAATTCTGCCGAACAAGTGCTGGCAAACTGACAAATATTCAGGAACTGCAAAAGAGGTGTCTTCCTCCCACAGCAGTATTATTAGGAAACGTGGAAAAATTAATTTTCTCATATTAAAGACGGAAATAATTTCTATCATTCATCACGAGCAAGTTTAAATCACTCTTGCGTTCCGGTGTTGAGGTGTGCAAAATTTTTGTTTTCTGATAGAAAAGTTTCAGAGCTTTAGTTTAGTTCTGCCCAAAATTTAATTACTACGGATCATGATGCTGAAAGCCTTAGGAAAAAAAATTTACTTTTAAAATAATATGCCTTAAATATATAAAATGGTCAATTATAGGAAAAATTAATGCCACATGCATATATATATATATATACGTGCCACGTTAGATAAGCTCACTTTTACACGTGGCTTATGGGACAATATAATAGATTACTTAGGCTATTTCTAGGTCAAACTTTGAATTAAGGCGTGATATTCTATTGCGATAAGATGAAAGAATTTTGAATAGGCATTTTATTTAATGAAAATGAAAGGTTATTGTTTCATATATATGTATATATAATTTCTAATACCCGACACACACTACGGAACCCCAAAAGGTTACAGTTCCGGCACCTCTGTTTCTATAAATCGAGCATTGTACATATATATATATATATATATATATATATATATATATATATATATATATATATATATATATATATATATATATATATATATATATATATATATATATATATATATATATGTTTATTTGTGTGTGCGTGTGTGTGTACATACATACACACACGCTCAAATACATACGCACATACAAGTATGCCCACACACACCTTCACACTCATTTTCTTATACACACCTTCACACATATACCAACTCGCACAGGCACATGCACAGAATACACCTGCGTACATATGCATTTACCTGTACATATACTCAAGTAGTACTTATTCATATACTAAAGTAGTAAGTGGAAGGAAATTCAGAGGATTAGATTCCCTTAAAACGACATGTTTAATCTAGTAACTAGGACACTATCAAATTCTGTAGGTCTTCAATTCAATTCTTGTTCCGAGAAAGACGCTGTCTCAGATAATATTTATATGTGAATTAAGGAGAATGGGATTCGAAAAATTCCATTTACTCTCATCGCCATGTTGAAAGATTACCGGCGTCGAGATTTGGAGACCCAGTTTCGATTCAAAGTGCAAGAAGATATTATGAAGTAACTTTTTTAAAATGCATGTTATAGCCTATTAATCCGCATTGTTATAATTATTCCATTATATGTAATAAAAATTTTGGCGGAAAGTTGCATAATTGATTTGAAAAATTCAGGAAGTAGCATAATTTAACCAAATGTTTACCTTTCTAAACCGTTTATTTGTAAAGCAATTTTTGATTGGGAGTTTGCCAGGTCTAGAAACCCAGACACCTAAGGCTATGAGCTTAATGCATGACTTCATCAAAGAATTTAATCGAGTGGCATCAAAGAAAAGGACGCGTATTAATTAAAAAATAAGAGTGCGATAGTGAAATAACACCACACAATGGAAGAGATAGTGTAAATTGCTACAAAAAGTTTATATGAACTCTAGCTGAATACCTGTATTTCGCTATGGAGTACATTCAAATTAAATACAGCGATCAATGTATGCAATTAATGCCAAACAATATATATATTTATATACATATACATATACATATATATATATATATATATATATATATATATATATATATATATATATATATATATATATATATATATATATATATATATATATATATAATAAATACAATGATCAATGTATACAAATGATGTAAAAAAGCAAAAGAATATATTCATAAAAAATCTTAAGGGATATTTTTATAGACAAAATAATGTAGAAGAAAATGTTCAAATTAAATCTAAAGAATATAGTGCAATTAATGTAGTACAGTTTGAGGAACATATCTTTTACTATATTTTAATATTTTTTTGGATAATGTCTAATCGTTTGCATTATCAAGAACAAATATGCATTTTTTGTCTATTTCGTTGTTATGCACGTGACGCAAAATTAGTTTAAAATACCACAAAAAGAAAGGAAACTACGTAATCAGCATTAAATGAATTAAATTTGAAAAATTAATCTTTAAAAATTCACCAAAAATCAGAAAATAGAGTTAAAGATTCGAAAAAAATTGCATTTTAAAGGAATTTTTATGATCTCTCTTATGATATAAATATTATAACCCTCAGATTATTATTTTAAATGCAAACTCAAAAAAAGTTTTTCAAAAATCTTTCTTAGTGCACACCTACACTATAAGAAGAATTGCCATGTAAAATTTCAGCTCTTTAGGTCCAGCGGTTATCTGTCAGTCAGTCAGTTAGTTACGGAACTGTTTTATATATATAGATTATACACAAAGGTGAGAAATTTTCCCAGGGTACCAGAGGTTATAAGAATAACATGTTTGCGCCAAAAGAATAAAAAATAACGCTTCAGACTCTACTTCAAAATTCTAAAAGGTTACTTCTTTTCCTTTAATCTAAAGCAGGGGTGTCAAACTCAAAGGCTACCTTGGTCCAAACAAACAAGATTTAACTATAGGTGGGCCGCAAAAAAAATCAATATTAATAGAAACGTATGTTTATTTACCTAATTACAGTATATTCAACATAAATATTTGCATTTTGTTTAATAATAGCAAAAAAGAGTATCATTAAAAAAACATTTAGCGAATTCTTCCTATCTTATTATAATTCTGCGTCGGTTATTTTATTATATAATATTGTGTGCCAATATATTGGCCGGGCCGCAAAAATGTTCGTCGCGGGCCGCGAGTTTGACATCCCTGATCTAAAGTATTATCCATTTGTACTCCAGTCAAATATCGATTTTTACAAACCAGCAGTTCCAAGCATTTTTGCTGTTTTGCAAGGAAAAAAATAAAATGCTTTATTTTGTCAACTAAAAGATCTTTAAGTAATTATGATATTCTTTTTCATATTACTTTTTTAACTATTGTTATGAAGAACATATTTTATATTTTACGTTTTGTAGTCAGACATAGTAAGGCACATGAAATAGCAATCACCCATGTACACTCTAGGCCTACTGGGATAAATTTTGTTCGTTTTACTCTCATCAACTCGTACCTTTACCGTCTGTTTTGTAGTATTATTTCACTTTAGTTGCTGACACAAATTTAATTGTCATCTACTATAGCGTTTGTTTTCTGCATATTACAACAAATGCAAACTCGTCTTTACAGCTGAAATTTTCAAAATATTCCCAAATTTCTTCGATTTTTATCGAGAAAAATAATTAGAACCCATAAAACCAAACACGTAATAGTCATTCTGTAGTTTACAAAGTACTAATGTAAAGTGCACATCGTGCCAGTAACGAAATAGATAATTATAGTGAATGTTTCAGATATTCCCATGGCGGTATCTTATTGTACTAATAACTAACTAAGTAGCCATAGACAATGTAAAGATTATATTCGAAGCTTGCATTTTCAGCTTTCAAAAACTGTTTTCTCCTAAATACATATCTGTAATTACACTACGATCTCTCGAGATGTTTCTAAAGATCATTGATAGATAATTACTAATTTAACACTGAAAGTTTCTTCTTCTTTTGCATTTATGTATTTTTCCTAATTACATTTTTCGTTATAGACATATTCGTATTGAAAGGTTTTATCTTAATAAATAGAAAAGTATAACTGAATCGGTCATTTTGAAAAAGAGTTATCTCAACTTTTCAAAAACTCATCTCCACTTTTCTCCAACTTTTTGCCCCCTCCCCCAATTTTCAAGAAATATTAACAAATTATACTTTTGCATCAGGATTGATGCCTTGTAAACAAAATAACTACTAAATTTAGTCTGACTAATAATGCAACATTGATAGATAATTAAGATAATTACTAATTTATAACTGAAAGTTTCTTCTGCATTTATGTATTTTTCCTAATTACATTTTTCTTTATAAACATATTTGTATTGAAATTTTATATCTTAATAAATAGCAAAGCATAACTCAATCAGTCATTTTGAAGAGGATTCATCTCCACTTTTCAAAAACTTATCTCCACTTTTCTTCAAGTTTTCTGCCCCCCACCACACCCCAAGTTAAAAAAAAATTAACAAATAATATTTTTGCATCAGGACTGATGCTTTATAAACATAATAACTACTAAATTTAATCTAACTAATAATGCAAGAAGGCGAGTTATAGTTTTTTGCTTCTCAAAAAATTTTAAAAAATGGAGATGATTTTTTTTCAAAATGACCAATTCAATTAGACATACTCTTATTCCAATATTTCCTCTATCATTCCATTCCTCGTATGATATGTTAAGCTTTAAATGTGAGAAATCTACAAAGAAAAAGACGATCCAATTAGACATATTCTTATTCCATTATTTCCTCTATCATTCCATTCCTCGTATGATATGTTAAGCTTTAAATATGAGAAATCTACTACGAAAAAGACGATTGAATTAGAAATACTCTTATTCCATTATTTCCTCTATCATTCCGTTCCTCGTATGATATGTTAAGCTTTAAATGTGAGAAATCTACAACGAAAAAGCATTTTTCGTAACTTCAGACTGCTGTAGGAAGAGAATCATTTTTACCTGTACTGCAAATGCAGGGACGATGACAAAAATTTGGGATCGTGTGATTAATTTCCCATTCAGGGTGATTACACTCTTAAGTGGGACTACCCGAGCCTTCGTTAACATGTAGTGTAAATAAAGGTAAATATATAGGGCATAAAAAGAGGGTAGTAACAATTCATCGCTCCAACCGCAGCGCATTCATTTCTGAAAAACATGACGTCAAATTGTCTATATACTGGCATTTAAAAGGATTCTGAAAGCTATCCTCTATATATTGAGTGGTATTTTCCACGGCTAGAAAGTAAGAAAATTCGAAATTTTTCTTCTTGACTAGTTTGTTTACTACAAAATTATCTAATCATCATAGACTGCACAAAGCTCATTCTTTAACATTTCGTAACAGGTATATTCTACAGCAGTGGTTCCCAACCCCCAAGTCTGCGGACCACTAAGCCAGAAATTGAACCATGTGCGGACCCCCCCCCCCCCCCACACACGTAGTGTCGGACGTTATACGTATTGCCGGATTACTCCCGAGGCTCTCGTGGACCACCGGTTAGGAACCACTGTTCTACCAAATATGTCTGTTACGAAGCACGCAGAAACATTTACGGTAGGATTTTTCCAACAAAAATACGTTGCTTACTAAATGTACCAAACTCTTTTATTTACAGTCACATAGAGAAAAATGTTATCCTTCCAGTTTCTTACTTGTCACGTTCACTAAGCTCAATTAAACGTTACAACAGCCCCTTATTCGCTGCTGATCGCCAGATGGTGTTTCTTAAAATTCCTTTCAACCATCACCGAAGTTATTTGAAGAAAGATTTATGCTATCATCAGTCTTTCTTCTGTAATACTGAGTCCAAAACTATATTAACTCCCTATAGTGGGAGGAAGAAAAACTTCATTGGGTTATAATTATTAAAGTTTTATCATCTTTTAAAGGTTTATATTTTTTATGCAAAGGAAAAAAATCCTGTAATGTAAAACTCAACTCATCTGAAATAAACGATATTCTTTCTAAGCAGTATTAAAGGATATTCTTTCTTTTAAAACAGACGTTATAAAAAGGCATATAGTATAAAATTGCAGAATAACTATCACCTTATAAAAACTTTAAAAATTATTGTTGTTCTTTCTGTATAGTAACAAGCATAATACATTTTACACCGCCTCATTTAATTTAGTATCTGTAAATCATTAACATAAATTTCATAATCACCTGGATACATTTTATTATTCATTTTGCTATCTACACACGGGGAATTACATTTCATACAATATTTACTACACATATGTATGTCACTCAAAATTGTGTAAAGTATCCTGTTATTCTACTAATTTCCAAATATATATATATATATATATATATATATATATATATATATATATATATATATATATATATATATATATATATATATATATATATATATATATATATATATATATATATATATATACACACATACACCTACAACTTTTGAAAAAATTTAAGCGCGTTATAACAGTGTTAGCATTTGATTAATTGGTAAGTTTATATTAGTTAAAAGGAATGTAAAAAACATTTTTCAATCCCAAAATTTTGAATTTTATTAAATAAAAATATTTTAAGTTAAATATTTTTAAAGCATGTTTTAAAGTAAATAGTGTTTTTATATTTTATTTTAAATGATTTTTTTAATGTTATATTAGTTATCAGATTTATAAATACGTATATATACACAAACAGTATTTTGCCATTAAGCTTAAGAATCATATAACCCTGTTCATAATCACTCAGAAAAATGGACTTCATTTATTTATATATCGTCAATAGCAGTCACAATATGTAAGATGTAATATCCCTGTGGCTGATATTACAAGAATAAATGATGAATCCGTAGTGTTCTTTAAGAGATATTACTGGCAATATCTCTTCAGAAACAATGTACTTCTGTTTCTTTTCCTCCTGCAACGCTAACCACAAGGATATTATTTGTATTATTGCTTCAGAAGTGCCTTTGTTTCATTTAATCATGTAATACCTACTGAGGATGAAATATGAATGAAACATTTTTCTTGTATATTAATTTTTAGTGTTAGGATTAAAAGCCAATAAATCCTTTTTATTTAGTCAATTAAACTTTGGCTTTATAAGTGTTTGTTCAAAATGTGAGCGAAATCATTTTTCTAAAATTGTTGTGGTCATCACTGGCGTTCAAAGCTTGTGAATGGAATGGTTTTTTTCACAGTTTTTTTGGTCAATGTAACAACCTAGATTAATGAGAATTCACACCACTGAGACCTCAATATGTATCCCATTGGTGAATGAAATAACACACATGCAAAAAGAATACAAACATTAATTCGGAGATTTTATTTAGAAACAGTTAAAAATCATTACACATCATCATACAAAAGGTTTATTTCTCAAAGATGGAACAAAGCAAAGAGGTGATGTTCAGTAGCGAATATGTCCCTTAACTGCAATGGTTTCTATGCAGGGTCTAACCATGATTAAAACGAGTTGGACTATGAGCTGTTGGGGCAACACTGTCCACTCCTCTTTCAGTGCTCTTTTCAGTTCATGGGCATTTTGAAGTGGAGATATGCGTGCAGCAAGGCGTCTCCCCAGAGCGTCCCAAACATGTTCTTTTGGATTCAAGATTGGGGACTTCACCGGCCAATCCATATGAATGATATTCTCACTGTCCAACAGTTCATCCACAGCACGTGCACTATGATGTCTGGAATTATCGTCCAGAAAAAGAAACTGAGAACCAATGACACCTCGGAAAAAGCGTGTGTGAGGAATAATCACCTCACTGTAGCAGCTGTTTCCTGTTACTGAACCACGTTCTAAAATTAGAGGGATACAGCGTTAGAGGGATACAACGTTCTGGTCGTCGGTTGAATAGGCCTCCTTTATACAAAAGTCTTGCCATTGTGAATTGCGACACTTATTTGTGCAATTCACCATGGCCATCTGCGCCATGGGGAATTGCACCTGTGCCATCCTGTGCCATCTGTAGTTGCTTTGCAATATTACCTGCAGTCTATCTTATTTGTACGACGATACATTCATCCCTGTTACGACTATACATTCGTTACCTGCACGACGATACATTCATTATCCTTTATTGTAGTTTTCTTTGGGTGACCACTACCGATCTTTTTATAAGCTGTCCCTGTTGTTTTAAAGGTCTTCTACACACGTGAAACAATGCTACGGGCTATACCAAACGCTTCGGCTACTCTACCATGAAAGAAGTAAAATTTGGTTTCTTTTGGCCATTGCTGACCATCTAGTAAAGCAAGGTTTGGAAAAGTCATCAATTTTGAAAAATATCATAATCTTCAAAGCTGTAATTAAATCTTATACTGTTGTTTCTGGAGGATTTTGTTACAATATGTAATATATTTAAAGACCTAAAATTATCTTCAAATACGATCTTTTGGTGGAAATAAATGAGTTTTCGGATTAAACAAATAAAAACTTTTGATTATTTTTGAACGCGACCTGTTAAGTCAGATCCATAGGGAAAATTTCTTCCAACTAAATCTTTACCAAGTGGTAAAGAATAAGGAAATAATCTTATGAAATATCGGTCTTAACGAATATTTTCTAAACATTGTAAAACGCGTAATGAATGTACATAGAGCGAGCTTCAGAAGATAAAAATAACCATGAGGAAACAAAAAGTAGGGAATTTTAATACACTTCTAACAATGAAATAAAAATACAATAGCTTACAAATAAATACAAATACAAATACATCTCTAGCTTACATGTGACCGTGGACACGAGCTTCGCCCTTGTTTAGGGCTCCTCACTCCAAGGCCTAACCGATGGAGTGAAGTCCAGAAATTCCCGATTTAATACTCCTCAGTATTTAATGATATGACGAAATTTTAACCCTTATTATTTTTGTTGTTTCTTTGGTCGATTTCACTCAATGCATTGCATTAAATTTTCGTACGATGGATGCAATAGCCATAAGTTTTCTTTGCATTTGCTCTTCGAATTATTTAATTTGCCTACAGTTTTTGACACTATACTGTACACTAATAGATTATTTCTTCTTTATTTTATGTTTTAAAGTCTGATTTTATTTGATGAATTTCTGCCTGACATGCAGGAATTTATATATCTTCAACAAATAGATCATTTACTGCACACCTTTAACATTTATTTTCATGGTAATTTTTAAAAAAAATGAACGAAAATGAGTCGAAAATTGTCTCCTTTAGCTAGATTATTTTCATTTTGTTATTTTTCATAGTCCATATTGTCCAAGTCTCTGTTAATAAAAACACTTGTCCAGCGATTCATATGCTTTCTTTCTTCTCTTGGATAAAAATATGAATGAAATTCGTAGATGGTATTGTCCACTATACCAATATTACGTGTATGATATTTGTTTTAATAAAGATGAGCAACTATTATTATTAAATGCAATTATTATTAAATACCAGACATTATATATGTAAAACCAAATAAGGTTTTTGTGAACATAACCCTAGAAGAATAGTGCAGAAAAAGCATACGACTAGCAAATATATCTGAAACAAAAACATTAGATGTGACAAAAAGAAAACAACCTCGCTTGTTAGCATTAATAATAAAGGTTTTCATTTCAGGCATAATGGAAGAAACAATTGTGATCTAATTTATTAATAATTATGAATATGCAAAACCTATGACCGAGAAGGCAGCATTTAGCGAAATGGAATGTATGAGAAATGTGTCAAACGAAAAGGGTATATCTCTTTCTGGATCGGAAAAACCATATAAGACTTAATGATTAAGTCATTCTAAAAATTAAATACGAAAAAGAACCAGAACAATTTGCATTTAGGAAAATGGGAAACATAGAGATATCAGAGGAAAACGAGATAATCCTCATTAAACAACTGTAGTCAAAATAACATTAGGCTATTCAAATGTGATTGTGGTATTTTCATAGACCCGAAAATTCTAGTTATCATAAGTAGCGTAGCAACATGTAACTTTGCCTTCTGGGGAGGTTTAGAGGTTAAAATACATAATGAGAAAAAAGGCCACAGAATTGACAAACAAACTCTACATTCTGGTTTGGAATCTATCCTTGAAAGCATCACAAACTATCAAAATACTCTTCGTAAATTTCAGTTCTAGTAACAGAGATTACTTTGAGGAATAATTAGGACAATTAAAGGCTGTCATGTAGAAGAAACGAAACCACTTTGTAAAGAGGTATATGTTATTCTCCCCGATCTATTTTTTGCTTAAATTCTTGTTTTTATAAAAAGATATGTAATTATAACATAGTACTTAGATAACAAGACATCTAAACTTTAAAGTCATGCGTTTATAACTAACCAAGTGCTAGTTTTCATCTTCTATTTGAATGTACAAAAGATATCTGATTATATTAATGACTATTTAAATAGTTAATATAAGACACTCAGATAAAAAATATATAATAGCTTGTTATAGATATGTACGTTTCAGGCTGAACCAATAATGCGGTTTTCACACTGGACAGATCACATGTGATGACAAATAAATAAACAAATTTATATACATACATATATGTAACTGAAGTATGTCGCTTGACCTATAATGTGTGTATGTAGTGGTTACGCTTGCATGGTTTCTATACGCTAAATTACACATTCTGAATTTGGGATGTACTGTATCATAGCAACTCCAAACTGGAAAGGTATTACCAATTTTAGGTTGAAAATTGTTGTCGCCGCTATAAATCTTTTTGTATATTAAAAATATGCATTTATCTCAAATTTATTTCTTCTCCACAATAACTTATTGAGTACCACTCTAAAAGTAAGTTTTTATTTTAATTAGTTATTTAATTCAACGTATTTCAACAAATATTATAATTATTATTATTTTATTTATTTAAACGTATTAACAGTGTGAATTTATCGTATACAAAAAATGGTGAAATTAGCTTCTCATTAAACTCACATTAGCCCCCTTACTGAATAACATATAAGAAACAAAGTTATGACTACCATTCTAAAAACTAGTTTTCATTTTAATTAGTTATTTCAAAACATTCATACACAACTATAAGGTTATATATAGTATATGAATGGCATGTAAATGTAAATTTAACAACCCATAAAACTCATTATCTCCTACTACACAAAATATATTAAATCTGAGAAATTTGTGATGGTAAAGATATGTTATAAAATGTGTTGATGCATCTAGAAGTATGTTACTCGCGAAAACTTTAAAATTGGTTGGCTACAACTGGCTATTGAATATACCAATGAAAATTCCAAACACTAAATGAAATAGAAAGTTGTAATTATTTTGTTCTATATTCAAATAAAAAAACTATTTAAAAGATATATATATATATATATATATATATATATATATATATATATATATATATATATATATATATATATATATATATATATATATAATATATATATATATCTATATATATATATATATATATATATATATATATATATATATATAATATATATATATATCCTGAAATAAGGGAATACTTTTATGCATGAAAAGACCTTAAGTGAATTTCCTTTCCGGACTGAAATTTATGATGGTCTGAATTTATGGCTACAAACAAAAGAGCACGTAACTTCATTTTAATAGACATGTTTTTTAAACTTTCTGCGTTCTGTTTCGTACATGCCTTTTATTTCTGATTGGGAATGTGGATAAGAGTTTGGAGATTTATAAAGTTTAAGAATGCGTTTTGTGCATGTTTTGTAGAGGGGCCTCAGATCATGCAAATACTCCTTGAATATTTTTTGAAACAAATATTTAGTCACGTTTCCCCGAGCAATAAATAACGAGAGCAAGTTTCGAATTTATGACTGTAGTTCACAAAGTGAAAAAAAAATAAGTTTAACTACACGGACTCCAAAAAATGTCAAGATCAAATATTCTTACACCATATTTATTCTCGGAATAATTGGGAATGAAAATAGCTTATTTCTAAAATAATAAACTAGTGTAATAATCAGAAATTTTTTGGAATTTCTTGCCTGTGGCAAAAGGTTATTAATGTTTCATTCGTAACGAGGTCTATTTTACTTTCTTTCGATTTTCAATTTCGCTTCTGACTTTTATAATATATAGGTATTTGAATTAACGATATTATGTTGTAAATGAAAATTTTAAAAATTGTTTTATTCTATGTTTAATTGAACTGTGATCACAAACACAGAAACACTAATATTGTTTGTAAGTCTCTACTACATAATCTATATAGTATACTAGCTGAAAACCCGCGCTTCGCTACGGAGTACATTCAAATTAAATACAACGGTCAACGTATGCAATTTATGCCAAAAAATAAATATATATATTTATAATAAATGCGATGATCAATGTATACAATTGATGTAAAATATATATCTATCTATATATATATATATTTATAAAAAAATCGTAAGGGATATGCATTTTTTTGGGATAATATCCAATCGTCTGCTGCATTAGAAAGAGAAAAAAATATTTTTTTTTGTCTATTTAGTTGTTACGCACGTGACAATAAATTTATTGAAAGTACCAGAAAAAGAAATCACGTGATCAGCATTTAATAAATTAAATTCTAAAAATTAATCTTTAAAAATTCACCAAAAATCAGGAAATGGAGGTAAAAATTCGAAAAAAATTTCATTTTGAAGGACTTTTTATGATCTTTCTCGTGATATAAATTGTATAACCCTCAATGTATTATTTTAAATACAAACGTAAAAAAAGTTTAAAAAACAGCTTAAAAATTTAATTTAAAAAAATCTAAGAAGAATTTTTGAAAAATCTTTCTTAGTGCACCCCCTACACTATTAGAAGAATCGCCATGCAAAATTTCAGCCCTTTAGGTCCAGCGGTTTGGTCTGTGCGTTGTATGTCAGTCAGTCAGTCAGTGAATGAATGAGTCAGTTACGGAACTGTTTTATATATATAGATAAAACCCAAATACCACTTACTCACTGATTCATCACTGTATCTCTGAAACCATAAATGCTAGGAAGAGGGAATTTTACATGATGGTTCGTTAATCTTAGGCCCCAGGTACCCCTACAAATTCGGTATTAAGGAATCGGTGAACGCTAAAAATTATCTTTTTTACTTTCTATTATCGAGATCTGAAATTTTGTACATATATACATTTCACCGTAAGTACACAGAATACCATAAAAGAAATTTCCAATCTTATTATAATTTCAAGATTTTTTAAAAATTTAAAATTTATAAACAAAATTTTAAAATGCTCCTTGCGAGTTGAATTTTGAGATATCTTCTCAATTTTGCATTTTAATCACTTAAGGAAACAAGGGACCTTCAATCTCGTTCTTCTTTAATTTTCAATATTTTCCTCTATATACACCATGAGTATAATTAATTTTCTTTTCTACTACACTGAAGATACTTATAATTCACAAATAAGTATTTTGTGGAGGAATAAGACCTTTTTATAAAAAAATTCTTAAAAAATGATAGAATTTTTCTAAAAGCTCCATGCGTATTCATTTTCTTCTGATATCTTCCAAATTTCCCAGGATTGTTAATTTAAGTGTTTGTCAGAAAACTGTACATAATTCTTTGAAATCACAAATATTTATCAATTTTATGAACTATAAAATGAAGTAAAAACATAAAAAACATGAAAAAATAAGGCAGAATAAAAAAAAATTATTTAAGACTTTAATATTCATACAAAAAAATGAAATGTACATTTATATTTATATTCATATGGTAAACCTATAATAAAAAATTTAAGGATTTTAATTAATATAGAATGCACATAGGGCATCTTGAAAAAGTTAGCATTTTTGGAAAAAAATTAAAAAACAGGAATTATTCTCCCTAAAATTCCGTATTTTGAATTTTAAGGGTTTTAAATGTAGTAAAATAGAAAATTAATTATTCTCATTTTGTATAAAGAGATATAAATTGTAATTTAGAAATTACGAATATTTGAAGGTCCCTTAAAACTGTATTGCAAACAAATCTGGGTATAAATTATTTAATCACTTGAATAGTTAATTTTTGAGAGATTTTTTTTCTGAATTCCATCCTGATTTTCATGAAAATTTTGCCCTTTAACAAGTTATAAATAAAATTTAATTACCTTAATGAAGTTGGATTATAAAATGTATATCCAGCATCTTTGTAAACAGTATCAGGATTCATTTTTCTCAGTCATATATACTATATATATATATATATATATATATATATATATATATATATCGTTTCTGTTCGCCTCCCAGTCCTACCTACTTAATATTCGACAACATTTTTAAAGTTTTATTTAACGGTCATTAAATTGTATACGGAACTCCTCTGAGAAATAGCAATGCTTTACTTAAGTTAATTTAATTTAAATTAACCAAATTACATCATTCATGGTACTGATATGTTCCGTAGCGAAACACATCAGTACATTTCAGTGTACTTTCCAGCTATTTCAGAGGTACTAAAACTGCGGCCCACCAAGATTTTATAAGTGTCCCGAAACACTGATTATCAGGAAGGAGGAATTTATAAACATAATTTTGGAAATTTAGGTTCAAAAATACAAACCTGTACAAAAACGTGCCAGGTGCTGCTCACGTTGTTATCATCAACGTGTCTCTGTGTACGTGCCATGTATCATCCTGGTCCAAAATGAAATATGCAAAAATTTTATAGAAATCAGATTACTGATTTTTTACCTTGATGACGTACTGAGAGTGGCATATGGCAAGTATAAGGCTGATTTGTTTAAAATAGCCAAAAGTTTGTCTCAACATTAAAAATCACGCTCATTTTAAAACAATTCTTGAATACACTTATGTTTTGATTTTTAGTTTTTTCGTTATTATATTATGATGTATAGTGTACAATATTGCGGCCTTAACGTAGCAAGCGTAAGGGCCTGTTACCATGGGATCTGTTAGCGTTAGAGTTAAAGATTCTGTTTTCGCTTATTGGTTAAATGGATCAAAGATTGGTGTATGATTGGTTAAAAAATTTACGCTGACGCTGACGGATTCTATGTGAACAGATCCTATGCATGTGGCCTGAAAGGAAAACTGGCTGAGTACGGCTGATCTAGTTAAATCATATGCTTTCGTACAAACTTTTTGAGCTGGAGTTTAAAATACAGTAAGACATCTATATTTGAAGTGGGGGGGGGGGGGGTTGTGTTGCGAAACCCGCGTGAAAAGGGGAAAAATTTGCATATCTTCAGCTCTCTCGCACCAAACGATAACTTTTAATGACATTTTAAGAAAACTCCAAAGTTGAAAAAATTTGTATTGTTTGATAACTTAAAATTTTGAGTATGAAAAATTTTTTGTAGTCTCACAAACATGTACTAAGAAAGAAACAGTACAGTATACAAACAGTAGACCATAACTCACATGTGCAGTATTTATAAGGCCGAAAAATTCAGAGAAAGAGTAAGAAATAAAGTAGCAGAGATTTCATAAAAGTAGCAGGAAGCAGGTTATTAAAATTTATATACTTTACTAGATAAGCTCAAAATTCACTAGACTGGGCTTTGTTTAATTGTGTCGTATTATCATGTACGGCAGTTCAGAATGTAACAGTACAATGCTGTCAGTCCTAAAGTTTAATATACATAGAACAGCAGTGAGCTGAAAAGCCCAAAAAATTCATTTTGACTGTAGATGACGCAATGTCACAGCGTTAGAGTGCACCCAGAAGTCACTTTCACATATCTCAATATGATATACACTTTTCTAAATCCATAGCATCGAATAAATATTTCTCAAACTTTCTAATCTACATACCATCCAAAGCACATTTCAAGATGACACTTATCCTGCAAATGGTACTTATTCCTTACATCGAAAGGAGTAATGCGTTTATCATTGAAGCTATCATCGATTTCTAAAACATCTGTGTTTTCCTTTGAAGTCGTCACCAGTTATTTAAAGTTTAATTAGTAAATTAATGAATTTTGGGCAGAGAGATCGCTACAAACGTTCACTCAATATAAGAATTCTCATCACGTATTAGACTTTCATTAAATACTTATAATTTAAAGAATGTTTGTAAACAGGCAGCAAACACACTGTTATTTATAATTGGCATGTCACTTAAAAATTATCACTTGATTCAAAAAGCAAGTTTAAAATTAAAGGATCTTATAAATTCTGAGCTAGCAAATAATCTTATTCTATTCCGTTGTAATGATAATGTCAGCAGTATTTGACATTATTTGTCAGATATGAATAGCAGAGCATCACTCTGCATTAATATATTAGTTCTACCACTGATGTTTCAGGATTTTATTTTCACGCTTCATTCCCAGATAAGCGTATATGCAAAAATAAATTAGCGAGGGAAAATAGTTTTCGTGTCAAGTGATTTACAGAAAAGGGAATTCTAATTTTTTTTGAACAATATGCCGATAAATAGAAAAGAAATTATAACAATTTGTTTAAAAATATTTTTATGGTGACCAGTATAAAGGGTTTAAGTCAAAAACAGCGATTTAAATATACCAAGTTATTGGATTTTATACCAATCGCAGAACAATAATTTCGACTTGAGTCTTTTGTGCAAAGAAATGTACTTTTGAATTCAAAATTGATGGGCTTAAGCCTTTTATACAAGTCAATTGATTTTTGATTTTTTTATCAATACTAACAAATATCTAAAAATCATTTTTTTTACTTAAGCCCTTTATACCGGGCACCATAGATTTAATAAGTACCAGCTAATCCTCGTATATTTATTACTGATTTCACATCTGTAGACGTAACAAACGTATAGGGATGATTATCGGATACCCATGAACAAAGTAAATAGTTATTATGGATAGAATGCGTTCTCTCTTGTTCATTTATTGTATCCATATCATGTATCTAGCCATAACATGATACACTTCGATCATACGATACTTTGCTTTAACTTTGTCTTTTGTTCTTCCTATCTATTTTTTTCACTATCCCTTACCGTACATATGTGATATCAGGACCGCGAATAAGCCATGGTGTGTGAATCTCCCTCTCTCTTGTATGAGTATCATGTATCATTGATGCTTCGGCAAAAAAATCCCAAGTGTAGCAAACAACCTTTGTTGCAGCAGTGTGAACGTGTCTGATCGTATGCAAACTTTGTATCGTTCGCAATATGACTTTGTATCTTGCATCATGACAGACCATCAAAATTTGATAAAAAAAACAACATTACCATTACATATTTGTGGTCGACTTGCCCGAAAACTTTCGAAAAATGATACGTGACACGGTTACAGCAACTGGAAAGATTTCTGTGAACACATTTCGACGAATGGAACTACTTATGCACATATTTTATTAATTATGCATACAAATGCACTGCTGCTGAAACAAAATATTCGTGGAAAAAAATGCGGATATGAGAGGTTAACAAAGAGTTGAACTGCAGTTCTTTATCTTGATCTGATATAAATTATGATGAGTTTTATGGTGTCAGAGCTAAGTGTGAAATCATTATAATAGGTTACTACAGTAGTGTAGTTTTTGTTGTTGTTGCGAATGCCCCTCGGCCGGAAATGTTCCAGACCAGGTCCATACAGGATTTGCGGTCCTAGACCAGGTCCATATAGGAGTGCGGCTTCAGTTTACAATAACACCACAAGGGTTGGAGTCCACCTTAGCTAGGTGCAACCTCAAATTTGTCCTAGCACCACCAGAGGTGACATCTGAGGGATCGTACCTTCTCCCACTCTATCTGACTTCATAGAGGGACTTTCTAGTCCACGGATTTAACGCGCCCTTATTTGGCCTAGAAACGGACGTACTTAATGACGCTTGTCGGGAATCGAACTAAGCAACCTCGGCTCCGAATGCCAACGTGCTATCACTAGGCGCATAACTTACTGTTATGAAAACATCAACTTAAAACTAGTTCCGGAACATCCGATTTAAAACTAGACGGAACTGGTTTTCTTTGCTTCTGCTCGCCCAATTCAAAACGGTGGCGCGACAATGAATGCGCGCGCATGGGCATTCTCCAGAACTTCTTACAAAGTTTAAAAAAAACGTTGGCAACAAAAACGGTGTAGCGAATTTTGAATTTTCCGGCTCAAGAACGTTATGTGAAGTCAGTCTTCGAATTTTCTTCGGAGAGAGTGTCCATCGATGTTCTTATAGAGTAGGCTTTCTGAAGCACGTGGTTGTACGTGTAGCACAAAGGAAATGAAATCAATCTACGAAGGGTTTTTCGAAGAAGTGAAACGAACTTATGTAAGCCAAGTTCCTGCGCATGTGTTGGACAGATTTGTACAAATGCGGAATCGACCAATGTAATGGATTCAAGACATTCTAATGTTTCTTGGTCTTTTGAGGAGGAATTGTGATGTCCACGTGCAAATAATTTTTGTGCTCCCCTAGATTAAGTATTAAATAAAGTGTGGTAAGTGAATTCTAGTTTTATTCTTTTATGTTTAATGAAATGTGCTGATCTTTTATAATCACGGCCACAACAATAATCATTAACAGCTACCTAGAGGCCTGCTGCAGTACCTCTCATATTAACCTTTTTTAAGGAACACCTATACAAGAAGTTTTAGTGGGCATAGGCAAGAATAAAGAAACAATAAAAACTGGAAAGAAAAATTTTAATTCTTCATAACATAGTATAGCGTAACAAAATATTTTACTTCACAGGACCTAAGTCAAACTTGAAATTTATTCATAGATCCATCAACTGTTTAAATTGATCTTCAGGAATTAATTTCTTTAAAATGTCGTTTAATTTGCTGTACATTATAAATTTCCTTGGCATTCCGTACACCAAACTTCGGTTAATTGAAAGTCTCACAATACCAAAGTTTAAATAAATCTCCGTGGACGTTACACAGAGAAACTCTTTCTACAGGTCAAAAAATATTTTATTATATCAAATTTCTTTCAAAACAAATCAGAGTTTTTTCCCTTTATTCAAAGAATGTTAAATGTGCGAATAATCTCCGTTGAAATTTATTATGTTACGAGCACATAAAAAGGTTTTTTTTAACACGTAAATGCATTTGAAATTGCGTAAATATTATGTTTACTCTAGGTGTATTATACATTTTTTCTTGTTAATTCTGCCTTTTATTGGGTTGGCCAAAATATTCCTTTTTTTTTACTTTTGTTTTTTTACGGGAGAGGGCACTATTAGCACTTTGTTGCCTTAAAGATCATTTGAAACAATTTTATTAGATTGTGTTGGGACAGATGTGATATCAGAGTATATTTTTAAAAAAACTTATCAAAACCAGTGGGTTTTCATGTAGCTATTTCTTATTGAATATGGAAGAAGATAAACTACATTTTAAGTAAATAACGCTTTATTATTATAAGAAACGTAAAAAAGCAACTAAAACACAAAAAAGGATTTATGTAGTGTATGAAGAAGGTACTGCGACTGAAGAAAGTGTCAAAAGTCGTTTTCAAAGTTTCGTGTTGGAGATTTCTCGCTGGCCAATGCACCAATGCCGGGGAGACCAGTTGAAGTGGAAGTCGATCGCCTGGAGACATTAATTGATATAAGTTTTACCACGCAAGAGATATACAAAAGAAGTATTAAAAATCTTTTGCACCAGCTTGGTTGTGTTAATCACTTTGATGTTTGGGTTGCACATAAGCAAAAAAAATTTTTTTTCACGGTACCCTCGCATGCCATTTTGTACTTAAGCATAACGGAAACAGTCCGTTTTCAAAACAAATGATGATGGGCAATGAAAGGTGAATACTGTAGAATGATGTATGGCTGAATAGATCATGGCGAAAGTGAATTGAACCCCCAGGAACCCAAACAAAGTAGGGCCATCATCCAAATAAGGTGTTGTTGTGTATATGTGTATATGGGGGGATTAGAATGAGTCCTCTATTCTGAGCTTCTTCTGCTTAATATACAGAACTCTCAAACGGTGATTCCAACAACCAAACGGTTAATTCCAACTAGTACAGCTCCCATTTAGACCAACTAAGAGCAACACTCGACGAAAAGCGTCCGGAATGAGTCAAACGCAAGACCGCATATGATGCCCAGGAAAATCTGTTATAGCTTTGATGGGAAGTGTTGATTCATCCGCCGTATTTACCAAACATTGCATTTTCGGATTTTCATTTATTTCAGTCTTTAGAAAATTCTCTTACTGGAAAAAATTTCAATTCCCTTGCAAAATGCAGCTGGAACATTTCTTTGCTCAAAACGATTTAAAAAATTTGGGGGAAGATGAAATTGTGAAGTTACCTATAAAATAGCAGAAGAAAGTGGAGCAAAATGGTGGGCACGTTGTTCCATAAAGTTATTGGTGAAAAATGAAAAATGTGTCATATTTTCACTTAAAAACTGAGCGAAATTTTATCAATCTAATAATTCATTGGACACTATGACTGATTTGTTATTAAGTTATTCGTAACAGAATACACACACACACATACACATATTCTGTATATATATATATATATATATATATATATATATATATATATATATATATATATATATATATATATATATATATATGCTTGTGCGTGTAGATATGTATGTTTACTACATGATCTAGACTATACGCAGAAGCATTAATCAGGTTAACTTTGATTATTTACACAACCTACTGTAAATAGCAAAGGATAGTTCTCACATCTTCGAAATAACTTTGATAAGCTACAGAAGTATTGTTACAACTGTCAAAGTTATTCTTCCGAAGAATAGCTCGAGAGTTTAAAGGAAATCAATATTATAAATCAAATTATACCCTTGAAAAGTTCTCACGCTGATGTTATTGAACTCTTATTTCACAGCCTGAACATTATTAGATAAGTGAACTTTGGTATTTTAAAATTCTCTTCTCATTTCAGAGTTCAACGCTGTAGTCAAACTGAAGCGCTAAAAAGCAGCTATTTTAGAGGAAAATGCATATCTGTTTGTTTTCTTATCTCATTTCGGATGTTCATTTGAAAAAAAAATCTTTGTTTATTTTAATACTGCTTGTCATTCCAACAAAGGGTAAGAGAGAACAACTTCATATATTTTATTTTAAAAAAGTCAGGTATGTGTTCCATTTTCACTGGAGATTTAAAATTAAATTATAAAGCAGGCATTGGTTTTCAATTTTTCAAGCTTGAATTTTAATGATATCTTTCTTTATCAAATGTATTGAAATAATGAAATTTTTTCTCTACATTCTTTCGCCAACAGTGAAACAAATAAATTTGGGAGATGAGAGGGTTAAGTAATGTAAAACTGAAAACTTGAAAATTGAAATTTGACTTGATATTCAATTCCCGAATGTAACATCACATTTGTTCTATATTGAATGGCAGCTATTTAAAAAAATATTCGACATTATAACTCATTCTGTGGATTAATATATTTTAAAGGTCTTATGTGAGTATGAAAGACTCATATAATTTTCTAATTCTAAGTATGATAATACAACGAATGATTACTGGAAACAAATCTCATAGCAGACAGCTAACAATCACAAAGACAACAAAATTTGTTTGATATCTTCGACTATATAAGAAAATAAATCCTAAATATTTTCTATACTTTTGGCAATTATCCTTCCGACCGAGGTGGCCTTATGGTACTCGCGCTGGAAATGTATGTGTGTTGAAGGTTCTTGGAGCGAATCTCGGCGTGTGCCACAAAATACCTCCGTTTGCGTTGTCCCTTCACAGGGAGCAATGCTGGTTCACCTATATGGTGCTCCCATAATAGAGTGTTCAGCAAAAACTGCGGGAAATAACAACAGGCGAATGTCTATCCATCAAAGTGCCTCCGTATTTAAAAAAAAATTATCCTTCCATTGGCAACTATCCTTCATTTTTTTAGTTTATATTTAATTAATTAATTTATTTATTTTGCTTTTTTTACTTTGGGTTATTTACTAGGTATGCGTTCAAGAGGCAGTCTAGTGAAAGAATATGAGTGATATACACAAGATTTTGTCCTTCTTTGTCTTCAACGCGAATAAAAATGGCGTTTTGTACGAAACCTCTGTCTTTCCGATATTCGGATTGCCTGCTTTCGTCATTGAGCTTTCAGGCTGATTACAGGCGACTTCTCACCTACCCTGTATAATAGCTGAAGGCCTTACTGGAATAGTGGTCCAACTCCATTGTTCATTTTGAGATACAGAGCCATAAAGTCTAATGAGTGCTGAGAAATAACTGCAGAAGTCTGATTTGTAATGCCCTCTGTTAGCAGCAGAAATAAGCTGGGGGTGTACCAGTTTAAAAATAAGATAGAAATGACTTGTATGAACATGAAAGTGAGGCTTACTCCATTTTTTAAAATAGACTTGGACCTCTAGAAGTTTAGTAATAGTGTATAATGTAATGTAAAAACAACCGACAATGGCGGAGGCGTCAAATGTATGTAAATCGGTAAACTAAAAGAGTTATTCAAACCAACCCAGCACCGACTGTCATGCAACCAATGTGGGAAAGTAAATAAATTAAGCTTAACATGAACGAAAAAGACTTACTTGTAGTATGGTGTCACCGCAGTGCGAGGAATTCCAAATCATAACTAATTAGAATCAAAATACGTTTCACTTGTAGCCATTTATTCCAGTTTTCACGACCAGTAAATGTGGACTAGAACAAACGTTAGCAAAATGGCAGCGATTCACTCAGCGGCATCGACAAAGGGAGAACTGGTCCCAAAATAAATACGTTTAGAAGCAATTACCTGGATTCCCAATGGGAGGACCTGCCCTGTGCAGATTCTCGCTAAAATCTTTCGTGTTAAAACCATAAAACTTGACAAGCCGCTTCCTAAAAATTTTGCGTTAAAATTACCTCCGTTTGCGAACTCCGTTTGATGACAGCCTCTCAAATGCTAGTTGCTAAAGGTATTTAAAAAAACAGAATTCTAAAACTTAAACCTTTGCCACTTCAGAAAAGTGAAAAACCCAACCAAGGGAAACACTGCCATCTGTTGGTGAACACAAATAAAACATAAAAAATTAACAATAAAAATGTCTTTTAAGTCCAAACACCCTCTATTCAAATAAGGTCTTCAGCTGACTGTACGGCTGGTCCACATTTCCTGGAACTAAGGGCATCGTAGGGTTGAATTTTATCCCGAGACTAATATTTCTGTAAGTCGAGCGCTCTATGAAATCTATCTTTGCTTGCCCGCATTATTGGAGAAAAGGTACTACTAAAATTTGCACATGATGTTTGTCTATCACGTTCGGAAGAAAGCACTTTTTCAAAATTACTTATCCTACTTGAGGATTTCCTCATCTGCCGCGAATCCCTTTTCACTACTAATCGAGTACCAGTAAAAAAGTACTGCCATCAAGAGACAGAATGTCAAATATTTAGAGGTGTGACAGAGAAGGGGATAGGCCGACTCTGGATTTCTCAGTCTCTTAAGAGAAACTGTTAGAGACTTTTTTGACAAAAGTAATAGGCATTTGGCCAAAAGGTAATCTGGAGTTAAGGTGAATAGATTATGTCAATAAAGGATTTTTTAATTAGGAAAAAACTGGAGGAACATTGTGTGGCGGTGAAAAAGATTAATTAGTTGGGGTATAGTATAATAAATATAATATAATGATAACTATGATTTTGAATTCATTGATTAAAATTGGTCAAGATTGTGGTTTGTACATTGCATTTAATTGTGATTCCCAAATGAAGGAAACAACTCTGGTTTGCACTGACAAATTAATTTATTGATTATTAAACACATAGATAATATAATACACTCCTACTAAATACATATACTTCGTCTACACATATTACTTACAAATTCATTACTACTACGTTAACTATCTACGATACATATATTTAATTCTTCAATTATTTTGATATCATTTTATACACATATCACTCATATTATCCTGGTCCAATTTACTGACATGATAATAAATCATAAATATAATTCATATTAACCTGATTCAATTTACTGACATGCAAATAATTCATCAATATCACTCATATTAACCTAGCTCAATTTACTGACATAATAATAATTCATAAATATTACTCATGATATCCGGTCTCAATTTACTGACATAATAATTCATCACTATTACTCATATTATGTATTAAAATGCAGTCGCGCCCTACCAGTTAATTCTTAGTATTAATAATTCTTAATTGATTGAAGCAGCGATTATATACACAAGTGTGAGAAAAGGGAAAGCACGATACCTAATTGCTGATGCGAGATTGCAGGGGCGTCGATCTTTCGTCTGGGAATGGCATAATCTTGAGGCACTAGGAATGTTCATCTAAAATCACTTGTTCGGTGACCAACAACTAACATCGGCTGGCGGGTCCTTCAGAATCTGGAACTTCTCTCTCAACTGGCCTCCTCATCCTTTCAGGGCGGAACTATCTTGCGACACCAGGATTGTTCATATCAATTCATTAGTTCGGTGATGAACAACTAACATCGGCTGGCGGGTGCTTCAGAAATCTGGAATCTCTCTCTCAAATGGCATCACCATCCTTTCAGTGCGGAATTCATACGTAACTCTCCATCTATAAGTATTCGATGTGTTTTCTGAGTATTCGCTTCGACTATCAGCCCAACAAACTTCTTGCAAAATCCCAGTCTCAAATCTAAATCTATTCCTTCAGTTATTTCATCACCATATCTTTCTCCTTCTAACTCTAGGGCCCTCCTACATTGCTTTCCGATTGGCTATATTGTCTCAACAATTTACCATCTGATTGGCCTGTGGTTTATCCTTAATATTTTATTCCATCCATTGGGCTTCGTGGGCGTATCTTCTTGGGATCCCTCTCTCTTCGTTCCGCTGACCTGGACCCTTTTACAACCTGGCCCGGGGCTAAAGACTTTTGCGTGTGGGCTCCCCTTTTATTACGGCCATAATTTTACTCCTCTTTTTTTTAACCTTTTCTTCTTATTCTCTACTCAAACCGCCCTCTTGCATATTTATTTTATGTCCATCTGTTTCTGTAAATGCTATTCTCTTCTCTATCTCCTTCTGTTATCTTTATAGCCCTCTTTACAATCACCGCTTCTTAACTTTCTCACCTTTTTCTCTATTTTCATCCAATTAGTTTTATTCTTTTCACTTCCTTCTTCCAATTTCTAGTTCCGCGGACACAATGTCGTTGTACTCTACGACACATTGCCTCAAATTAGTCAAAATGAAACGAAGTGATTAACACTTGGACTGTCGAGTAACTTTAGAAGAAATTAATTGTAGTGGTATAAACCTAATATAGTAAACAGTTTTCAAAATATGACACAAGAAAGACGGATGCCGTCATTTTGACGGTTTCGGACATGCTATTGAGCGCTATGTCTATATTTATGTACTCAGGCTTCTGAAATTTTAACATATTTTCTAATTTTACGCGAAATATGCACAGACATTTATAAAATTATATTCTACTGTAAAGAGGGGGAGAAAATGTGTTGTATACCTACTAAGACTGAAAGCCGTTGATCTGACGGCAATATAAAAAACAGGCAGAAATCGTTAAAATAATACCGGAAAAATGCAAGTTACTTTTCGTCTCTTCCCCCTTTTGCAAATAGCAGAAATATCGGCTCTTCGGAAATATTGGTGTTGAAAATTAAGGACTGCACCTTAATTTTCAACACCAATTCATATATTTGGTGTTGCATATATTTTTACGGATAAAAGCATACCAGGTTGACAGCTCGTTATACCTGCATAAAAATATATCTAAACACGTACTAATTTATTATATATTGGTATGAAATAATTTAAAATTTAAGGTATTTAACCATTTAAAAAACATCAAATATTTTATATTTTTGATTTCATTTCAGACCGTCAAAATGACGGCGTTCAGTCTTTTTAGTAAGGAAAAAATTCCCGTCTTTCTAGTGATGAACTCAACTACTTAGAATGCAATGAAGCAGCAGTCGCTCTAATCAATTCATTTCACATATGAGAAAGCCAATATTTCCTTATCGCCTTTGTGAAATGAATTTACTTACAGAACTCATTAAAGAAAATTGAGAAAATAGCAAGTATTACGTTCAAAATTTGATCTTTTAAAAGTTATAAATTACTATTTCTAAAAACCGCTTGAAAAACAAAAACAAAAACAGAAATGTTTGAAGATAAATTCCCCAAATAGAAGACAAACATGTAATAATGAAGATTTCTGGAGTTTCAAACTTGAGAAATTTTAAATACTATTTACATATTTGGCATTCCATACACACAAAATTATATATGAAAGGTTTCTTTAAAAAAAAGTTTCCCATTTTTGTAAACAAATTTTGTAAATCTCCCCTCCCGTTTTACAAAAATTATAAGAATTGTGAAACACCACAAAACAAGATTTCTAAACTAAACAACTGTTTAAAAATTTCATGGGGAAATCTGCATTTATATAACGCTCCTGTTATGAAGAGATTGCATTAGCATGTAAATATCGTTCAAAGTCAAGATGCTACAGAAATATTCATTAAAAGAATGTACTGTTAAATGAAACTTCAGAAGATGGCTACTCTTCTGTATTCCAGTAATTTTCAACGCAAATAATGCAATCAGTACTATGTTTTGTACATTTAACACAGGCTGTGTGTTGAGTTTTACTCTATAACAGCCATACTGAACCTTTTTAAAGTAGGATTACGTTCCTTCATTACGGTCCTCCGGAAAGCAAATTTCGGACGCTAAAACTGTCCGTCATCGCGAGGTATAATTTTGGCAGCGCGCCAAACCCACTCTGTATCGCTTGGGAAAGCAGGAAACAGCTAAACAGAAAAGTACAAAAATGCGTCAAAAATTGACACACACACACATTTATATATATACATACATACATACATACATACATACATACATACATACATATATATATATATATATATAAATATATATATATATATATATAAATATATATATATATATATGGATATATATGCATATATATACACATATATATATACATATATATATATATATATATATATATATATATATATATATATATATATATATATATATATATATATATTTATATATATGCATATATATATATGCATATATACACACACACACACACACACACACACATATATATATATATATATATATATATATATGTGTGTGTGTGTGTGTGCAATGCGCTGTACATCACATGAATGATGGCAAATACAAGATATACGAATATATTAGTTCGTACTCATGACGGTGGAGAGATTCGTAGTTGGGCAACACAGATGGGAAAAGAAGGACTACATACATTCTGAGGATCCTGAGAAGAGACGCACAAACAGTAAATTGATTTACTGCAGAAGTATGATGACGACATTACACGACACAAGAGATTTTGGCAATAGTAAGTGTACCACTTGTAACTTGGTAACTAGGCACAAATATACGGCATGACAATATCGGCACCAGAAACCAGATGGAGCTTCAATATGCTTGACACCAATAGAACAGTAACGGCATGTTTAGAACGAGACGCGCGGCGATAGAGCAACATAGGACGATAGATCGCGGATATACAAAACCATGGACGGGTCATGAGCAAGGCACGAAGACAGACAATGAAAAAAGCCGCGGAGAACCCATGCTCTCGCTTATACGAAGGGTTCATTACCTTGCACACCAGGGGGCCAAAAACTTCTAATTGGTTATCGGTGACCATCTGACCTTGTTCATCGGAAGTCGTATGATATTTCGGAAGGTGCGAGAAAAACTGATGATATTGAATCATGTTGTTTTGAAAACAATTCTTACTGTTTATCGCACGTGCGTTAAGGGACAATTTAGTTAGTTAATTCATTTATCCTTAGGTCATAACTTGAAATAGGGGGCTATACTTTATTGAAACGTTAACGGGAAAATTTAGAATGTGCATTAATTAATAAAGGTGGAACGTTATTATTACTTACACACACACACACATATATATAAATATATATATATATATATATATATATATATATATATATATATATATATATATATATATATATATATATATATATATATATATATATATATATATATATATATGGGTATTCTTGGGATACATGCTATCAAACCCCGTAAGGAAAGGTTAACTGATTTCGCGAGTAGAAAACAATATCTGATCACATAACGCGTCTTCTTCCGGAAACCATAATTAGAAATTATTCATATATACTTATGCTACTTTAACAGCATAAATGATGACCTATCTTATCGACAAATAAATGACTCTTTGTTTTGTATTTCCATTCCTATTCCTCTCTCCTCACAGCGTTTTTTTTTTAATCTACATAATCGTTCTCTGCACTAATTCCTCAAATATTCTCTCCCCCCCTCCCACTTCAAAACATTTTTCTGTCGTGTGTAAGGTGTTCCTCCCGAATCATATATTAAAAAACGGGACGCGAGAAGGCACATTATTAAGATTTACGAGCGATTCGTTCTCCGTAGAACGTGAGCATCTTCATATGTAAGTATATTGAAGAGAATTAAGAGGAGAGAATGATGGGATTCGAATAAGCTAATGAGAAATAATGATAGATCTGTCACTTCAATTAAATTAATATTGAGAAATGTAACGTATTGAACTGAGCAAAAAATAAAGTTAAGTGAATAGAGATTGATTGATAGTGAAAGTTAAGACTAAATGAGTGTTTTTAAAATCTATATTCGAATTACTCACTCATATTTTAGCAGGAAATTTTTTAATATATTTAATGCAGTAATTTATCTTCAGCTTCCAAAAAGAGTTTTTTTTTTTTTTTAATTTATACTCTTTCAAAAGTGTTCATGCATAATACTGGGTTTCCCAATAATTTTTCAATGCGATGCTATCTATAACTGAACGTTTTATTTTCATCAAATTTACTAATGAAAATTTAATTTTTAAAAATAACTCAAATAATAACAATTTTAATATATAACGTAATGGAAATTTTCTTGTAATAAACTCATCTTTTTAAAATATTTTCTAAGAATAATTGCTATATTTCCATTTGAATTTTCTCCAAATAGCAAGAACCAAATGCTGATTTATGAGTAATCATTACAGCTGGATATTTTCAAACAAAAACGCATCCTCACAGTACATTTTGTTTGTACATTCAAACTTTCAAAGCAAGGTATTATTGTAAACATTTGTTTCCGTTTATAATAAAATACGTAGCTGCAAATCGGAATAGTAAATATTTAATTTTCAAAATACCAGATTTTTTTTAATTAGAAAATGAATATCACATTATTTACTTTACTAAAACAAATGCTGCAAGGATTACGTACCGGAATATCACTGCATTTTACTGTTTGTAAATCATTGCATTTAGGATTTAATGTCGAAATTTTTAATCATCATGAAACATTTTGTATATAAAAAATACTTAATTTCATCAGAAAAGAAAATAAGAATTAGAGAGTAATCAATTAGTTAAATATATACAAATATACACAAAGTTATAAATATTTTCATTTATGAACTCAAAGAATTTAATAATTAGGAATTTTTAACGTGTTATATGTAACATATCTTATAAAAAGGAAGGTTATACAGAAAAGGAAAAATCAATGGAATCTAACATTAGTAAAGTAATGTAAAAGGAATAGACAAGAGAACTAGACCTTTCACTGAATAATCTTTGTCATTATAATATGATTTTATAAAGGTGTGTCTTAAATACAAACTCAAACTAGGAGCTTTTTGTTGTCCATTATTTTTTTAAATGGAAGATTAGAAAAGTCTCGCAGTTTGGCTGGAGGAACTTGGTTCTTAATACTGTAACAATAACATATTAATTATGTTACTTTTTTTATAGGAATACCTTGAGAAGATTGGTTGGAAATACATCTTTTACCTTCAGTTTAATTATTTAAAGGGCTTAATTATTTGTACAATATTTATAAAAATCTGAAAATTTATTTTTATTCAGAAATACAGTCGGACCTCTATTTGACGAACCTCTATTTTGAGAATTTCTTCTTAAAATAACCTCTAAATAGCGAAGTGCATTCTCTGTTTACGAACTTTTTCTTGTGATCCAATTTTTTTTCTCCATATTTCTCAAAATATTTCTGATCATTTCAAACTTATTCTTTCATTTAACACATGTTATGGTGATAAATGACCTTTAACTGGTTTTACCAGTCACTACCTCAATGTCATTAAAATTCATTAATTTTAATATAAAATTATTTGTTAATTGAAAATGTAGTGTATTCCTGGACAATGTTTTGTTTTATTCTTGTTTTCCTTGCAGATTTCTTATTTATGGGTAAGATATATAAAACAAATAGATATTAATTTACAAAATAAAGATGTGATTAATTACTTTTTTAATAATATTTAGTGTTTATGAATTTACAATCTGTTTTGTGTAGTTTAAAGTATTTTAAAAGGGGAATCTCTATTTAACGAATTTTCCATTCAACGAACTTTTTTTCGGGTTTTAGCGACTTCGTTAAATAGAGTTCCGACTGTATATTACTTTCAGGTAAAAATTCCGATATCTTTCAGTCGTTTCAAAAAGCTATTAAACCGTGTAAAATCGGACAAATGTACCATCAGCTATTTCACAGGAATTCTTAGTAAAAGGTTGCAGTTGGGTATACTAGGAATTATTATGTACAGTCTATTTTAAATTTGTTATCCAATTTTCTTAATAATGATTTGTGCAGTTTGATTTTTTTGGTCTGTATGAATCTCAGATTGAAAAACAAAATATGAATTTAATAAAAACAGTATGATTAAACAGCATAAATTATTCACACACACACATTCATACATAGTATAACATAATCATTTAACATATTCTTCAGCAACAATAATTTACGACAAGAAACGCTTGAAATAAGTTTACAAATGACGCAGCATCTTGTTACTGTACCTTGCTTGAGAGATAATGGCAGCAGTCACGTTCATGGTTGCTTTGTTTAGAGTCCTGGGGTCATCTTTTGGCACTACACGGCTAAACAGGCTAAACAGTGCATTCCGAACGGTTACAAACATCCAAGCAAATGACGAGATTTTCTATCCTTAGTCTTCTATTATAGGTTTACCTTGTTCCTTGTTGTACGGTATAAATCATTAGGAAATAAACGCGTATGCTTGTCCCAATACCCAATTTAAAAGGAACAGAAATATCCCGAACATCTGGGAACCCAGATGTAATTATAATATTTTAGGTAATGTTCCAAGGCCGCCAAACCACTAATTCGATCTCTAAAGCCACGCGTCCAGAATCCACTATGTCAAATAGTTCGGGCAGTGGTTACACCTCTATTATACAATCCGTACATGACTCTACATGGTATAGCGATATTCCAAGATGATATAGCAGTCTCATCGTGCCACATGCATAGAGTGGTGTGCCAAAATAATATACCAACTTCATCGTACCTCATGGCATACTGGTACACCAGCATGGCTTAGCAGCTTCATCGCCCTCACTACATACGTACAGCGGTATGCCAAAAATACAAGGTGCGCCCATAAAGTAACCGGATAATTTTTTTTAAATAAGAAAAATATTTCTCACCTTCAAATAAATTTATCTCCTTCAAAATAATCACCAAAGGAGTCTATACAATTTTTCTAACGTTTCTTCAAGTCATTGAAACACTTTTATAGGCGTTGGAACTAACCGTTCGCAAAATACGCGTAACATTTGATTTAGTATCCGAGACATTTTCAAATCTCTGTCCTTTCAAGGATTTTGTATTTTTTGATTACAAAGGATTTAATCACCACGAATTTGTTCCTAAAAATCAAACAATTAATCAGTATTTTTACGAGGAGGGGCTTTTTCGATTAAGAAACAGGATAAGACGAGTTAGGAAGGAACTGTTTGATTCTGGGCAGTGGTTTATTTGACACGATAATGCTAGGCCTCGTACAGCAATTTTTGTACAACAATATCTTGCTAAGCATTGAATTACAGTGATAAATCACCCACCATATTCTCCCGACTTATCACCAGCTGATTTTTTCTTTTTTCCGGAGCTTAAGAAAGGACAGAGATTTGAAAACGTCTCGGATATTAAATCAAATGTTACGCGTATTTTGCGAACGGTTAGTTCCAACGCCTATAAAAGTGTTTCAATGACTTGAAGAAACGTTGGAAAAATTGTATAGACTCCTTTGGCGATTATTTTGAAGGAGATAAATTTATTTGAAGGTGAGTAATATTTTTCTTATTTAAAAAAATTGTCCGGTTACTTTATGAGCGCACCTTGTATATAGCAAGTTTATCTTCCTCCATGGTATAACGGTATGCCAACATGATATAGCAATCTGATGGCACCGCATGCTATAGCAGTACAACTACACGATACAGCAAACTTGCCTTACCCTTAGAGCTACCCTTCCTCTAACGTTCAGAATATGAACCAATAAGACAACAATCATGACTTTAAGCATTCATTCAGTTTTCTCATACGCGCTATACCAGGTTCTGTTTTTTCCCATATTCCTTTGCATTTTTTTTCAAGTCGGGATTTTTTCATCCCAATTCAAGACAGAAAAAGTTTTCTGTTTGTAAAACAGCAAAAACCAGAGATAAGCAAACTTTCTTCCCATTATTATTTTTGCCTCTGGGTGATTTATATCTAAAATTAAAATATATACCATAACATTCTACATAAACGTTGCATCAAAAGATTTCAAGCACATCTTCAGTCATAACTTGTTTAGTTTATTTTTTTATTAGTATTATGACACTCTTGCGTGAGTGTGCTTCATTCTTCTTTCCTCTTTTTTTTTTCTTTGGGTAATTTATTTTGAAAGTCGCGTTATTTCTTTCCGTTTTCTCTTGTCTGCGTGAAACACTGTCATTGTTTTCTACGTTACTTTGGCGTATGTGGTATTTCATTATAATTCAGGTATTTCTCGAGAAATAAGTACGTTTTCGTGTTGCATAAATTCCAAGACACTATTGTAACAATAAAAGACGTTAAATGTGGATCTCAAGTACTTCCTTAAATTCTGAATATGATAAATGCTTGTTGATCGTATTAATCATTCGCAATTTGTTCTAGAATATACACCACAAAATCTTATTTATCTAGAGAACTAACAAATTAAAAAATGCAAAATTTCGCACCCAAATCTACTAAAACGAAAAAAGTGCGCCTTATAATTAATTTAACTTTTGTAATTTTACTTTGTAACTTTGTTACTAAAATTTTACTTTTGTTTAATAATGTATATAACCATCTTAACCAGACAGACAACTAACAAATGCTACATCCATGTTCACGCAGGTATTTTACGGAAACGTCATCATGCCAAAATTTTTGTATTACGTGACTATAATTTCCCCCGAAAACAGGCGTTTTGGGCATCAGTTGCTAGTCGTAAACCGTAACAATGAATAATCCGTATTACCCTGAAACTCTGAATTCGATAAATGAAATAAAACAACAAAAATGATGCCAAAAAGACTCCTTTAAATTATTACAGTACCCCTGAATAGAGCAAATATATAAATCATATTTCTCTAAAACCGCGACTGGTGTTTCCAAATTATAGGTATTTTTAAGAGAGTTGCATCTGTTCCTATGTGCCACCATTTGGTAATATCTAAGGTTTGCCACAATTTTTACCAAACGTCCGTTGAAAAAATACCGTATGAACATCATTCCTAAAGCAAAAACTTACATATATATATTAACTAGCTGAAAACCCGCACTTCGCTTCGGAGTACATTCAAATTAAATACAACAGGTCAATGTATGCAATTAATGCCAAAAAAAATAAATATATGTATATATATTTATAATCAATACGACGATCAATCTATACATTTAATGTAAAAAAAAACATATATTTATAAAAATATCGCAAGGGATATTTTTATAGACAAAATAATGTAGAAGAAAATATTCAAATTAAATGTAATAGGACATACTAAAGAATATAGTACAGTTAATATAGTACAGTTTTAGGAACATAATATCTTTTATTGTATTTTAATATTTTTTTTGATAATGTCCAATCGTCTGCCGCATTAGCAAGAAAAAAATGTTTTTTGTCTATTTAGTTGTTATGCACGTGACGATAAATTTATTTAAAGTACCAGAAAAAGAAATTCCGTGATCAGCATTTAATAAATTAAATTCTAAAAATTAATAGTTAAAAATTCACCAAAAATCAGAAAATAGAGGTAAATATTCTAAAAAGATTTCATTTTAAAGGAATTTTTATTATCTTTCTCATGATATAAATTTCATAACCCTCAAATTATTATTTTAAATGCAAAATTAAAAGATACTAAAACAGATTAAAAATTTAATTTTAAAAAATCTAAGAATTTTTCAAAAATCTTTCTTAGAGAACCTCTACACTATAAGAAGAATCGCCATGCAAAATTTCAGCCCTTTAGGTACAGCGGTTTGGTCTGTGCGCTGTATGTCAATCAGTCAGTCAGTCAGTTAGTTACGGAACTGTTATATATATATATATATATATATAGATATGTTTACCAGATAAAGTGCGAAACATGGATATCACAAGCAAATAATGAGATATATCCATTTACAAAGAAACTTATTTAAACGTATTATCATTCAGTATTTACGAAAGATGAGTTCATTTCAAAATTCCCTGCCGCCATCTATCGGCTTAAAGAGGAAGCTTTATTTTACAACATAACTATTTTGCCTCAGAAAAATGAAGCCGTGATAATGTGGCTCTCAAATCCTGAGCTAGAAAGGTTAATGGGTTTTTTTCAATGTGAAATCACCAAAACAAAAAAATAGTTGCTGAAAACATTCTTAGAAATGTGAGTTAAAGTTGAACAAAATAATGAGATATAATTCATATTCTTGAATGACTAGTAACACAAATAATTGAAATATGTAATTAAATTTATGTTTGGTGCAATATAGAAATTACTTTGACTCGTCAACTTAATAATAACTAATGTTAGTCTAGAAATAAGCTGTAACACATACATGAATATTTCATTAGTTAAAAAGAATTGGGTAACTGTTGAATAAAAGAAATTGTTGCTATTATTTATACTAATATACTCCAATTATTCATGTATGCCGTTGAATTCTTATATATTAGTATTCATTATTTCGATTAAATAATGAAAGATTGTTTTAATTCTCTCTGTTTTAAGTTTTTACATCCCGGATATAAGATTTTTTAAACTATTCATTGATTTTTTATAAAATGATTCTTACATTTTATGCATTTGCATTTCCGCGGATAGCAAAAAACCATGTGATATTTTGCATTTCTGTTTTGATTAAAGGTTATCTCTGCAATTGATTGTTAAATGTGAAAATGTTCTAATACCTCTTAATAATAACTTCTGCTCTTTTAATCATTTTAACATAATCTCTATATATAAAATAGTTCCGTAACTGACTAACTGACTGACTGACTGACTGACTGAGATATAACGCAGAGACCAACTGCTGGACATAAAGCGTTGAAATTTTGCATGGCGATTCTTCTTATAGTGTAGGGGTGCACTAAGAGAGATTTTGGAAAAATTCTTAGATTTTTTTAAACTAAATTTTTAACCTGTTTTTGTAACATTCTTTAAAGTTTGCATTTAAAATGATAATCCGAGGGTTATAAAATTTATATCACGAGAGAGATCATAAAAATTCCTTCAAAGTGAAATATTTTTCGAATATTTACCTCTGTTTTCTGATTTTTGGTGTATTTTGGAAGATTAATTTTTAGAATTTTATTTATTAATTGCTGATCACGTGGTTTCTTTTCTTTTAATTTTGCGTCACGTGCATAACAACGAAATAGACAAATGAAATTTTTTTTTCCTTGCTAATGCGGCAGATGATTGGATATTATCCAAAAAAAATATTAAACTGCAGTAAAAGAAATGTTCCTCAAACTCTGCTATATTAACTTTACTTTAGTAAAATTTTCTTTAGTATGTTCTATTAGATTTAATTTGAATATTTTCATCTACATTATTTTGTCTATAAAAATATCTGTTGCGATTTTTTTATAAATATATTTTTTCGTTTTTTTACATCAATTGCGTACATTGATCGTTGTATTTATTATATATATATATATATATATATATATATATATATATATATATATATATATATATATATATATATATATATATATATATATACATATTTTTGGCATTAATTGCATACATTGACCGTTGTATTTAATTTGAATGTACTCCGTAGCGAAGTATGGGTTTTCAGCTAGTCATTACATAAATTTTAAAATTGCATGCTCAAGGCCCTGAAAAAAAGCATCGAAATATTAGACATGGTTGTCTTTGCTCATCCTTACGTGATCGGGGGGAAAAATATCGGAGCATCGAACCTTCAAAAGGAAAGTCATTCATCGCTGCTTCTGAAGTCCTGTATTTTACATAGATTCTTTAGCATACTATAGAGTAAATAAGCTCACTTCTACCCAGACTTGGGTGTATATAATTTGAAGTGGCACTCTATTTGAATTTGAAACAAACACAGTTTATACATGAAACAAAGTTTATTGAATTCGTTGCACATATAGAATTTGCTTTTACAGCAATAAGCATACGTACCACTTGTACGGAATATATAAATACAGCTTTCAAGAACAATATATTTTTCAATACTCACGAACAGTAAGTCAAACCAGCAGTACTGCCACGTAAACTTCGGGCCTGCTAAGCACTAGCTCAGGATAGTACTGGAGCTGCATACCTCGTAGCTCCCTATCGCTTATCTATCAACCTTCTTCAACCCTAACCACCTTTTTATTTATTAATGACGCTGCATGGTATTTATACTAAGCGCGTATGCCAAAATTAGCATATCTGAAGCAGCTTCTTTAATTCATTCACTCAAAAGTTCGATTCTTGGGAATCGAATCTTGTGTATACCTTACAATACTTTCGTGAATTCCCTACACTAGTGGATTTCGCCATGAAGAAAGATGCCGTGCGATATTTCCCATTTCTCTTTTGATTAAAGAATATCGATATCCGTGAAAGAGAAATATAAATTTCTGTCTTCCTGCATTTATCATCATTTCATATTTTTGACAATGCGTCTTGCTCCTCTGTTTCATTTCTTTTAATTAAATTCTCCGTCTCTCCAAACAAACTTCCGATCTCAACTTGATATATTACAGCTTTTCATTCCTCGAAGACTACGACTAACTATGAATCTTGTCATTTTTTCTATTCCTACTTCCATTTCCTGAATTTCCCTCCCCTAAAATCCGTCATACTTATGTCAGATGTAAATACGAAGGGCGAAAAAAAAAGAGAGAAGCTTGATGTTAAAATAATTTTTCGAATAAGTGCTTCTCAATGTCTTCCAAATCATTTGTCTTTATCAGGTAACGGAATTTAGAACTGATGAATAGCTAAACGTATTAAAAAAATAAAGAAATTATATAGATATACATCTTTTTGGAACTCGTTTGTGCAAAATTATCTGGATGTAAGGGACTTGAATAATGTGCGATTCACTTCTCCGGGAGTTCTGGAGACACTTTTTGAAGTGAATGTAAAATGAATCAAGAATGGGAAAGAGCGTATTAGGAAATATATTTTTTCATTACGAAATTTTAATTTTTGATCTCAAAGGAACGACGATATTTCAACCGTAATGACAGAATTCAACAATGACTTTTTTTCGTTGTATTAAAGAAAATTAAGTAAATGGTGGCAGAATTCATAATTTTTTGCTTTAGCGATAATTTACGTTTATAAAGTTTTACATGGAACAGACAGTTTTTCACAAAGTTTGATTATTTTAACGATAAATTCATGATGCTTAATCAATATATATAAAACAGTTCCGTAACTGACTGACTCACTGACTCACTGACATACAACGCACAGACCAAACCGCTGGACCTAAAGGGCTGAAAGTTTGCATGGCGATTCTTCTTATAGTGTAGGGGTGCAATAAGAAAGACTTTTGAAAAATTCTTCTTAGAATTTTTAAAATTAAATTTTTAAGCTGTTTTAGTAACTTTTTTTAAGTTTGCATTTAAAATAATAATTTGAGGGTTAAGAAATTTATATCACAAGAAAGATCATAAAAATTCCTTTAAAATGAGATCTTTTTCGAATCTTTACATCCATTTTCTGAGTTTTGGTGAATTTTTAAAGATTAAATTTTAGAATTTAATTTATTAAATGCTGATCACGTGATTTCGTTTTCTGGTACTTTAAATAAATTTATCGTCACGTCCATAACAATGAAATAGACAAAAAAAAATTTCCCTTGCTAATGCAGCAGACGATCGGGCATTATCCAAGAAAAAAATATTAAAATGCAGTAAAAGATATGTCCCTCAACCTGTTCTATATTCATTAGTATGTCCTATTAGATTTAATTTGAATATTTTCTTCTACATTATTTTGTCTATAAAAATATCTCTTACGATTTTTTTATAAATATATATATATGTATATGTATATTTTACATCAATTGTATACATTGATCGTCTTATTTATTATAAATAAATATATATGTATATATATATATATATTTTTTTTTTCTTTGGAATTAATTGGATACATTGACCGTTGTATTTAATTTGAATGTACTCCGTAGCTAAGTGCGGATTTTCAGCTAGTTGTCTCATATGAGAATTTTGTGTGCTGCGTTTATCTATGTTTTGTTAATTTGAATACGAAAGAGTGAGATTCGCAGTGAATGAAAGAGCAATTTTTAAAACAATTTTTTTTAAATAAATGCCTCTTCCTCAAATTAAAATGAAAAAAAGTTCTGATTAGTTTGATATAAAATAGTTTGAATATGATATTCTAAATGAAGGTATAAAAGGCTCAACTTTAAAATATAAAATGGAATCACTACATCATCTCCTATTATAGAAAAGTTTGCTATGGTAAAATTTGTAAATATGGCCTTTTACATTAAACACACTCCTTATTCTAAATGAAGGTATAAAAGGCTCAACTTTAAAATATAAAATGGAATCACTACATCATCTCCTATTATAGAAAAGTTTGCTATGGTAAAATTTGTAAATATGGCCTTTTACATTAAATACTTAAAAAATTTCAGCACTTATTTAGAATTGGATTTATAGTACACCTACTTTTTAAATGCAGTTATTTTGTTTCTTCCTTACCGTTGGATCATACATGACTCCCCCTTTCAGAAGGTACATGTATATCTGTAATGAGAATTTTTGTTTTGTAGTGCTTTCAGTTGTCTTGATTTTTATTAAATCTAAATTCCACATGCAACCATTTTGTTTCTTCCTTAATATTAGACTATCCATGTTTAATCACTTCTATACTGTGCGTGAATACCTTTGATTAATATTCAGGTAACCATACGTATATTAAACCTACTTTTTAAATGCAGTTATTTTGTTTCTTCCTTACCGTTGGATCATCCATGTCTTCCCCAAAAAGTACATGTATATCTGTAATTAGAAGTTTTGTTTTGTAGTGCTTTCAGTTGTCTTGATTTTCATTAAATCTAAATTCCAGATGCAACCATTTTGTTTCTTCCTTAACATTAGTCTATCCATGTTTCACCTCTTCTATACTGTGCGTGAATACCTTTGATTAAAATTCAAGCAACCATAAATAAATGGATGCCATTTATGAATAGTTGGTTTTAAAGTCGAAGGGTATTTTTCTCACCTAAAGAAGATCCCGTCTTCACTTTCTATCCAGTTTGTATGGGAGTGAAATTTCATTGATATCTTGCATGTTCATATAATGCTCATAAAAGGGTTCGATTACAATATAACGAGATGAGAAACAGTGTCCGTGTTTGAGGGCTCTCGCAAAACAGATTAAAAGTTTACTAATGCTAGTGTATATCTACCGGAAATTTTTTTTATCTGTGGTTGAGTTCCCTGAGAGCGACTTTGAGGTATGTATTTTCTAAAATTCGGAGAAACAGTAATAACTTGTCACAACCCTCATATCTACCACAAAGTTTGAATTTCAATAAAACCCTTTTCATTTTCACAAAATAAACACAAAAACACACTCCTTAGTTCACATATATATTGAGTTATCTCTTTGAATAAGTCAAAGGCTCGAATGCGTAAAACAGCGTATATTTATCTGGACATCAAGAACAGAATAATAATTCGACAAGATAAGGCTCAGTTTAAAGAACACAAGAATTTTCGTTTGACGTTGCTTGATTCTTAAGCAGTGTAGCTAAGAATATATTCTTCTCTTTTCTCTAAAGGAGGAAAATTGTAAATGACACAAAAATCTCCTATGCGACAAATCCCATAAATTTACATATACGGGGTAATAGTTTTTTCATATATATATATATATATATATATATATATATGTGTGTGTGTGTGTGTGTGTGTGTGTGTGTGTGTGTGTGTGTTTTGTCATTAACTGCATACATTGACCGTTGTATTTAATTTGAATGTACTCCGTAGCGAATTACAGGCATTCAGCTAGTATATATATATATATATATATATATATATATATATATATATATATATATATATATATATATATATATATATATATATGTATATATATATATACAGGTGGTTATCAAAACAATGGAAACGCAAAGAAACATCATGAAAAACTTTATTAATACGGGCAGGGTCACATTTGTCATGTAATACCATCTGATTCCCTTTGAAATTTGATTGCACAAATTCCAAGATCACAGATTATCAGATCACAGTGGTTGGATAATTTATAGTCGACGGATTATACAGGGCAAGGTAAGATATTTGACTTTTTCATGCTCTTCAAACCAATACTTGATAGATTTAGCTTTAAACCAATAGATTTAATTCAAACCCATAGATTTAACTTCAAACCAATACTTGATATGTATGTATAGGGGATTATCATACCGGAGAACGCCATCTCCTGCAAGAAACAATTTTGTGCACCATAGGATGGATTAGTGAGATAAAATTTCGACATAGTCCTTCTCATTCAAACTCCCTTTTAGGGTTACATTAGGGCCTGAAGAAAAACATGAGATGCCATCCCAAACCCTGATAGATCTACCTCTATGATTGACAGTTGAGATGAGACAGTCAGAATCTTATGCTTGTGTAGGTCTTCTCCAGACATGTGCACGTCCTGTTGCGAGGAAAAATGTAAACAATGATTTGTCGGACCAAATGCCGTTTTTTGAAATATTTCTTGACCAGGATTTGCGATCGTGGCACCATTGTGGACGATATTTTGTATTGGCATCTAATATAAGTGGCTCGTGGATAACTACTCTTCCGTAAATGCTTTGTTTGTGAAGTTCCCTTCTACCTCTAATGGTTGATTCCAGAACATGCAGGTGCCGATTGAGGTTTTCGGTCATTTTCGTTGCAGTGGTTTTCTTTCTTCGTGTCACAATCCGCTTCAATACCTCGTCCGCCTCTTTCACTCAGCTCTTCCTTTCGTTCACTATTCTGTTTCAAAAAGGATGTTTTTCCGTGCACTCTGTATGCTGACTTTCTGTATCATGACTTTCGATACCATAGCTCGAAAAACACCCATTTGCCTGGGGATTGCAGTAACAGATACTACAATTTAAATGCACTCGAACAATTTTGACCTTTTCACAAGGTCTGCAAGGTTTGACATTTTACGCTGTTCCTCCCCTAAGCACGCTGCCCTTAGCTTCATTATTGCTACCTGACAGTATTATAATACATACACTATATTACACAAAAAGTACCGGTGCCGGACTTGTTTTTTTAAGGAATACGAAGCACATTCATAAACACCACTAATATTGATAGGTTTTCCATTATTTTGATAACCACCTGTATATATATATATATATACAGATGGAGTACAAAATAATACGAACACCTGTGAAAAGGTATGACGTATTTCACACCTGCAGTACAGCCGCGCACCTAGTGAACGTGAAGAGGAAGGTATCAGTGTCTCAACAGCAGTCACCTACGTTGCATGCTTCTATCGAACTGTCTGTGATAAGTTGAAATGTCAGACCTGTCAGAGTTCCAAAGAGGAATGATAGTTGGAGCACGTTTAAGTGGAGTATCGGTTACGGAAACAGCAAACCTTTTGGGGATTGCAAGGAGTACGGTATCAGCCGTTATGACAGCATACACGAAAGAGGGTAAGACGACGTCTTCAAAGCACAACAGTGGCCGAAAGTCCAAGCTTGCTGATAGGGATAGACGGGTCTTGAAGCGCATAGTAGCCCGAAAGCACAAGCAATCGTTATCCGAGATAACATCCGAAATGAACAGTCATCTCCAGGACCCCGTTTCAACAAAAACTGTCAAAAGGGAACTTCATGCTGCGAACATTTATGGCATAGTGGCAATTCGTAAACCCTTGGTGACAGCAACTAATGCTTTCAAACGACGCCAATGGTGCAGAGATCACAAAGGCTGGTCCCCACAGCAGTGGCAACAGGTAATATGGTCAGATGAATCGTCATTCACCCTATTTCAGACGACCGGACGCGTTTATATCTGGAGAACGCCCAAAGAAGCGTTTCATCCTGAATGCCTCTTGCCGACTGTGAAGCATGGGGGTGGTATGGGGTGCGATATCTTGGCGCGGTCTTAGGCCACTTGTTATTCTGCATGGGAGGATCAACTCGAATCACTATCTAAGCGTTCTAGGGGAACATGTCCATCCTTTTGTCCAGACTGTATTCCCTGGAGAGCGACCGCTTTTTCAAGACGACAACGTCCCTATCCACACTGCTAGGTGTGTTCAAGAATGGTTCGAAGAGCATGACGATGCAGTTGAACATCTCGCCTGGCCCCCTCAGTCTCCGGACTTGAATATTATTGAACATTTATGGCAATATTTGGAGTCCAAACTTCGTTCCCGATTTCCACCTCCAACCGGACTTTCGGAATTAGAGACCGCTCTGCAGGAGGAATGGCTTAATATTCCTCTAAATATTGTCCATGACCCTTATGCATCTATCCCACGTCGTATTAAATCTGTACTTCAGTCAAAGGGTGGTCCAACCCCCTATTAATAAAGATTTTCCATTATTTCACAGGTGTTCGTATTATTTTGTCCACCATCTGTATATATATATATATATATATATATATATATATATATATATATATATATATAGCATGTCGACGATTATCTACTTTAAACTCAGTGTAGAGGCCAGAGTGAAGAGACGCACTCTGTGTGTGACGCAAAGATGTGTGGTACCCGGTATAAAGGGCTTAAGTAAAAAAAAGTGATGTTTAGATATTTGTCAGTATTTATTAAAAAAAATTTCGACTTGTATAAAAGGCTTAAGTCTACCAATTTTGTATACAAAAGTACATTTCTTTGTACAAAAGACTCAAGTCGAAATTATATTTCTGAGTTTGGTATAAAAGCCAATATTTTGGTATGTTTAAATCACTGATTTTGGCTAAAGTCTTTTATACCGAACACCATATATATATATAGATAGAGAGAGAGAAAAAAATTTTCTATCTAAAATTCTCACAAGGTAATAAAATATGAGCCTTTTTTTATATAAAACAAGTAGCTTTTGGACAGTGAAATTCTGATCTAAAGTTGTCAGATGCTTTTATGCAACTAATGCTAATATTGAACATATTTGAAAACAAAAAAGGGTGCTTTCTGATTGATTTTGGTTTATATGTACAAATCAGAACTTCTTTCCCTATTTAGAGTCTGAACAATTACTTAGTATGCGATTTAAAACATTTGGAATAGTAATTGAGAAAAAGCAAAAGTTCTGGCATTAATGTTTTCGAAAAGATACCCCGTGATAGAATAGCAAAAAATGTATCCAAGAATTGAAGCCATACGTGCTTAAGGTATATTTTATGTCTTACAATATCATTTCCAGGTGTGGTAGAACAATTAAATACGAATCCTAGGACATATTGCAGGATCAGTTAATCACAATACCTAGTATTCATGCATTATGTGCTTTGAGAATGGATAGAAAACCCCCGACTATCAACTCTGCCTTGTATCGTCATAAGAGAGAATAGCGTATATCATGGTACTGATCGGCTTTTGAATATAAATCGAAAAACTGAAGAGAGAAAAAAACAGCTGTCCCAACCTACAGTGTATTTCAAAAGGAACAAAGTATTAGATTTTCTCTTAGCTCATGAAAAGTTAATCAAGATTTCTAGAATACCGAGCACGCTAAATGCACAGTGAAATTTATCTGTAAATTCTCCCATTTTGAGCACGAGAATTAACCTCTTAACGATCGCAAAATTTTCAAGGAAACAGTAAAAATGTGTCTATTTTTTTCCGGGGGATTCCATTTATTTCTTGATTTGCTACTAGTTTAAAAAACCACATCCCCAATTACATTATAAATAGACTTGTGCTGCCATCTGGTATGTAAAATAAGAAATAAAAAATTTTCAGGGTAAACGAAATGGATTGTTTTTAATATTTTTGGTGTATTACTTTTGAACACTCCAGCCCGAAAATATCACGGGGACGAGAAATAGAGGGTGAAACCTCACCCCGTCATTTTGGCGGGAGTGAGAAAGAAGGGGTTAAGAGTTACGATGTTTAAATCCAATCCTGTTATGAAGCTGTTTTATTTACTTTACTATTTCAGCATTACTTTAAATCGTCAAAAAGTTTGAATCTCCCCCTTTTTCCCCTATTTTCACCTATGTTAAGAATATTTCATACGGATTCATTAGTATTAAGATTTCATTAGTAATTTCCCCTATTTTAGGATTATTTCATAATCCTGGTTTCGCATCATTTCAAGAAAGATATGACTAATGTGTTGGATTAGGCTATTACAATGAATGCCTTATACACACGTAATTTTCTAGAAAAACCGCATAAAGCATTAAAACATGTATAAAAATTAATGACATTCACATAAACTTCGTTGTTTGTTCAGCGTTAGTTCGAGGATATCTGTACTTTATTTTTCAGAAATACGCACACAAAGTTTATTTTAACTTAAATACTTTTAGAGAAATATTTGCGTTTTGACATTTTAATTGATATTTTAAGACCGGCGAGGGCCTCAAAACAATGTATGCTGATCTAGTTAAAACCTACCCACTAACAAACTTACGGTTAAGCAATAATGAGAAAATGGAGGCACAGAACATTAAATTTCACAATATAAAGTCCATTAATATTACAGGATAATAAAAGGGACTATAAAAGAGATGTTCTTGGGTCATTAAAAAGCTCGTAATTTAAATTTTTCTTTACCCGGAATATGTTTGAGCTGCATATAAATTTTACATATTGCAACGTAGCATTAAACATATAAGAGGTATATCATTATTTAATTTTTCTCTCATAAAAATTCTACTAAGGAAAATAGCCTAAAATTTTAAATTTTTTCCTCTATTACTTACATGGATATTTTAATATATCGTGATTAAACGTTTCATTTCGCATTTAAATCAGTAGATATTAAACTTTTATTCTTAAAAATATGTTTTAAATATAAAGAAATGACAAATCAGTCTGAATTCTAGATTTTTTTTTAAAATTACAACTGAGGGAAAACATGAACAGTTGTACATAAAAAAAAAAATTCAAAAATGTCACGTAACTGAAAATTCGACCTTTTTCTCCCCCTAAATTTCTCAAATCAGATAAGTATTCCACATGTTCACTTTTCTTTAACGCATTTCAAACCTCGAAATCTGTGAAGTCAATTCCTTGGTGAATGCATCGCAAAATTGAAATTCGGATTGAATTGGACAACATGTCAACAGGAATGCGAAAACAGACAGGAAGAATTCCCAATTCATCACTTAAAATGTAACCGCTTTTCGAAAATCACAGTAAAAATTCTTTTCCCAGTACAAATTCCCTAACGTGATTAGGACGCGTCTCTTGCCCCAAAGCATTAAAATAAATGACTAATTCTCAATGAAAAACAGTGTTTTTCTATCGTGTACACACGAGCTTTATAGTTAGAATTTTCGCCTCCACAGTTTTTTCTTTAAAAACTAAAGAGGGAGCCTTTTTATAATTTAACTGCTCTTAGTTTTGTGTCAACACTATAAATCCATTTTTCTTTAGTTTGCCTCTCGTTTACCACGTTTTCTGATAACGAAACCATCATTATATAACATACCGATAGTTCAACCTGCAATATTAACAATATACTTATCTCTAATAAAACAAATTTACTTCCTGTTTACTATAATCCCACTAATACGATTTTTTTCCGAAATAACAATACATTGCTCAATATTATCATGCAATTGTTTCAGTTTCATCATAGATGAGTTTTACCAGAAAATTGAGGCTACATTTTGTTTAAATTTGAACGCTGTTTGTTATTCTCATCTGAATCTGTTTCTTGTTTGATATGTTTCTTCCTAACAAAGTTCTCTTATAATACAATTCCGTAAGCAAGATTTTGCAGCATTCCTTATTTACCGATATTGTTGTTGCTTTTTCCCCAATGCAGAGTCATTCTACTTAGACATTCGCCTGTTATCACCACGGAATTGCTGGCCTCTTTATTATGGGGACACCAGGTGGCCTAGCTTCGCCTCTATGAACCGGCCGCGTAAATTTGAACCGTGTCAAATGACGAGACCGGACGCACTTGACCCTGCACCTCCAGAGGTAAATTTGAGAACTTGGAGAGCATTGCAGCTACGACAAGCCGCTGTTAGCGTACACAGCAGTGGATTTGTCAGAGACCGGTATCGAATCACGGACATTCAGATCACTGGCTCGCTGCCTTTGGCAACCGGGCCACTGAGCCCTTAAAAGTGTTCCGCCCAACGTGAGGCGAAACACTTTTAAGGGCAATATTATTGTAAATTATGTTTTCTGTAATAGGCATTGTTACGTTTAGTTGTGAGCAATATCTCCGAACTATTATCGCTGTATGGCACATTTGCCTAGTACAGGTATAGTATTTTTTATAACCAATGGAGGGTTACAAGACTATATAAAAATAAAATCAAGAACAACCAAGCAAAAGAGAACTAAAACGTCCATGAACCCAAAAGATTCGTATCCATCCAATATCTCTCCCACACTGGAGCTGAAGGTAGAGCCGGGTAACTGAGTATATGGGTAAAGTTCAAGTCTTCCCGGCGATTACAGAGCTTGCAAGACGGTTCTGAGATGATATTTATAAGGCAGCTATGTCTCAATAGGCAATTATGGCCCGTCACGAGGTAAAACATGATGAACGCTTTCCGTGTCGGCCACTCTGGGCCTTCAGTAATTTTGTTCCGTAAATCTTTTGTGAATTCCTTGACAGCAGTTCTTGTGAGAGGGAGTTCATAAAAGTCTCTCTTAAGACCAACTTTAATGAGTTAAGATATTTCTGTACTGGATGTTTGAAGAACTGAGGTATACCCTTCTTGTCAGGGCGTCGTCCAGCTCGTTTCCTGGATGCCGCAGTTGGTTTGTATCCACTGCAGGGCTATCTTCCTACAGTTATTGTGGAGTTTGTCCAATTGCAACTGACACCTATACATCAGATGACTTGTGGCATTCGCAGGAGCCGATAACACGAATAGGTGGCCTAGACTCGCTCAGAATGACCACTCTAGAGAAATTATTCCTCTAGCATAAAAGTTGGTCCAGAGCAATACAAACTGTCGGTATAGTTTAATTTTTAAAATAATTTCTAATTTGTTTTCACACTAAGTTGTTTCTTGTTTGCCACGCTTTCCCATAACGATACTGGCATATATATAACTGCTGAAACAGTAGAATATCTCAACAACTCACTCTTTCCACACAGATTTCCTTTAGACATAAGCTTCTTAGGCCGGACGATGGCCGAATGGCTAGGGCGCTGGCATTCGGTACCAAAGTCTGTGGGTTTGAATCCCGCTCTTGGCATGGACGTTTGTAGCCGTTCGGAATCGGCTTTAAGCAGTAGGTCCCGGTCTAATTAACCCTCGTGTAGCAAAAAGTGACCGTAGCGCTCCAAACCAAACCATAAACTTCTTAGGACTGCTTCGTTTATGAGCAATTTTTCAATAGCTTTTACTCTAAATTTCTTTGCCTCTTGTAAGCAGGTCTTTCCGAAACGAGACTGCCAGTTATACTCAGTCAAAAGTATATAGATTTATCTCACTTTTATTATATATTTCTTCGTCAACTGTCTACTATATAAATTCATTTTCTGATTAAAACTGCTTATATTAACTGAGATTTGTGCGTTGATTCCCGTTTAAATAACTCTCTTATTAATCACATGTTTTTACGTTAAGAAAATATAGTAATATTATTACTTAAACTACATTACAGAATCCGATATATTTGCTTCTACGGTTCGTATTATTAGTCTTTTCTAATAATGACACAGATTAGTTTTCATTGTGAGTAAGCACTATCTAGAAATCGCTTTTTAATTACATCATTTTTCTGTTTGTTTACCATACGTTTCCTCATAACGAAACTGTCGTTATATAATTATTATTCAATTAGAAATGCCCCTCAACATCAAATACTTTTGTAGCAAGTTTCCATGTAAAATATCTTTTCCAAGAGATGCGGAGCTTAGTTTAATTATAAGCATTGTGTATTAATAATCTCTTGCACTAAATTAATTTACTTGTTTACCACAAAATTTCCGATTCCGAAAATGTCATTTTCATATAAATCAGCCAGTTATAAAGTGAAACAATTCATATCGCTCACTCCTTTCAACAACGTCATTTCTAAAAAAAAACGGGATTTTTCAGGATTGATTTTAAAGTTGAAAAGTACATTAAAATGTATTGAAAATAAATATTAATTCAGCTCTCTAGCGGCTAAATATTGAGCGGTGAGATAAGGCGATTTTGCAGGGATATACTACTCTTTCAGGGCATTCTGAAAAACAGGCATAACTAAAAATCACCGATTTTTGAGATATGACGTTGTTGAAAGGAGTGAACGATATGTTTAACTATTTCTTAGTAATTTTCTAATGTATTAATATCATAATCAGAAATTCTTAATTCGCCCAATGAAGACCACACAAGTAGTTTGCAGAAGATTTTTTAATCGCGCCGGTTCCCCGTGTAATTAACGTCCCTAATATTATCAAAAAGAAATTTGCCATTCGATATAATACAATTTTAAGGTTCCTATGCACTTGTTTATTTTAGAGTTCGAAAAGTAAGCATATAAAGTAAGCATATCATGATGATCTTTAATTTTTTAGCTTTTCAAAGAAGCACGATGAAACAAAATTTTCAATTATTATTCATAATTGAGACTTGAAGAGGTAAAGATCTATAAAGAATAAATGGATAAAAAATGGGAAATAAGCGGTGTTAGAAAAGAGGAGTAAACTGTAAAAAAAAAGGTTTTTAGGGAGCAAAAAGGCATGCACTCTCGCCCATTTCTGCAAAACCAATAGAGAGAGTGTCTTCCCATGTCGATGACCTCCATCATTTATACAACATTTCTACGAATGTTGGAATTATTTCTTTATTTTCTGACTCCAAATGGAGAGAATCGGAAAATGGTACACAATACAGAAATGATTGTCTCGTACTGAATCTGGTAGTAATCAATTTCTCCAGCTTCAATAAGGCATGATGTACCACGTTATTAATCAATTAAAGTACGTAAAGATGGACCACGTTATTAATTAATCAACCATTAACTTAATTAATCAAATATTAATTACCACTATATTAATTAATAAAAGGGGGGGCTGTTGTCCAGTTGTCAAAGGCAGTGAGACAGTGATCTGAACGTCACTGGTTCGATGCCCGTCACTGAAAAATCCATCGCCGTGTACAGTAATGGCTGCTGGTGCACGAAAAATCTGACGTGGCTGCAATGTCCTCCAAGTTCTCAAATTTACCTCTGGAGGTGCGGGGTCAAGTGTACCGGTCTCGTCACTTGACTCGGTTATAATTTACGGGACCGGCTTGTAGGGGGTAGTGTTGGCCACCTATACGGTGCCCCCTTAGATGAATGGCCAGCAGTCTTGCGGTGTACATAAAGGCGAATGTCTAGTGACAAGTGCCTCCGAATTCGAAAAAATAAGTCATTAATAAATGAAAGATTTTTATAGCATATTATTTGTGTTGAATTACCTAAAACAATTAGCTATCTGTCTGAAAACGCTGCGTAAATTCAAAGAGGATTATATTTCTTGATACTAATTTTCTCACAGTCATCCCGTTTCCACACACCCAATTTTCCCACAGTCACAGTTTCCCCCGTTTTCACATTTTCTAACGAAGTTATATCTACTTATTTTGAAGAGTAATTCACAAACTATTTCGAAATTCTCAAATTTATTCTCTGTTGAAACATTTACTCCAAGCCAATTAAAACAATTTTAAGCTTCATCCTTATGTCAGTGAAATCAAAACTAATCCAACTTTCTCCCAATATACCGGAATTCAATTGCAGGACATTCTTAGATAAGAAGTCACTGATAAGCTATTACATGCACTAATTGCTGAGCAATATAGTTTAGCTGAATGTATTTTCACTTCATTCTGGAGATAAGGTCTGCTGACCATGGTGATCCGATAAACTGATATTCCTGTATGTCTCTATTAGATGCAGAAACAAACAAAACAGAAATAAACATTTTTGTTGTATAATAACATTTATTGATAACATTTTACATGAAATAAAAACCTTTTTGTTGGAAAAAATGACCAACGAATTGCCATTTTTCTAAACAGAGAAAATATCTCTGGCATTTGCATAGATTGTTGTATATATTAGGTCTAATATGTAAAGTATAATAATACAAACAATTCAACACTAAACAAAAAAAATTAAAAAGCGGACATACACTGCCAAACAAATTAACTTAAATCCTACCCTAGCGTTGAAAACTTATAACATTTCAATAAAAGATTGCGCAGTTGCAGCAACTCCTCATATTGAAAATGGACAAATATAACTAAAAAAATCCTACAGAGCTAGATAGTACCAGAACTAAACCAGAAATCGAGGTAACCGACAGGTCTCGTCATCAGGGAACCTAACCAAAATCAGTTACCTCAAGGAGAACTTTAGAGATACAAATTTCTGGTACTACTAAAGATTCTTGCCTTTGGTGAGTGGAGCCCTGAGTGCTTGTTTTCTGTTTGTTTTTTGTCTACATTCTTCCTATAATTATGTAGCTCTGTTGGATTTTTTTAGTTATATTTGTCTAATATGCAATTTAGTATTGTACCTCGTTTACGAAGTTACTGAACCAAATTTCCGAGAACAAAACTGTAAAAAAATAATATATACCGACAATTTTGGCCTTCGAAATCGAAATAAAAAAGTTTTAAAATCTTTAAAAAAATGACTAGGGATCATGAATATTAACATTTTTCAACAAAGACACACATATTTAATGCAAACTTATAACTACAAACCAACACCTGATGAAGACTGCCTGGTAGGGTTTCTTGTCAACTGGATCTCTTGCAATGAGAGGGGAGAGTACGGGAAGGGGAAAACACACCCTAGGGTCGGATCCGACCCCCACTATACCGTTTGAGGGTTAATGCAATAAAAATTTTATGTTTTAGCTTTAAGGCTGCTATGTACTAACCTATTGGATTCGCATACTTCAATGTTAACTTACGGAGAAAGTTTGTCCAAGGATTGCCGACTTCGAATTAAAGATTTGTTTTATACTTGTACTCCGTAATAGAGGAAGAAATTTTACACCTTGGGGCATTTTTCGTTTTAGAAAAAAAGCAAACGATATTTTTAAATTTAAGTTATTCGGGGAAAAATCTGGTATAGGGAGTTTTAAATGCTCCTAAACTCTTTTGGTGGACAAAATTTATAAAAGGAATCATGTTGCAAGGGGTAGAAAAGTTCGGGCTATATAAAAGAACCATTTTTATTTGATTATTGACATTTATGTAGTTGTAAATAGTGGACAAATTTTCTCCATGGGTTAACATGAGGTCAGCGAATCCAGTTGGGTTATTACACAGCAGCCTTAACAGAGTCAAGGGCTTAGGATTTAAGTAATTTTTTATGTTTTCCTGTAACATTTCCCTTCATATTTATACTATCTGAATACCTGTGCTTCGCTACGGAGTACATTCGAATTAAATACAACGATCAATATGCAATTAATGCCAATATATATATACAGTGGAATCTCGATCGATCGTTTTCGGATCCATTGTTTTTCCGTATGTGTCGTTTATTTTATCCAGTCCCAACGATCATATTGCTTTGTTATGTTTCCGCATCTATCGTTTTCCCGCATTTATCGTTCATTTTAATCGGTCCCTTGAAAACCGATAGATCGAGATTCCACTGTATATATATATATATATATATATATATATATATATATATATATATATATATATATATATATATATATATACATAAAAATTGTAACGGATATTTTTATAGACAAAATAATGTAGAAGAAAATATTCAAATTAAATACAATGGTCAATGTATGCAATTAATTTGTTTGTTTAATATCCATAAAACATACTAATTTGAACAAAATTCTTAAATAACTTCCATCGCAAATAGTCTTTTGGTTAAATTTTATCTTTTGCCGTATTTTAATTTTTTTTTGTCGATTTATTTCGTTGTTATGCACGTGACACAAAATTATTTTAAAGTACCACGAAAAGAAAAGAAACCACGCGATCAGCATTTGGTAAATTAAATTCTAAAAATTGATCTTTAAAAATTCACCAAATATCAGAAAAATGGAAGTAAAGACTCGACAAAGATTTCAATTTAAAGGAATTTTTAGGATCTTACTTGTGATATAAATTTTATAACCCTCAGATTATTATTTAAATGAAAACTTAAAAAGTTACAAAAACAGCTTAAAAATTTAATTTTAAAAATGTAAGAAGAATTTTTCAGGAATCTTTCTTAGTGCACCCCTACACTATAAGAAGAATCGCCATGCAAAATTTCAGCCCTTTAGGTCCAGTGGTTTGGTCTGTGCGTTATTTGTCAGTCAGTCAGTCACGGAAATGTTTTAGATATATATAGATTATTATTTTCCTCTTAGAACCCAATAAAACTAGCCATATTACAACAATAAAACTAGCCATGCTGCATCAATGATGCAGAATTTCCCAGGGAATTCTTTTATTATTACTCTTAAAATCAATATTTATAATGTTGAAGATATAAAATAACACTAAAACAACATTTTGAACATTTTTAAATTTCTTCGATAAATATGTTAAGTCTTAATTAAAAACAAAAAAAGCGTTTACATGTCGCATTCGTGTTCAAGTTTCTTTAAAATAACTACGCAAGTGTTTGCCAATAAAAATACAATAATGTTATTTCACAGGATATTTTGTTCTCGTGCTAAAGAATTTCAGTTTTATCAAAAACTAATCGGATTTTAATTTGCAGTAATTTTATTGAAACTTAAAACAATTCCTAATATGATTTAATTAAAGAGACATCAGATATTTTTGTTTAATAAATGTAAACACTGGAATTAAATTTTGTTTGCATGAACAATGAATATTTTAAAGAACATTTTATTGGGTTACTTAATTTTCTTCATTTACAGAACACCAAAGATATAGTTAATTAAAAAGCTTAATGCTAACACGAGTTCTATTTTTTGAACAAGGAAACATTATTCTTTTACTAAATTAGTTAAATTTTATTTTTATTTTAATATTTAAATTTTACTGTTGTATTTGATAACATTACCGTGTGTGAAATACTACATGCTTCTTAAGATGCCAGTTTGAAACAAGCTGATAGTTACAAGCTGAAATACACTAATTTAAGTAGGCCTAATTAACTGATTCAAAATAAATTGAACATGTTAATTTACATCAGTTTCTCTCTAATACTAAATTAATGTTTTATTTGTGACACACCTATGCAGAAATACATGGACTGTATAACACTAGAAAAATAAGCAATAATGTTACGAATTTTGAAAACTAATGTGTGTATTTAGCTTAAATTATCGTTAAAATTGTTATTCTGCTTTTAAAATAAACCATTATTATCGTTTGTTCCATATAAATAGTCGTATTAGCTAAATTTCTGCTGTGTCATTCATTTATCATAGGGTTTCTATGGTATCTCGCCAAATTGGCGAGATATTCGCTTGTTGGCGACTAATTTTTGGTACTAAGTTTGGCGATATATCGCCAAATTTGGTGACTTGGCGTGAAACTTAGCGAGTTTTCCAAGCCTGGAATTTTCTGCAACATTGTGGAAATCCCAAGACTCTCGAGGAGCTATAAATACTGTCTCGTTGTAGTGGAGTTTTCAGTTCTGAATTGTGCTTCGAGCTGGTCAAAAGCGTCGCTGATAGCTGTGAGATTTTCTTCAGCGAATTGCTGATATTTATGCCGCGATAAGTGTGACTCCGTGCCGCGTCTTTTGTGCTGAGTTTTTCCGTACTTCTGTGATCTAGAGTTTCTGTTAGAAGCACTGTAGTCAGTTTCTGACGATCTATAAGCTGTAGTATTTCGACTTCCTGTAAATAAATCTTTGTTTTTATTCTGTCATATTCAATCGCCAAACCGGAACTAGTAATTCATAATAATCTATAAATATATTCTTAGTTTTTGGTTTATAAAACCTCTTTTCATTTTATTTATTTATCATTTTTTGTTTCCGTGAAACAGCAAAATGTTTTTCAGTATAATTTTAATACTTGCAAATCAGCACAAAACCGTTGTTTAGATTGTGTACATCACGCTTCCGATATTATTATGTAAGGCTGGTTTAGGTACTCGAAATCTACATTAAAATAAGCCTATGGTAAATAAATATTTGCAACACAGATAACTTACAAAAAAAAAAAAGCGTAAAATATTAACAAAGAACGTGTGGAAAAATCTGCGAAGTATTAGACGTCAAGTTGTTTTCATATTTGTATGTCATCAAGTTGCTTTCATACTTGTTTTTGTTGTTTCCAATCCCCTTGGTGTAGGCTTTCCTGCACGAAGTCCAAAGGACCTAGGTCTCCAAATCCTAGGTCCTTGACTAAGGGTAGTAAGCAGCTTCACTTTAAGGCGAGGTACCACTAGGCCTGAAGTTTGACTTGACCTCGGAGAACATCGGTCCCGTAATTTTGAACCGAGTCAAGTGACGAGACCGTAACACTTGACCCCGCACCTCCAGAAGTAAATTTGAGTACTTGGAGGACATTGCCGTCACGACCTATTTTCCGTGCCCCGGCCACCATTAGTGAACACGGCGGTGGATTTTCAGCAACGATCCGTGGGGGACGTTCAGATCACTGGCTGGCTGCTTTTGCCAACTGGGCCATCGTGCCCTTGCTTTCATACTTAACTCCATATTTATGTGATTTCAATCTATACCTCCGTATTATTTCCTATGTGTTTCCCAAGTAATACTGTTTCTAGAGATTTCATGATGAAGACAACCAATATTTTTCCTCCCGCAAAATATGGACACCAAAGTCACCAAACCCGCTACGATAAAGTCGCCAAATGAGAAATTATCTCGTCCTTTATACGCAATTTAATCATCAGAATAATCATTTCTACTATTAGTTTGTTGTCATAAAACCAACATTTTGTTAAACAATAACAATACGCTTACACTAATCAATGTTTTGCGCTGTAAGTAAAGCCATTATTTCATACATTATGCATTATTTTTGTACCATGATTAATGTTCATTCATAGTCATTGACAAATTAATGTAATTAATCTTCTGTAGTATATTCACTAAAAATAATAGATACCACAGTTGAAGTTTTTTTGTGTAAGGAGCTTCTCCAACCCGCGCCTTTACTAGGCTTTATCTCCTATTCCGTGCAGTGACTTTTTATTTTTGCAGAAGAAAATATAAAGAGAAACTGTTTCAAATAAAATTAATCAGCTTTCCGGCAAAAAGTTGTAATAATTAATAACCTCAAGCGGCAATAAATGATAAATATAATATTATAAAACTGATGTGATCGATATCAGATTTTAGAAAAAATTAGGTTACTGCCGCACCATAAAAATTTATTCTCTAGATCGATTGACTAGCTATGGGAGCAGAAAATTAGTTTTCAGCCTTTGCGTTCTTTAACAAGATGCCAAATTGAATTTAGCAATGCCTGCTCATGAAATAAAGTGACATCTATGTTTCTCTATAACTAGGATTCGAAATGAGAATCTGAGACGTCGACATGAAGATGAGACTAACGAATCTATTTCCTTTCATATTCTGTTTCAAAAATAGAGAGTGATTTATTATCTTGCATTTCATTGTTATTCAATAAGACTGTATTAACAAGAGTGGGAAAGAGGAAATGGGAAATGTTATCAATTTTTTTCTAGGGTGCTCGCGTAGAAAAATCCTATGATGCTACCGAAATCGATTGATTTACGTACAGGCACAATTTAGAAATAAAAAAGAGGGCAAATAAATCTTTGATCCATTTTAAGTGGATAGTAAAAGCTGAAAGCAACAGCAATTAGACAACCTTTCCAATCAAGTATTACTATAAAATATCATTGCTATTAAGTAATTAACTGACGCAAAAAGATATAAATTTATCGTCTCCAATTATATATATAATAGCCGTTGTCTCTGTATAACACTTCCGGGCTGTACTCATCTTTCAATTGAAGCCCTCAGTAAACAAACAGCCGGTTAGGCTTAATTTCAATTTCAGATATGGATCAGAATTTTTTCTTACCTAAAAACTAATATCGTCTCCATCAAATCACGTTTGTTCAGCCTATTTTTCTATAAAACATTCAGAACTAAAAAAAAATTGGATGCTTTTAGCTGTATATTTAACAGTTTTTAAAAATCTGTTTACTTTTGTGATGAATTCTGAAAGTAAACAAACTTGAATGTGAATGAATCGCGTAGCTCAAGTGTTCATATCGCGTAGTGAGCTGTAAAAAACTGGATGGCAGTCTACTACTCCAATCGCATGAAAAACTAAATAAATAAAAAATAATGAAAAGGTTTGCTTTTACAAGGTGTGGATTAAATGCAATATTGTTAGATAATTCGGGATATTTTTTAACTTTCATATACTTTTTCCATTATGACGTCAAAATGACGGGTTGGATGGCAGTGTACTACTCCAATCGCATGAAAAACTAACTAAATAAAAAATAATGAAAGGTTTTGCTTTTACAAGGTGTGGATTAAATGCAATATTGTTAGAAAATTCGGGATATTTTTTAACTTTCATATACTTTTTCCTTTATGACGTCATTATTAGTATTATGACGTCAAAATGACGGGTTACCTTCTAGTAAAATATAATAACGAGTGATATCATAGAACATGTATAAAAATGGTTGATGAATTGATTTTTGCAAGCTGAGATAATTTTCTGTTACTCTAGGGTAGGCATTCCCAACGGGGCCCAGGTGGATCCCTCGGGGGTCGATGGAAGTTTAAAAAAGGATCTATAGTACTCAAGGGATCTATAGGAGATCGATGATAAATTTTTCTGTCTTAAAATTTAATTTAAATTTTTAGGAATGTAATGATTAGATAATAATATCCCTTTTAATATTATAAAAACAGATTTGCATAGGGCGGAGTGATACATGCATTGTAAAATTGTTTGGTAAAATATATATTTATATGCTTTATGTTAATTATGTTAGTTATACGATGATAAAAAATTTCAGGCCAAACTTTAAAAAATTGTATCAATTCATCAAGCACAACTACCACATTAATTGAAATCGAAATTTTGTGAAACTACAATCTGTGTTTCTGAAATCTTGTTTATATTTGTGAAAGTAAAAATGAAAATAGTGCAAAAATAATAAAGCATAAAACTAATGAACCCCTTTTTCTAAATTTGTGTTCATATATTTAGTCAAATTGTTATCTTTAAGTGTTTAATGTGCAATTATTAGTATTATGATTATGTTGTATGCTGTATATTATAGAGAAAAATGTGAGGGGTCGAAGAAGAAAATCGTTCTATTAAAAGGGGTCCATGTAGGAAAAAGATTGGGAATCCCTGTTCTAGAAGCTAAAGGAACTGGAACCTACATTTTAAAGTTGATTTCATACTGCACGAAGATGGGTCATATAAATTTGTATGTAAGCTGAGCAACTCACTTGTTTCTTAAAAGTTTAAGGAAAACTACCACTGTGGGTAAACATACTTACTCATGAAAATGAGTTTTACAATGCGGGTTCTATAACCCATTTAAGCGTTTACCTCTGAACAGCACTTTTGAGGTCGTTTAAATGAGATTTTACCCACCGTAATATATTCCTTTCCTTCAACCCCACCTTATAAACGAAAATTTCGGGTTCCATTGAGAGTAAAAAAAAATTAAAATAATAAAAAATATTTCATAATAATAACTATTCATCTAAGTATTTATCAGCTAAGTCAAACTAATCAATATATTTCCTTTTGTCGATTTAGTTCGCACTTAATAATAAACCATAATACGTGATAAACGATGGTTCTTTGCTGGGCTGGATGACTGCATTTTCCCGTTGTCAGAAAAATTAAGAGGAATTACTTACCCTTTGGCGTACTCATCAATTATGTCTTGCTGAGGGGCCCATAACAAAAGGGTGAAACCCAGGTCCAAGCTACCTGGTACTATTTGCATGTATAGTTTTGTAATCAATTTATATTCTCTAGGATTTCAAACGCTTAAAACGACTGAAATCGTCAACAGGGAGAAAACTTTTACTTGTGTTTTGCATTTGTCGCTAAAGCGTGGATAAATAGTTCCTCTGGGTCGAGATGGCCTTGCGGTAAAGCGCGCTGGCTTTCGGTGTTGGGGGTATTTGGGTCGGATACCGGCGCGCGCCACTAAAAAACCCCCGTTCGTGTCGTTCCTTCATAGGGGTAATGCTGGTCCGCCTATATGGTGCACCCATAATAAAATGGCCAAAAAAATTGCGGTGAATAACAACAGTCGAATGTCTAACGACAAAGTGCCTCCGTATTAGAAAAAAAGAAAGAAATAGTCCCTCTTGCTAAACTACTTCAACAAAAAACAGCTGTTACTCCAGGCATGTTTGAGCTTTTACGCTTATTTAAAAATAACTACAACATATGCTAATTAAAACTCTCATTTTAGAAACTGTGGTCTCATAATCAAACCATTTAACACTCGTGCTATGTTGTCGAACTTCCTTACAGTCTCCTCCACGGAGATCCATCCGTCCTTTCACAGAAAATAACTCAATTACAGCTAGACATCTCTGTAAAGACTCCATTATCAGACTATAAACTCATACATATTTTTGATACTTTTAAAAAGTGCGGCCGCACTTTTTAAAAGCCGCCTTAGTAAAGCCGCCTTTCTCCATAAAAGTTTCTTTTATTCTAGATGGCATTGATAAAATAAGATTTTGAATGTACTTCGTATCAATAAGTTTCCAGTTTTGACGGATTGAAGCTTTCAATTCTACAAGTGATGTCTACTGCATTTCATCTGCATAAACCATTCGAACAAGCTGTCCTCATCCGTTTTCGATGAGGTTCAAATCAAGTCTATTATGTGGAAGAACTAAAAGAACAATATTCTGTTCGCCAAACCAATCTTTCATTGCATTTGAAGTGTGAATACTTGCAATGTCTTGCATGAAGATGTAATCTAAACTATAATATTGCCATGCAAGTGGAAGAAGGGAATTTTCTAAAACTAAGCTGTAATCATATGAATTCTGGGGACCGTTTAAAAGTACAATTTCACTTCTGCCATCATAAGCAATCGCTGTCAAAATCATCAAACTTCAGCCACCAAAATTTCTGATGAATGTAGATTTTGGTTCTTTTCGGAGATCCCTCTAATAATACTTGAAACCATCGGGGTAATCCAAATTAAATTTCCTTTCATTGGAGAAAATGACCTTCTTCCAATTGTCACCCATTGCCATGTATTTCTAACAAACGCATCTGCTTGTGGCGAAGTTAATTTGGTCCATTTTCGACCACCTCAAGTTCCATGAAGAAAGTAAAATTTGTCTAACTCTTCTAGAAGTAACAGGAAAGGATAGATCTGCACAAATCTGCTTCGAACTGTGGCCGATTTTTCATGCAAGTTGAAGAATCTCCTATTATCAATCTTTGTAAAACTTGGATTACCTTTTATGTTAAAGTTTCTTCCATAATTTGCTGGATCATTTTTATAGTTATATATCACACCAACTGATCTTTCAATTAATTTACTAATTTCTGGAACAGATTTTCCACATTCTAGATATGCATCGATTTTGGCTCTTTCATCCACAGACAACACCTTTCTTTTACCCATCGTGAAAAGTATGACTGAAACGTATTGCTTCCAATATATAATGCTCTTTATGTCTACTGCACATGTCACGTTACTTTGTTTTATGCAAAATTTTGTCAGATTACACCAGAATAGCCAATGAAATGTGATATTTCATAAATCAATTTCCATGTTTGTAAGTTACGAAAATCTAATTTTTGACCTTATGTTTTTGTTTATTATTATGTGTGAAATTTTGCTTTTGTAAATCATTTTTTATATATAGCATGTATAATGTATGAAATTTGATTCATTTTTAATGAATATTAAAGATGTTTTTGTTAAAAAACCATGTTTTCATAAATCAATTTCCACCACTGTATAAATGATGTTCTACTTCATACCTATAACACATCTAAATTACACAGTGCTGAACTCTTAAAAATTTCAAAGATATTTCACGATGTACTAACACAATTTCGGTATTTAGCAGCAAACTTTTGCTATAGAAAGTATCTGAACTCTTTCTAAAGTGATTCTCCTTTAATTGTCTTTTGAGAAACCTTACCACCGTGTGTTTATGTATAACATTTATTTTTCTCTTCCAACCGTTCGAGATAAAATTTACATTATACTCAATATAATCTATTACACGTACATATACTATATGAGGTTGTTTAACCTCTTCAACAAAACAGTTTGTCTTCAGTTTGTGTTTTCGTAATTTTAGAGGCAGTATATTTTATTTAACATTTATAAAAAATCAGAGATATTAATTTCTATTCCTGCCTAAATCATATCCTGTATCGTAGTCTGTCACATCTGCTCTAATTTCGATGAAATAACAGTGACAGAAGAAATAGAAATGGTTAGAGGGTTCTAAACTCTACAATCCTCGCTTATAATCTGAGTTAAAAGGATTTAGAAATTATTTGACCTCTATGGAGTATTTAGCCCTTAACCACCAGTTTAATTTCATTAAATTATAAACATAAATTCACTTACGCAGAACGTGTTATACTTTCTAAGTCGAAAGCGATATAGCAGCGGAAAAAAAGAATACTTGTACATCGGAACTTCTTTATTGGCAACTGAATTTTTGTGGAAAAAATTTGTTGGGATTAATTTTTTAACCTCACATTTTTTACGTAACCTAGGTAAAAATGTGAATACGAAATTTATAATTATCGTCAATTCGATTGCATTTAACTTTTGCTTTTCACTTTTGCAAAACTTTTTATCCCAATGCGGAGGCACTTTGTCGGATAGACATTCGCCAGTTACCATTCACTACAGTTTTTTGCTGGCCATTTTATCATTTGAGAACCATATAGGCGGATCACCATTGCTCCCTATGAAGGGATGACACGAACGAAGGTATTTTAGTGGCACGCACCGGGATTCGCTACGAGAACCCTCAGTACCGAATGCCAGCACGGTTAACACAGGACCAACCCGGCCCATTTAATGAAACTAAATATGTGTACATTTTTATCAATGATAAACCAAGCTAAGGTGAAGGGAAGACTTTATCCTGACGACGAGAGTTAAGAGCAAAATGTAACCCTTGCATTTTTCCTAACAGTCAAACATCACCAAAATGTCAATCAACAAACTATGACTTTTAATATAACTTTTTTTCATACCTAACAATAAACAAGTATGAAATCGCCCCAATAAGAAGTTCATAGGCGGTAAAAAAATGCTGATTTCCAAATAAATAGTCCATATTAACCTTTAGCATAGAATCTTTGAAAGAATGACCATTAAGGCGATATATATATATATATATATATATATATATATATATATATATATATATATATATATGAAGTGACCCGAATGATCATATCCTGAAATAAGCACACACATCATAGCCGAAAACAATAAGATTCGAATTCAAGAACAAAGAAGTTTATTCCAACAATAACAGGACCTTACAAAGCAACGTCCAGCTCTCATCAGGCAAGCGTACAAGTAGCTGTAAACGGGTTGCCGGAAATTGGCGAGGTAGGTTAGTATTGGAAAGTGGTAAAGGACGGAAAGGTTACCATAGAGAGAGAACTCCGATTACAGGTGATTAAAGATTAGAGGTGGTTAAAATTTATTACATATATATATTAAATATATATATAAATATATATATATATATATATATATATATATATGTATATATGTGTATATATATATATATATACATTCTTGGGTCCGTATTCTTGAGTTACATGCTATCCAAGCCCGTAATCAAAGGGTTTACTGGAAATAACAATGTTATCCAGTAAAACAGAAAGAAAGGAAAAGGCTTTTTTTTAAATTTATCATATGACAATGTTTTTGAAAAATTAAATAATGGCATTGTTATAATTTCAACTTGGTAACTGCCTCACTCTGCTAAAAAAAAAATCTTTCACAAAATTTATTTTAGTGATTTGTCAATCTTTCTGTGTTTATTCATCCGTTATTGCCTCTGATTATCAGAAGCAATAACGACACTCGAATTTGAGCGAAAATCCCTCTTTGTATTGAGATATTGATTTTGTTGCGAACAATCAAGTAACATAAAAGGCTGTAACCTTTTTTTTTCAACCGTAATAGCTCAAGAGCAATAAAACAGGCTGAATTTCTTAGCAGAGCATTCGTGTAAACCATATATAAAAATTTAGGTCCTATGAGTGTTATTACCAACCCCTGACAGTTAGGTAAGACAAAATGCACAGAAGAACGTGTTGATGATTAGATGGATATCTCTAACTTTGAATTTTATGTTGATAGACAAAAATACTCCCAATGTCGATAAAAACAATACAATCTTGAAAAGGTAACATGGACTTGACGAACTAACGTGAATTAAATGAGGATAAATCGCAACTTTCGTTATCCTTCATTATAATATCAACGAAACATATTAAGTGTAAGTTAGATTGAAGAGAAGTTTAGGATAGTTAAGATCCGTAAGCCTGGAATACCACACTTTTAAAAATAAACCTGGGCAATGAAGTAAAAAAACAAAAGAATGTGGTAGGCAAAAATTTAAAAAAAAAATTTAAAAAAAATAATATATATATATATATATATATATATATATATATATATATATATATATATATATATATATATATATATATATATATATATATATATATATATATATATATATATTTATATATATATATATATATATATATATATATATATATATATATATATATGTGTGTGTGTGTGTGTGTGTATGTGGATAACTCCTTCTGGGTGCGTCGTTTTTTTTGTCTAAGAGTGTATCTGGAATCCAGGTGAAACACTTCAACAAAAAACGTTTTTCGCTGTCTGTAATACAATATACAACCTCTGACAATGAAGTTCGGGGAATGAAGTCAGAACGGCCGATCTGGCAACACTGGCGAAACAAAACGCTGCACCTGCGTAGCGGTAGGTTTTGACCATCTGTCCCCACCGTTGTCCAGTTGAGCGTCTTTTGTGTTCCGTGTAAGACTTGTTTTACAAAGTGCTTGTTTAGTGCGTTTGTTTCGTGCGAAAAATCGTTACCCATAATTTAGGGATTAGAAAAACGTGTTGTCGTCTTGTGCCACATCACTTGGATGACGATCACAAGCAGGCACGTTTAGAGGCTTCACAGGATTTTGTCGAAACGTCGGATGCGACACCAAACTTATTGAACTGTATTGTCACTGAGAATGAGTCCTGATATCTCAGGTACGACCCTGAAACGAAACGGCAAAGCATGAAATGGCGTTCTCCTGCAACACCTCGTCGGAAAAAGGTCAGAGCAGAAAAATCACGCATCAAAAGGATGGTTATCACCTTTATGATAGTCAAGGCATTATCCACAAGGAATTTCTACCTGAGGGAACGACGATGAATGCTGAAGGGTACATTGCAATTTTGACCCGTTTCATGAAACGTCTACGCTGGGTACGACCCCAGTACGCACAACAAGGTTCATGGTTTTTTGTTCACGACAACGCTCGCCCTCACACAGCCAATATCGTCAAACAGTTCCTGGCAAAAAAAGAAGGTGGTGCAAATTGAACATCCACCATACTCGCCAGATCTCAATCCTCCAGACTTCTTCCTGTTCCCACAACTCAAACTCGCTTTGAAAGGAAAGAGATTTGACGATATTCCTGACATCCAACGAAACGTGACGAGGCTTTTGAACTCCATCCCAAAAGAAGACTTCTTGCAAAGTTTCCAGAATATGTATACCAGATGTCAGCGGTGCATAGTTATGGGAGGTGACTATTTCGAAGGACAGTGAGGTAACTTTCGTTAGTATTTCATCTACGTTAATGTTACAGGACTATTCACCGAACTTTATTGTCAGACCTATATAAAATATATTTTAATTTCTGAATTGAAACGTAAAAAAAAATATTAATTGGCTATAAATGCATTTTTTTAAATTTAACATATTTCAATTCCAAATATATATATATATATATATATATATATATATATATATATATATATATATATATATAGTATATAAAGGAAGAAGTCCTGACTTATTCACGTATCAACGCCCAGCAAAAACTATTGGAGATACAGATATCAAATTTTAGGAGCTTATTACTTTTGTGCTGAAGGCGTCATTTAAGGAGCGATTTTTCAAAATTCGCCCCCCAAAGGGGGAGAGGGGCAAAACGTGTTTTTTACACATTCCTTCATACCTCAAAGAAGAAAATTGATATCCATAAGATTCTTGCTTTAAAATGTAAGAAACATGAATACCCAAAAACCAATTTCAGGATTTTTTAAAATTCGGCCCCCAAGGGGGGTAGGGGGCTAAACGTATTTTTACGTGTTTTATCTATATATATAAAGGAATCAACGCCCATCAAAAACTATTGGAGATGCATATATCAAATTTTAGGAGCTTATTACTTTTGTGCTGAAGACGTCATTTAAGAAGCGATTTTTCAAAAGTCGCCTCCCAAGGAGGGGAGGGGGCAAAATGTGTTTCTGTATATTCCTTCATATCTCAAAGAAGAAAATTGGTATCCATCAGATTCTTGCTTTAAAATGTAGGGAACATGAATACCTAAATACATATTTCAGGATTTTTCAAAATTCGGCCCCCAAGGGGGCGAAGGGTCTAAACGTGTTTTTACGTGTTTTATCACATATTCCTTCATATCTCGAAGAAGAAAACAGATATCCACAAGATTCTTGCTTTAAAATGAAAAGAACACGAATGCCTAAAAATAAATTTGTGGATTTTTCAAAATTCGGCCCCCATGGGGGAGAGGGGGCAAAACGTGTTTTTCCCATATTCCCTCATATCTCAAAGAAATGAAACAGATATCCATAAGATTCTTGCTTTAAAATGTAAGGAACTTGCTTATCTAAAATCGATTTCAGGATTCTTCAAAATTCGGCCCTAAGGGGGGGGGGGGCTAAACGTGTTTTTTACACATACCTTCATATCTGAAAGTAGGAAACGGATATCCATAAGATTCTTGCTTTAAAATGAAAGGAAGACGATTATCTAAAAACCAATTTCAGGATTTTCAAAATTCGGCCCCAAGGGGGGGGGGAGGGGGATAAACGTGTTTTTCACATATACCTTCATATCTGAAAGTAGGAAACGGATATCCATAAAATTCTTGCTTTAAAATGAAAGGAAGACGATTGCCGAAAAATCAGTTTCAGGATTTTTCAAAATTTGCACCCCAAGGGGGGGGAGGGGGCAAAACGCATTTTTTACATATTTCTTCATATCTCAAAGAAGGAAATTGATGTACATAAGATTCTTGCTTTAAAATGTAAGAAACATGATTATCTAAAAACCAAATCAGGATTTTTCAAAATTCGGCCCCAAGGGGGAGGGGAGCTAAACGTGTTTTTATGTGTTTTTCACATATACCTTTATATCTTAAAGTAGGAAACGGATACTCATAAGATTCTTGCTTTAAAATGAAAGGAAGACGAATACCTAAAAATCGGTTTCAGGATTTTTCAAAATTCGCCCCCCAAGGAGGGGAGGGGGAGCAAAACGTGTTTTTTACATATTCCTTCATATCTCAAAGAAGAAAATTGATATCCATAAGATTCTTGATTTAAAATGAAAGGAACACGAAAACCTAGAAATCAATTTCAGGATTTTTCAAAATTCGGCCCCCATAGGGGGCGAGGGGACTAAACGGGTTTTTCACATATACCTTCATATCTGAAAGTAGGAAACGGATATCCATAAGATTCTTGCTTTAAAATGAAAGGAAGACGATTATCTAAAAACCAATTTCAGGATTTTCAAAATTCGGCCCCAAGGGGGGAGGGGGGGCTAAACGTGTTTTTACGTGTTTTTCCCATATTTCCTCATATCTCAAAGAAAGAAATAGATATCCATAAGATTCTTGCTTTAAAATGTAAGGAACATGAATACTTAAAAATCAATTCAGGATTTTTCAAAATTCGGCCCCCAAGGGGGTTAGGGTGGGCTAAACGTGTTTTTACATGTTTTTCACATATTCCGTCATATCTCAAAGAAGGAAACAGATATCCATAAGATTCTTGATTTAAAATGTAAGAAACATGATCAATGTCACGATTTTTCGACATTCGCTTTAGATTTTGTAAAAATTGCTAGAAACAATCTAATAATTTATATTTCCTGTATATCACTATTTTGAACACCAAATTGATGGTAGGGGAAAAGAGAGAGATCAACCTTAATTAAATGAAGTGTGGAAAGGTGTGTGTGTGTGTGTGAATTGTATATATTTCGGTTGTTAGTATGTATACAGATAGAGCTCAGGTTAACTCCATTCATTTTTATTATCCTGGGCAACGCCAGGCAATTCTTTGTTTATGAAACCGGCGATTTTCACAAGGGTTTCCGGGGAAGCCCTCAAACTCCTCGAAGGGCCGGGATCCAGTGGGATATCGAAAGTGAAAGAAACATTTTAATGCTGACATCAGCATGGGAGGGGGGGGGTATTCTAATATGCTGATGGGATGCTGACCAGTGGAGAGGGATATCGATTGGCATAAAATAGAGATATACGTATCATACAAGTTAGCTTTATTAAGGGTACACCCGTGCAACGCCGGGTATATAAAGCTAGTATATATATATATATATATATATATATATATATATATATATATATATATATATATATATATATATATATATATATATATATATATATATATGTGTGTGTGTGTGTGTGTGTGTGTGTGTGTGTGTCTGTGGGTGGGTATGTGGGTGGCTGTGGGTGGGTGAGCGTATAGAGAGAGAAAGAGTAATCGTTTATAATTGTCCTTTGTTGTATACTACTAATATTTAAAGATTGTGACACGTTTTTTAAATAAAAGTAAAGCATAAAGTGCTTTCAGGACCTAGTCGTCCAGGCTCTTGATCTCTGAAGGTAATTCTATTCCTCTGGTATATCGTTATACAAATTACATTAAAAAGTATTCCAGTGTAAAATCATGTTTATTTCACCCTTGCTTGAAATCACAGCAGTGGAGGCTTACTTTATTCAATTTTTAAAAGACTGCAATAACACCTGCTCAGTTCGTAAACTTTAAATACATTTTCCCTTGACATTATGAAAACGACTAAACTTTAGTCCAATAGAACTCTCTCAATGTATCTAGCTAACAGATTGAAGTTGCTCCTGGCAATCAGTGCAGCGTTCTAGAACAACCCTCCCACACGTGATCTAACATATTACTAGAATACCTTTTTTTACCATTAGAGTCCTAGGTGTTATTTATATTCCTGGAGACGTGAACTTCTTACGTCCACTTTAGAAGCATCCAATAGAAAACACAGGAAATATATATTATTAAGTCAGATATAAGACCTCACCGAATTAATATACAGTTAAAAAATTGTATCTTTACTTCACCACATATAAACTTTAGAAACATTCAATAGAAAAACAGGAAATATGCACTAGTTATCAAAAATTAAGGAAAAATAACAAAAAGAGGGATAACACGTTCAAAAATAGGCCAATCTGTTTAAAATTGGAATATGTTGTAGCGTACTGCGGGTATGGGGTTGGTTTTTCCCATGACCTCACAGATTTCACGAAACACAGCTGTGTGTTTATCGGGCGGTTTCCCTAACAAGTAGTGCGGGTAACTGCTTGTAGAACCGAAAATGAATCACAACCCGTGATAAAGCTGTCTTTCTCTTAGCGATAACTTCATGCGAGTGACATTCGGCGGGCGATAAAGTGTCGGCCATAAGTCAGCTGATAATCTGCCGGCCCCTCCACCCCGTCTGAAAATCCAGACATTCAAGGGAGACGCTGTATAAAATCCGAGCGTGATAGACGGGTTTTTGCTAGGCTCCTGTGTTGTTGGGCCGAGAATGGGCCCTGGAGCGTGCAATTGTGAATCTGCACGTAAATTAAGTGATTATGTCGGAAGTGTTTAATGATTAATTTTTTTTGTAAATAAATCTACTCGTTAAGTTTCTGTTTTAAAAATTGGCTTCGCTTTTAATTAGAACTCTGTCTTTCTTTGTTATGGATCCCATAGTAGTAATTTTTAGCAACGCCTCAGAGAGAATCGCCTTACCTACTTACAGTGAAGCCACAATGTTTTTAAGTAAAAGGTGATGAATAATATTGCATAATGCAAAATAGTGGCGCTGGAGTCGGAGTACGTCATTTGCGAGGAGCATAAAAGTTCATGTCTCACAACAAGGCGGTAATTGTCGCTGCGAGGCTGAGATTAGACATCTGGCATAGCCAAATTGTAACAACGACCTCCAGGCATCATTTGACCGAAGAACTGCGACCGAAGAACTGCGAAGAACATTTTGAGTAATCACTGTTTTTTGACTTTTCCTTAATTTTTGATAACCAGTGTATATTATTAAGTCAGATATAAGAACTCACATTATTAATAAACAGTTAAAAAATATTGTCTTCATTTACTGAATATTAAAATTTCCATCGGGATTTTTGAATTTTAACTTTCTTTTTCCCTTTTTCTGATAGATATTACGAATCTTATCATATTACTTTTACCTTAAAAGTTTAATTCAAAATATCCTATTCATATACTTTCTCCGATTAAATGGAAACACATAACTTAATTATTTTTAAGATGATTGCGATGAATAATTTATTGAGCTTTACAACTACATCAATATCCGCTACAACAACGAAATCAATATTTCTCACTCAAAACTCCATTATAAGCGGCTGCTCAAAAAGCAAGTTTACAATTTCTTTATTATGTTTTCTCTTTTGAGAAAGTGAATTAGTTAAGTGTATCTTCCCAGGATTTAAAAAAAAAAGAAAATCTTCTAATGGCATTCCACCATTAGCTCTTATCCTGTATTAGTGTTTGATTTCATCCTTCAGATTAAATTACGAATTTAAAATATTTTCTTAACTTCCTATTGGAAAGTTTTACGTAATTATTTTTTTTTTTGCATTTTTTCCCTTTAACTGACTCTAAACTTCCAGCCAAATCGAATTGTTCAAAACTCTGCAATTAGCTAAATTAAATTTTCTTGAAGTCTTTTTTGGTCCTTGTTTTTTAAATTTAATGATTTTCAATGACTTAAAAACAATATCTTTTTTTCTCTAGTATTAATAAAATACGAGCATTGTTTCTTTCTTTTTTAAAGTCTGATGTAATTGTGTAAAGAAGTCATCTTAATGAAATCCAAATAAAATCCATGTCCTGTTTCCAGTCATTTTGAAGCAAATTGATAAAATGTGAGTTTGAAATACATTAGTAAATTAATTTATACTTTGCTACAATAACAAAGTGATATTTCAAATGAAATAAATCTCATTAACTCGTTCTCCAGTTGAATTAAGCTTGCTGTTTTCCGAAAACACAATATGGATGTTTAAATTATTTAATAACTAGCATATTATCTAATGATTAACTCATAAAAATCTCTCGTTAAGGAAAATAAAGAATATATTTTAAACGGATAAATTGTTCAGAAATTGCTATTCATTTTCAATCAAATACAAGAATTACATTTCATATAATAGGCTTAAGGATTTGTTAACTAGGATTCAAAAGTCATACCAATGCATTTCAAAATAAATAAAACACTCATTTAAATACTGACATTTCTTTAATTATAGTTTCATTGGCTGAGTAGAATTGCAAAATATGTTTCATTGTACAGTAAAAATTTTATATTTTTAACGATATTCAAACCGTAACTTTGTAATTATTGTTATTCGAAATCTTTTTTCAATGTGTCTTAACATCGTTAATGTAAATATTTTAATAAAAGAAGAACCTCCTGAAAGCAAACACATTCTTTTGTTCGAATACTTGAATCCGCAATGAGCATGCAAAGAATAAATTATTTAATTTCCTGAGGTAGACATTCTTTATTTCTAAAAATAGTATAACATAGAGAAAAACTAATTTAAAAAAAAAGCCTCCTCAGTGATGTAGAGTGATATTGTGGAACCTTGCATTCCTTTTAGTTATATTGTGGTGTATATTTAACCTACAGTTTTTCAGCTGTTGTTCCAATCGTTTTAAGTGTTGAATAGTAGCGTCTCTTTTAGTTATATTGTTTGGCAAATTGAACCTAGAATTTTGTAGCTGTTGCCTCAAACCCTCCAAGTGTTAAATAGTAAGCTGCAACAATAGAACCTCTCCCAGATGTTCAGCAGAACGAAAGATTTGGGTATATAGCAGAGGAAGAAATTTTACGAGTAATTGCAGCCCGATTATAATTCTGAGAAAGAAATCTTGCGTAGCCTATTACTTTGCTAAATCATGGCACTTGGTAGATTCGAAACTTATGGTTTCGATAGGCGGCATGATCTTGATTTACAAATTTCTGACTGATTGCAGTATGGGTGTACCAGAGGGAATGAAACACAGTTATTCTGATAAACCATCATTCGAGGAAAATTCACTGTGGATTTCTTACTACAAAAGCAACGTTGCCTCGATCGCCAAATCTCATCTAAACACGCATGCGATTGTTATCACATCAAAGAGAGATGAATTCTAACTCTTGCTAATCTTTATGGCATGTCAGTCAAACGTTAAGATTTATCCGTAGAATTCTCAAGGGGGAGCTTTCGGTGACGAAAGGTTTGTGATTAGTTATTCACTTACCAATAGCTCATTTTGGAATAACACATAGTATACAGCACATTGGTTGATCTATTGGTACCGTTTCTCTATGGTACGATCCCCCAGTGGTTTCGTTTTTCTGGACGTAAACAAATCTTTATGGTAAAGATGCGTATACCTTCCAGAGTTTGTTGGCTCCAACAATGTGCTATTGTCATCACTTACTTCCTCAACAATAAGTCAAAACACTGTTAAGCCATTAAGAGCCTTCCAAATGAACCATTACTGAAGCCTATCCAGTTCATCAAAATTTCGTTTGTAATTCATTATCTGCACTTAATGAAAATGATGTTGTATCTCTGACCATACGTTTTAATGACGAAAAAGCACTATTTATATTCGTATGAGGTGCACTCCTAATGTGTGCTTGATAGACACTTAGTGATTGTTTATTGGTAAATATTCATGAAGTTGGAATCATTTAAATATTTTTTCTATTATTACTTTAATATGATCATCCACTGGAAATGTTTATTCTTGTATTTTCTGTAAACTTTTTCAACACAATTTGAAATGCAGTGATTTGAAAGAATATTTCAAAATTTCTTACCATTTTTAAAAATAAGTTATGAAAATTTCCTTCAGTAGATTTACACATTACTACGTCGCCCAGTCAGTAAGTGGTTAAAGCATCAGCCTGCACGCCGGGGGCGCGGGTTTGGTTCTTGCAGAAGACTTGGTTGTATTCTGGGGAACTCGTCAGTCTTCCGTCTGCAAAAGGAGCCCCGTCTAGAAAGGGGAGCTGCTACCCATAATCCATCGCTGGTGTCATCGTTTGTTAATAAAAATTCTTCTGTGATTGTGGGATTTATGTTTCTATTTCCTTGTACAAGTATTCATATGTACACCTCACTGGGGTGTGACAGTCATCAGCCGCAGGGACCTTATCCCCCCCCCCTCACATTACTACTGTAGGTTAAAACCTCAATTCAATCAAAAGGATTCAAATTCTAACGGTCCCTTAAAATCTGTTTTAAAATCTATCCTCATCCGTTATAATTCGGCACATTAAATTAGTTTGGTTTGGTTTGGTTTAAAACGTTACGATCAACTTTCTGCTACACGAGTGCTAATTAGACCGGGATCTTCGGTTTAAAGCCGATTCCGAACGGCTACAAACGTCCATGCCAACAGTGGGATTCGAACCAAAAGGATTTGAACCGAATTCCAGAGCGCCCTAGCCATTCGGCCATCACCTGGCGCACATTAAATTGGAATTTATCTTAGTGTAAAATCAGAGTAATAATGGCCCAAAAAGCATTAAAAAAATGTGTACAGAGAATAAACATTAAAATGTCTGGAGGTAAATTTGACAAAAATAAAAAAATTATATATAAATATATGACAAAAGCACTCATTATTTCGATTCTTCGAAGATGAATTATTCTAGCCAAAGAATTAAAATACAAACTTAAAAAGGAAATCCTTATTTAAAGAAAAATCTTAAGACACAAAACTCACATGATATAATTATTACTCTTAATGTATTTCACATTAATAAATTTCTTCTCCTCAACTTACGGAACTAAACTTTTCGGGAGCGAAATTTTTCCTTCCCAACTAGAAAAAAAAAGAAAAATTCATTACTTGCTCACCTTGTATGAAATATCAGCATTCTCTGTAGAGAGAATCGAGTTAGGCAGCTTGAAAAAGCGGAAGTAACTCAGTTTTTAGAGGGCTAACATTATTTAGCCCTTTAGTTATTAAAGCACGTTTTATCACAAACCTGCTTTACGGTAACGGCTTAATGCGATTGGAACTCCATTAAATATTCATATGCGTCGATATAAAAACGAGAACGTATCCCTCTTTTTTTTCTTAGCACGAGATTGTATAACACTAAAGATTTCAAGCACGAACTTCCCCATAACTTAACCGCATATTAAACACGCTTATAATGCATTCGGCCACATTATTTCCTCTTCATGATTTTTAGGGAAGGGGGAAAATCTTAAAATGGGAAGTTAATTAAAATAGCAATATGTAGAAATTGTAACAAACAAAAAGGCTAAAAATACCGAACGAGACAAAATAAAAGTTCAAGATATTATTCAAGTATATTTATTACATTCTTGTTTATTAAGAGCATAGACACCTCTGGCGTTAACTTTCCACATTCTCCGCCCCCCGTCTCCCTTAAAAAGGTAAATGTTTGTATTTCGTTAAATAACTGAAGCATATGTGAAATTAAGAATGTGTTTTCTTTTGTCTAGCAAAGCAATTAAGTGCAACAAAAGTCTGAAGATAATTAAGATAATTTAATTCACGTGTCCAGAAACTGCTTTCAAATAATTAGACATTATCAAATAATTTTTTTTTCTCCTGAATCACATAAAGTTCAAAATTTGCAAAACCCAGATGATGAATTTTGGACTATGATGGAATTTCTCCTCCAATATATATTTTTGACATCATACGTCAGCCTTTGATATTATGAAAAGTCTATATATGAGATAAAAAATCTTTCAAATGACAAATTTCGAATTTTATAAGTTTTTCTTTCTTAGATTTATTTTGTCATTATCTTTTAACTTTTTTCCAAGCCGTCTGATTCGTTCAAGCTCCGAGCAGATTGAACAAATCATTTTCTTTTAGTAGTAAGAGTAAAGATAGATAGCTGAACAGAGGATTTCTTATTGGTCGGGAAACTCGCTGAAAATACCTCGTGACCGTGAGTTTCTGTTTTAACGTAGGACTACGTTCCTCCATAACGGTCCGCGGTAAAGCAAAATTTCAGACGTCCGTCGTCGCGAGTTATAATTTTGGCAGCACGCCACACCCAAGTTGTATCGCTTGGGCGAGCAGTAAACAGTTAAACAGAAAAGTACCAAAATGCGTCCAAAAAAAGAGGTAAGCAACGATAAGTATTCCTACGTTAATAACCCTCGGTAGTTTTGTTAGAAGAGACTACCTGAAATTTTTTCGCGAACGGTGGACGAGAGCTGTTACCTCAGGAGAGGAGAGTACTATTATTGTCATTTAACTTTGTACTGCTTGTGTGAGTCCATCTATATGATTGTCTACAGGAGCATATACATACAGCGAAGACGAACGAAGGGTAAAGAACGAAGGGTAAAGAACGAAGTTTTTTGCTAAATGCATAGCAACAAATACCACCGAATGTAATTGCTTGCATTTGCTACGGTTCACTGTCTAGAAGGAACAGCAATTGAAGTTCATTATTCTTCATCAGTCGTCGTTCGCTGTATGTCTTCAAAGCCTAAAGTTTAGCTTCGTTTGGTGTGCTATAGACAAACCAAGGGTTCAATGACCCCAAGCTACACTAGAGGTCATTAGACCGGGACCTACCTTAAAGCCGATTCCAAACGACTAGAAACATCCATGCCAAGAGTGGGACTAGAACACATAGACTCTAGTACCGAATGACAGCGCCCTAGACATTTGGCCATCCTCCAGCTCTGTTTAGCTGTGAATTTGTTTACTTTTCGTTTGGAAATTTCATTTCGAGTAGGAACTTAATTTCGTTGAACGTTATCGAAAAATTGAGTTGCGCAACATACACTCTGTCACAAAAAAATGTATGCACCCAGAAGAAATCGAGCTACTATCACGAAACTTGGCAGGAATGTAGTCTGGTAAGAGATATGCAAATGATTAAGATTTCAACGCCAATGAGACACGGTTAAGCGCACTATGCGCATATGAGATGCGCAGATAGGAGAGTTTTAATGCAGGATTGCTCGTGTCATAGGGTTATTCAAACAAATCTATTGACGTGGATGGACGGTATTGTGACTAGAGATGCCTCTAAGACATAACCGGCGACAGTACGAACAATTGTCGGACTTTGAGAGGGGGCGTATAGTAGGCCTCAGAGAAGCAGGTTGGTCGAACAGGCGTATCCGCCGCCACCTCAGTCGAAGCGATATGGTAGTTTCTCGGTGTTGGCAACAATGGATCACGGAAGGGATAGTCCACCGTCGCGGATCGTCAGGGCGTCCCAGTAACACAAATGCGCGCGAGGATCGTGCAATTATAAGAGCGGCTACGTCCGCACCAACAACGTCTCTAGAATCGGTTCGACGCCATTTACTACCTTCCAGACATCCGGTGGTATCAAGGGAAACCATTCGGAGACGACTGGCCCACGCAGGTATAAGGAGCCGACGTCCATTAAGACGCCTACCACTGACACCACATCATTGCAGGGCTGTGTCGCCCCCACCACCAGGCAGTGTCGATTGGATTTTTGCCGACCTCGGGCAAGCTGGAGTGTGACTGACTGGAGGCGTGTGATCTTCAGCAATGAATCCCGATTCAGTCTCAATGCTGATGACCAGCGCATACGCGTGTGGAGGCGGAAAGGCCACCGGTCTGATCCGGCAATTTTTGTCGAGAGGCATACGGCGATTACACAATGTGTGACAGTGTGGGGAGCGATTTGTTGGGACACACGATCACCTCTAGTCGACCTTCAACGCACTTTGACGGCACGCTGTTACGTGGACGAGATTTTAATACCAGTTGTACTGCCTATGCTATCAACTCGCCCAGGTGCCATTTATCAGCAAGACAACGCTCGTCCGCTAACTGCGTGACTAAAATAACAATGTCTTCAAGGATATGACGAACACCCATGGCCTGGCACGTCACCTGGCCTCTCGCCAATATAGCACATGTGGGACGTGCTTCGAAAGCAACTGCAGCCGTCCCGGAATACCTGTGAATTAACTGCCCAGTTGCAAAGATTATGGCATGATCTTCCTCAAGAGCTCATAGGTGACCTCATTGATTCGATGCCAAACCGTGTTTCGGCTCGTATAGCTGCCAGAGGTGGATTTACTACTTACTGATTTGGAACCTTTTTCATGCCATATCTTAATAAAACGGTCTGTATTTCTGAATTTGTAATCATTTGCTTATCTCCTTATACACTACATGTTAAGTTTCGTCATAGTAGCTCGTTTCCTTCTAGGTGCATATATTTTTTGTGACAGAGTGTATATAGTATGGACTAAAGTACTCATCACAATAATTCACTTCACGAAAATGGGCGAACAACTGCACAAGCATTCTATTTGTTAATTAGAATACGGCGAACCGGATTTCAAACCGAACGCCAAATTTGTTTGTTAATATGTGTCCCAGTTTGTTCGTTACCTTTTGCTCGCTGCTTGTATACCAGCATTAATGGTGCACTACTGCTGTTTACAAATTGTTTCGCAGCGTAAAAGATTAATTTCGTGCCGGCCTTCAATGACTCCATTGAGACTTAAAGGCAAGGCAATAAAGACTGTGTCCATCCAACGTAACAACCATCTAATAATCAAACAAAAGTGATTAGTTTTGATTAGTTTTACTTTGCTCTACCCACGGATGAAGAGCCAAGAGAAGACGGTGGATCGGATTTTTGATTTTCAGTTTAATTGCTTAACATTTTGTCTTTTGGGTGGTGATTCGCCTGTGTGTTTTATCTTTTGGGTGTTAATTCACCTATGATTTTAGTTTTGTTCTTTGGGTGTTAACCCATTTAAGACTGGCGTTGCGAAAACGCAACATTAATTTCTGTATTTTTTAAAGGTATGTTCAAACTTTTGTACTTCTGAAGTAACATTTTTATTTTATTCTCTATACTTCAATTGATCATAATAATTTTTTTGCTTCCTCATTTTCCCACTTTTTAGCACTTGGAAAAAATTGCTATTTTCTGGTGTTTTGAAAGGGAAAAAAATGACTATTTTCAAATAATAACCTTGGATAGCAGCACATGATAAATTTACGATTTGATGCTTGTTCCGAGTTTACTAGAGACTAAAGAAAAAAATCGCTTCAGCAGATAAATCATAATTTTTGTTTTTATGTTTCTCAATTCATATTTTTAAAAATGTTGCGAAAACGCAACATCAGTCCAAAGTGTATAACTTATTTCCAATGTGTTTTATTAGTCCTGCCTAGTTTTTCATGCAGTAAATTGTTATTGTTCGCATTTCGTATAAGTTTGTCTCTAGAAAAAAGCAATTTTTGACATTGGGAGAGACATTGGAGTATTTTCATGGCCTAGATGATGATATTTCAGAATCGTCCTCAATAGAAGCTAATGAGGAACCATAATTCGTCATTATCCCTCCAGATCCGGATGATTTAACGGATGAAGAAGCTATTGATGATAATATTTTATGTGAAAATGTCGAATCCCCTAAAGACATTGCAGGTGAAATCGACATTTTTTTCTAATAAATGTAAAAGTAAGCAATATAGTAAGAAATAGGAGCATATTGTATGGGAAAAAGGGAGACTCTAGATGGATGTAATGAATTCTAAAATAAGTTTATTAGAGTTTAAGAGATCTATATCTTTGAGAGAGCCATATCTTTGATAAAATGGCTTGAAGAAATGCAGATGAATTCTGTTTTACCTGAAACTTCACATATTGGAAGACCATCTTCAATTCAAAATCTAATTCTGAACGAAGCTCGAAAAAACCGTATGGGCCATATTATTACTAAAAATAGTGAAAATAAACAAAAAATGTAAACACTGCAAAAGTCAATCAATTTCTGTATGTAATAAGTGTAATGTACCTCTTCATGCTAAATGTTTCAAAGATTTTAAAAAAAATTTTAATTTTTTTATAATTTTAAATTTTTATATTTTTAAAATTTTTATATCGCTTTGGACTGATGTTGCGAAAACGCAACATTTTGTAACTCTCGTAAAAATAAATTTAATTTTATGGAAACAACTTATTTGTGTAATTAATGTTCTAAGAAGTGTTAAAACACAGTTTGGTGCATTTCCAATAAAGGAAACACGGAGCGGTCCTAAATGGGTTAACTCACCTATAATTTTTCGAATGTTAATTAATCTACGTTAATTGTTAGTTGCCAGGCTGCAGCATGCATGGTTATATAATTTGCAAATTTTGACAGGTATATATATATATATATATATATATATATATATATATATATATATATATATATATATATATATATAATTTCCGCCACAACTGCTATTATATAGAATAAAAAAATTAAAAAGGATTAAATTCTAATATAGCCTTTTTTAATCAGAACAGTACTAGCTAATACATGTAATGCATACTTTACTGTTGCCTGAATATCGTCGTAATTATATTCATTTTAATTCCAGACGTCAAACGTAAAAGAATAGGAAAAATACGACATCTTAAAAAAAGGCTTTACGACGTAATTTTCATATAAATTATTGAAATTAATTATTAACTATCAAAAGAAATGTCGAGGAAAAAAATAATCCCTTCTTGAATTGGTTATGAGGACTATATATGCTTTTGTTCGGTGCATTTTACGTTATTGTCCGATAATATGTGAGATCAAATTTTCCTAATTATCTTAAAACTTCTACAATCCCACAAATGACTCTTCGATATTTCGGTAAATGCGGTTCTTATTTTTGCTTCCAGTTTTCATATTTAGTTAAAGAATTGCTTATTTCAATTGAAAGGAAATAGTACTGCGCTTACATAACTGGCGTCAGTATTATTTAAAGGTTAAAGATCAAATGTTGTTTGTTTTTGCTAACTAATTTATAAAATGCACTCGAAATTGGAATGCAAATAAAACATAATTTACGCTACTTATCTAAAACAAATATTAGTCGAGAATGTTATATTATTAAGGTATGTGCCTACCTTTTGGGCACTTTTTTTGAAAAATAAGAAATTTTTATGAAACACAAGTGTTTTTAGTTAGAACAGGGAATAAAACTATGAATTTAAAAAAAAGTTAGTGGAATTTTCATTAACTTTTCAAATTTAGGCAATTTTTAGTCAAATTTTAGTAAAAATTAGCGTTTACGCCAAATCTTCTAAAACAAAATCTAACCAATATATTTCGCTTTTTTTTTCAACAGAATATTAGTAAATCACTTACCTGTGTTATGAAGCAAAATATTTGCAATACCTCTTAAACTTACTAACATATACCAAATTTTGTATACACAGCAAGATTTTTTAAAAAATTTTCATATATTTTTCAATAAAAATAGCTCTTAAATTAATAAATAGATACTTACAAGTTATATTTTGGTTCATAACATACCACTAGATGAGCAGAACTTTGTGACAAAATTTTATTTCAATATCTCAAAAATCTTTTAAGAAATGAAATTTATCGTAAACGTAAAAAATGAAAAATGCAGTTTTCCAGAAAACGCAAATAAAGATTTTAATTTAGCAAAAAAAAAATATGTATAAACTTTACAACCTCAAATTTCACCATATTTGTTAGTCAAGCATTCCGTGGCTTCATTTTTAACTAATTTTGATTTTCTTTTAGCTTTTAGTATTTTTCTGCATGTTTTTGTAGTTGGCAGAATTTGTCGCCTCGATTTCTTTATTCGCTCAATGTCAATTTCCATGTACTTTTTCAACATTTCTGGTTCAGTTTTTATTTTTAAATAATTGAAAACAGGTACGAGACCCATAAAACATGAATTAAACAGTAGCAGTGCAATAGAAGCCCCTAATAACAATGTTTGCAGTTAAAGAAAATTTTCTTTAGGAAAAATATTCCACAAAACATTGTTAAATGATTCATTATTGTTTTGAGTCATGCAATGAAAGCACTTTTTCAGTAACTTCCGATCACACTAACCAGTTCTAAGTAAGCTGGTTTTATAATTTTGACAATTGTGTCTGGAAGTCTTGGGGATATTTCCGAAAATTGCTTTCCATGATGCAATGCTTGCTTGTATTTACACCAACTTTCGGGACCTTCAGGACACTTTCCATGCATCGACTTTTCAATACTTGAGCAACAATGAAAAAAACAGATAATACTGCTGGTCGCATATTTTGAAGATTTGCAACATTGCTGCGAATTGCAATCTCATAATAGATTTGTAACTTGTCTATAAAGTTATCAGTTAGTTTACCCTTTCCACCAAGTCCTTTAATGGTCTTTTAATGGTCTTAAAACTATAAAGTAAATAGAGGAAACATAATTCTACATTAAAAATGAAAAATGAGCATTAAAATTGTTTAAAAGTAAAGAAATAGCTGTAAAAATGTATTTTTTGCATTTCCTTGGCCCTTTAAAAGGTCACTTCCGGTTTCAGAAAGTTCATTTCCGGTTTATAATTTGGGCTAGAACTTTGCTTCTAATTATCGCTGAACCAAAAGTAAAGCATTTTTGAAATCCTAAATGTTTGAACTTTAATTTAAAATAATAAAAAAAAATTCGAAAGTTTTCGCAAAAACAGCGATTTGAGGGTAGGCACATACCTAACAAAGTTTTCCTTACCAGTTCTGTTAGACAAAAAAGTTAAGACAAAAAGATAAGACAAAAATCTGTTAAGATATCCAAATAATACTCCTAACATTGATGTTGTTGATTCTAATGCCCCCTGGCAGGAAGTTCCAGACCAGATCCATATAGGCTTCGGGCTGAGTAGTGAAGCTCCGGTTTATAATAGCACAAGGGTCGGAGTCTGACTTGACTAGGTGCCACCACAATTTCGACAAAGCAATCCAATTGGTGACATCGGGGGGGGGGGGGGTCTTGCCTTCCCGACCGACTGACCTCATAGAAGGACTTTTTGGTCTACGGCTTGAACGTGTCCATATCCCGCTTTGACAAGAACGTATTTAACGGTGCTTTTCGGGATTCGATCCGAGCACCCTAAGTACCAAAAGCCGACGCGCTACCGATGCGCTAAACTACAGGACTACACATAACTATTGTGCTGGAATCTTGACTACTCTTAAACTACAAAGACAAAACTCCTACGGCCGGGGTATGGCCCAATGGCTAGAGCGCTGGCATTCGGTTCAGATCCTGTGGGTTCGAGTCCTACTGTTGGTATGGATTTTTGTAGCCGTTCGGAATCGGCTTTAACCTGTAGGTCCCGGTCTAATTAGCTCTCGTGTAGCAAAATGTTGACCGTAGCGCTCCAAACCAAACCAAAACCCATACGTCTTCATCAAACACATACATGCTATATTCTGTCTGAAATATCAACGGATTTATACAGTAGTACTTCGGTAGTCATCGTTGATTTATTCCAGAATGTATGACGAGTACAGGACGAATTTTCACCCTAAGGAGTAATATGAATTGAATTAATTTATTCCCTGAAAACTAGAAATTTCACATTTTACAGGGCATTTATAAATTAATGGGGTTTTTTTTTTATACAAAAATGTTTAAACTAGATAGACATAATTTAAAACAATAATTAGATGTTAAAATAAAATAAAATTTATCTTCACTCAACCTGCACTGAAAGGAGTTGATGGCCTCATAAGACAATGGAAGTAGAGGAGGAGAAGGGTTATTGCTTGGAACGGGAGTGTCCTTCCAATAAAATATCAGGTGCTAGCACAGGGATTCTTACTATTGTCTGTCTCTCAACATCACCGATCCCTGATGTAGTATCAGATTGAGGGACTTTCACTGCAGACTTATCAAGAGAAACTTCCTTCTGCTTCCGTTTCAAAATGTTTTTCAAGTAAGGCATTGTTTAATCATTAAGGGGACATGGGACCAAAAATGAAGGCAAAAAGAGGATAGCGAAGAAGGATTTTTTTTCCAGAATAATACCTGTTTTTCAAAAAAGAATTAAAAATTCTAACATATTCAAAATGCTCCATGCGCATTCTATATCATTAAAAAACATTATTTTTTAAATATAAGTTTATCATATGTTTATAAACAAAATTGCGCATTGATTTTTTTTCTTGTATGAATCTTAAGTCTTAAATAACTTTTAATTTATTCTGTCTGTTATTTTTTTATGTTTTTACTTTATTTTACGGTCGATAAATTTGAAAAATACTTGAGGTTTCAAAGAACTACGCATAGTTTTATGACAAACCCTTCAATCAAGAATCCTGAGAAATTTGGAAGAAATGAAAAAATGAATGTGCATGGAGCATTTTAAAAATTTCCAACATTTTTGAACAGTTTTTTGAAGAACATGTCTTATTCTTCCACAAAATACTTATTTGTGAATTCTATGTGAATTCAATGTAGAAAAAAAGAATACTAATTTCACTCATATGGTATATTGTGTAAAATAGGGAAAATTTAACAAAACGAGTTTGAAGGTCCCCTTAAACAAGTGAACATTTCAACTTGCTTTATCAGGGTTTTGATCAAAATGTTGTAATTCAACCTATTTCGGTCTTTCCTTTCAGGATTCTTACAGGATGTGGGGTTGCCGTTTTGTCTCAATCATATTTTAGCATGTGTGTTGAGTACCGAGCAAACGTCAAGTACCGAAGCATTTTTTTCGAAATGCGACGAGTACAGAAACAGGCGATTACCGAGGTATGACTGAATCTACTACAGTTTACAAAAAAAGATCAGTATATTGCCCAATGATTATCCATCATTAATCTAATATCAGATACTTAAAAAGTGCAAGAGATATATTTGTATAAAAAACTATCAATCATTGCAAAACTACTTAAATCATTCTAAAATTTGAAAGACAGAGGCTGTTCGCACATTTTTTAGACGATTTTAGTAAGCGGTAATAAAAAATCATTTGCTGCAAAAGAAATAATTGCAATTGTACTATGTTTTTAAAAGTCAAAATTATCGTCTGCGGCTTGAAAGTTTTGTTTTTATTCAAAATGGCGTTTTTAACAAAGCAGTGGTTCGAAGGCTACATTTATGCTCTATCCGAAGAGAAATACTCCGTTATCCAAAAACGATGTGAGAGTCATGGTTTTGTGATATCTAAAGCGTCGATAGGTAATATCGTCAAAAAGAAAGGAAAAAAACGTCAAATTGGAGCCTCAAACGGGACAAAAATTCCAAACAAGTATACAAGGAAAAAACGGACATCTTCGACTATTACAAAGGTACGTTGTTTAATGTTAAAAGAAAATCCCCCTAGTCAAAGGACAGTTGCAAAATCATTAAAATGCTTGGTGTCCACTGTAAACAAAATGATAAACGTTGATTTAAATCTTAAGAAAGCGAAAAAAACGCAATGTGCATCGTCTTCTTCCAAATCATATCGCTAAAGGCAGGACACGCTGCAGAATTCTATATGAGAAACACTTATCCAAAGAAAAATGGAAAACAACTGTCACAATAGATGAATAATGGGTGTATTTAAATGATTGCAACAAAAAAAAGAGCCATTTATTATCATAAAAGGGGAGAAAAAAATTTAAGTACATGGTTCAAAGAATCGAAAGAAAGTTTTTCTAAGGGATTCATGATTGTTGCCGGTTTTTCTTATAATGGCAAGTTAAAAATAAAGAGAGTGGAATAAAATGTCAAGATTAACTACAAATACTATCAGGAACATATTTTATCGCCAATTTTTCTGAATGAAATACCATCGAATGAAAGCTGTTCAGGAGGAATGGGATAGAATACCTCTTCTGACACTTCGAAAGGCATTATTATCCTGGAAATTGCGATGTCGAAAGATAGTTCAGAATAAGGGATGTCAAACAGAACATTTAAAACACAAGAATTTTATGTAATTTAGTTTTGTGAATACAATATACATCGTCTAAAAAATGTGTGAACAGCCTCTGTATATATATATATATATATATATATATATATATATATTTCAGGACGAAGGCATTCATATCTCAATCTACAACGATAGCAACTGTGATTACCAGACTCTGGAAGTAGAAAAGAAAAATTAAACCTTACGGATATTGACAAGGGAAAAAATGTTATATACAGGGTGTCCGGGCTAAAGGTATCCAAAAGTCATGACTTATTTTTACGGAACTGCCCATTAGAATTTTTTTTTAAATATTTAAATAGAAAGAACATTTCACCAACTTTTAATATCAATCATAGATTTCGATCATAGTATCATAGATTTCGATGTGTGCATCTTTTGTAGCACGACAAACGTCTAAATGGTCATCCAGTTCTCTGCAAGTAGCATATCAGGAGTTATTACACGAATTGCTTGAATGATAAGCTTCATCAACTCATCCACAGTTTCAGTTTTTTGTTTATACATGGTTTAATCCAAAATTTTAAATTGCCTTATCACAAAATGTAGAATTTTATCCTTTAAATAATTAAACTTCTATAAAAAAAACTGATATTTTTGATGAAGAACTGGATATTTTGAAGTGAAACTTATACTAGATATTTTGTAAATAGATGAAAGTATTTTTTTTTTTTGCATACCCTTAACTAATCATAAAAAATAACTTTATCAAATTATTAACTTATAGCCCTACTGTGCAGCCCTATTGTCCTCTATCAGCCTTTTTAGGGCTCTGAATAAAGTTTTTATTTATTTAAGAACTAAAGAAAAAAATTAAACAAAGGAATGCAGAAAAATTATGAGAATCGTTAAAATACAACACACACATCCATACCCCACAACAATGTTTTGGTATTACCTTCTTAAATGAGCATAATAATTGAAGCCTTTTATATTGCAAGATATTAAGCATAAAAAGTGTCATAATTTTAGGAAAAATTTTCGTCGTATTTTGTTAAAAAAGAAACGAAAAAAAAGGGGGCATTACAAGATATTATCTGCTCTTTTTCTCTTTCGGAGTTGAATTATTCTTCTTTTCTTTAATAATTTGTGTTGAAAGAAAAACTAAGAGATAAGAAAAACTGTAAACAGCTCAAGTAATGCTTTGAGGCCAACATTTTCTAGGAAACTTCTCATCGTGGGATAAAAAACGTCGAATTTTTTTTCTTTAGCTATCATTTGTTTTGGTTAGAGGAAGAGAAGGGAATAAAACAAGCATTAAATAAGTTTTCTCTTTAATTTTTATCGTATTTTAATTAATGATAAATAATACGGGAGAAAGGAGACAGAACTATTATTTATTCGTAAAATTGAATAATTAAAATTAATATTAAAATTAAATAATTTGAGAAATATTGAGCTATATTATCGAACACTAATAATTTTATTGCTGTACAGAAGCGCTTCTGTCAGCGTATATCATTGTCCTTTTTTAAATATTATCTACCTATTCTTAGTCTTCTATTATCAAGTGAAACTAAATCTGATATATAAAAATGAATGTTTGTATCTCTGTAATTGTATAGAAATCCACAGTTTAGGAGCAACGATCGTGAAATTTTACATACAGGCGTCTTTAAAAACAGCCGAGGGTCTGAAGAACTTCAAAAATCGAAATTAATTACCGTTGATTTTTAATTAATAAAAAACCAACAATTTGTAAGCTGTTACACTTTGTGGAATCACCCCTCTGAATATCGCGTCCACGTTAGGGTTAGCTGGCAAACAGCGAGCGAAAAGATAAAAATAAATAAAATCAAAAAGTTTCAAGTTATATATTAAACCAGAATAATAAATGAAAATAATAATCTTTCAAGTCAGATTTTATACTTTAAAATTTATACTTTAAGACATTTCGATCAACGAACGTTGTTTTCTTTCGCCGCGTTATTTGTAAACAAACGCTCTCTGTTGCCATTTTCATTTCAGACATTTCTTATTGAAACGATGTAATGCGTAGTAAATGCGTTAAATATTTCTTATCTAAAATTTATATTTTAAAACATTTCAGTGAAATGAACATCGTCTTCAGATTATAAACAGACGTTATTTGTTGCTATTTTCATTTTAGAAATTTCTTATTAAAATGATGGAATTCTCCAATATATTTCCATAGTGGAGATTTAGACACATTACAGAATTAAAAAAAAAAAAACCTTTTGTGTAATTTATATATTTGTGTGTGTTTAATTACTTCAAGTGACTCTAAAGTGGGCGTGGCATTTTTTCCACTAGCGTGAAAAATCAGAATAATATTGAATTATTTAATTTTTTTTTGCTCATCAGACGACAGTAGCAGCGAGTGGCAGTAGTTACATTGAAGTTGGAATTGAAACATTGTTTTGCTGTTTCCTAAAAGAAGCAATAATCCGATTGGAATCTTTATAGGTTTGTATATTTTTCTTGCATTCTTTTTCGATTTATGTATTTTTGCTTTTCATATGCTTAATTTTCATACGCTTTTAGTATTCATACTTTTCATATGCTTAATTTTCTTACGCTTTTTAATTTTATCTGTATAACACTTAGATATACATTCGTGTATGTATATCTAAATGTTATATGTACTGCTATATATACATAGATATACATTTGTGTATGTTTTTAATTATTATAATTAATAGATTTATAATTTTTCTTGCATTCTTTTTCTTATATATATTTATGCTTTACATATGCTTAGTTTTCATACGCTTTTTTTTGCTTTTTTCATATGCTATTTCATTTCCGCATTATTCATCGGAAGTTCTGAAGCAGCATTATTTTCATATGCTTTTCATATTCTCTTTATAACATAATTTTGATTAACCCTTCAAAAAATAAAGGATGATAAAATTTAAATTTTAAATTATTTTATTTTAAATTTATATATTTGTGTATGTTTAATTACTGTAATTAATAGATTTATAATTTTTTTAGCATTCTTTTTATTTATATATTTATGCTTTACATATGCTTAGTTTTCATACGCTGTTTTTGCTTTTTTCATATGCTATTTCATTTAAGCATTATTCATCGGAAGTTCTGAAGCAGCGTTATTTTCATATGCTTTTTCATATTATTTTTTTTAACATAATTTTGATCAACGCTTCAAAAATTAAGGATGATAAAATTAGAATTTTAAATTATTTTATTTTTAATTTATACATTTGTGCATGTTTAATTATCGTAATTAATAGATTTGTATTTTTTTCAGTGCCAGTAGTTACACAATCAGTTTTTCAGTGCCAGTAGTTACACAGTGCCAGTAGAATCTGAAACATTGTTTTGCTGTTTCCTAAAAGAAGCAATAGTCCGTTTGGAATCTTTATAGATTTGTATTTTTTTCTTGCATTCTTTTTTGATTTATGTATTTTTGCTTTTCATATGCTTTTAGTATTCATACTTTTCATATGCTTAATTTTCATATGCTTTTTAATTTTATCTGTATAACACTTAAAAATACATTTGTGTATGTATAACTTGATGTTATATATACTGCTATATATACATTGAAAAAATAAAATGCCACCCAAAAAAAGGGCTAGATTTGGTGGGAAAAAAAATTCCCCAAGGAATAGAAGATTATCGGCCTATCAACAAGCTTCTCGGAATGTGGAATCTGTAGAACACAGATTTCGTAGGCTGGAAGCTGATCGTATAGCTCATGCTGTTGCGATATCTCAAGAATCCCAGGAGGAAAGAAATGCAAGGCTGGAAGCTGGTCGAATAGCTAATGCTGTTGCGAGAGCTGAAGAATCTCAGGAAGAAAGAAATGCAAGGCTGGAAACTCAAAGAACAAGACAAGTTTCTGCAAGATCTACCAGTTTAGAATTACAAGGTGCAGCTTTTGTTTACAATCCAGTAAGTGCAGCGGCTATTTCAGAAAAGTTTGTCATTGGAAGGATGGAACATGCCTGCCCTCATTGTGGTGCTCTGAAGTGGAGGGGCGAAACTAAAAGCATGTGTTGCTGCAATGGAAAAGTAAGTCTGCCTGTACTTCAAACACCTCCAGAACCACTTAAGTCACTTATGGCCAATGAAACGGATGCATCTAAGCGTTTTCTTCAGAACATTAGACTGTACAACTCTGCTTTTCAAATGACTTCATTTGGCTCAAGCAGCATTGTTGCTGAACGTGGATTTATGCCGACATTCAAAGTTCAAGGGCAGGTTTATCATAGAATTGGAGCCATGTTACCCCTAGAAAATGAGGAGCACCAATTTCTTCAAATATATTTTGTGGGAGATGAACGGAAACAGGCAGAGCATCGTTGCACCACCATTCCGGGAACACGTGAGGATATTATCTTGCAGTTACAGTCTTTTTTGGATAGGTATAATAATTATGTACGAAGTTTCAAAACTGCACTGGATCGTATGCCGACAGATGATTACAGGTTAGTCATTCGAGCTGACAGGACACCGGCTGGAGAGCACGAGCGATGTTTCAATGCCCCAGTTATAAATGAGGTGGCAGTTGTTATTAGTGGTAATGAATTTAATCAGAGGGACATAGTTTTGCAGAAAAAAGACAATCGCCTTCAACGTGTATGTGAAACACATAGATCATATGATGCCTTGCAATATCCACTTATCTTTTGGCAGGGAGAAGATGGATACCATTTTGAAATCAAGCAAGATGATCCAACAACATTGATGCCTTCAGCTAAAAAAGTATCCGCTATGAATTTTTATTCTTATAGGTTGATGGTGCGAGAAAATGATTTCAACCTTATTTTGCGTTGTCGCCGACTTTTCCTTCAATTTGTTGTAGACATGTTCGCAAAAATAGAAAGTGAACGACTTTTGTATGTCAAACTCAACCAGAAGAAGCTCCGTGCAGATGAGTACATCCATCTTAAGGATGCTATGAACAATGATGCTAATTCTACAGAAGTAGGTCAATTGGTTATTTTGCCCTCAACTTTCATTGGAAGTCCACGTCACATGCACGAATACACACAGGATGCTATGACGTATGTTAGGAATTATGGGCGACCTGACCTCTTCATAACTGTAACTTGCAATCCCAGAGGGAATGAAATTCAGGCAGAACTGATGGAAGGCCAGAAACAATATGATCGGCATGATTTGACGGCTAGAGCATTTCACCAGAAGCTTATACAGTTCATGAATTCCATTAGAAAATTTCACATCTTCGGTCAAGTCCGTGCTTGGATGTACACTATTGAGTGGCAGAAGAGAGGTTTGCCTCATGCACATATTTTGGTGTGGCTCAAAAACAAGATTGTGTCGGGTGACGTTGATAAAATTTTATCAGCTGAAATTCCAGATCCTCAAGAAGATTCCATCCTCTTTGAAGTCATTGTGAAAAATATGATTCATGGACCTTGCGGAACAATCAATCCTACTTCTCCATGCATGAAAGAAGGCAAGTGTACAAAGAATTATCCAAGGAAACTCATTAAGGAAACTCAGACTGGAATGGATGGCTATCCCCTATACAGAAGGAGAAGTCCTGAAGATGGTGGAAGAGTTACGAAGATCAATGTAAAAGTTGGAAATTCCTACAGAGAGTTTGAAATTGACAACAAGTGGGTTGTCCCTTACTGTCCTTTATTGTCAAGGTTATTTCAGGCACACATTAATGTTGAATACTGCAGCTCCGTCAAGTCCATTAAATACATCTGCAAATATGTCAATAAGGGTAGCGATCAAGCAGTTTTTTCTTTTCAGGAAGACGGATCTGTTATCAATGAGATTGAAAAGTACCAAATGGGCAGGTACATTAGCAGTAATGAAGCAGTTTGGAGAATTTTTAGTTTCCCAATTCATGAAAGGTTCCCTTCAGTTTTTCACCTCAATTTACACCTGGAAAATGGGCAGCGTGTCTATTTCACTGAAGAAAATTTAGAAGAGAGGATTATGCATCCACCAAAAACAACATTGACTGCTTTCTTCGAACTGTGTCAAAATGATGATTTTGCAAGGACCCTGCTATACTGTGAGTTGCCAAAATATTACACGTGGAATGCTAATCAAAAAGTTTTTATGCGCAGAAAACAGGGAGTTGCAGTAGATGGTCATCCTGGTATCAGAGCAACAGAAAATCTTGGCCGTGTTTACACAGTACATCCAACAAATTTTGAATGCTTTTATCTCCGAATTTTGCTTCACACCGTTACAGGTCCTACTTCCTTTGAAGACCTTAGGACTGTTGATGGGGAAATTTGTGATACTTTTCGTGATGCCTGCTTAAGGCGGGGTTTGTTGGAGGATGATGCACATTGGGATGTTACTATGTTTGAGGCTGCTGCGACTAAATCACCAAAAAACCTGAGGATTTTATTTGCAATCATAATCGTTAATTGTGGAGTTGCAGATCCCATTAAATTATGGAATGCATACAAAGAGAGTCTTTCTGAAGACATACGTCTCCAAGCTCAAATGATAATTTCTGGTGAAAATGTTGAATTTACTCCTGCAATATTCAATCAAGCTCTCATCCTTATTGAAGACAAGGTTTTAGAAATGATAGGCAAAGGAATCCAAGACATAGGCCTTCCTACTCCCGAAGAAATCCTAATACGCTCACTACAGAGATGACTAGAGAGACATCATACAGCATTGAAGAATTGAGAAGTTACATATCACAGAATGAACCGCTTTTGACCGATGATCAAAGAGCTGCTTACAATACCATCTTGGAAGAAGTACCAAAAAAAAGGAGGAAGATTTTTTTCTAGATGCACCAGGAGGAACAGGTAAGACATTTCTCATCAAGTTGTTACTTGCAAAAATTCGAGAAAATTCCAAAGTAGCTATTGCTGTGGCCTCTTCGGGAATTGCTGCAACTTTGCTCCCTGGGGGAAAAACAGCACATTCAGCTTTCAAGTTACCGCTTAATCTTGCCCGATCGGAGAATTCTATCTGCAATATACCTAAACGAACAGAAAAAGCTCAGGTTCTACAGGAAAGTCAAGTCATTGTATGGGATGAATGTACCATGTCCCACAAGAATGCTTTGCAGGCCCTCAATCAAACGCTTCAATTTTTAAGAGGCAATGATTTACTCATGGGGGGAGTCACCGTTGTATTGGCTGGAGATTTCCGACAAACATTGCCTGTCATTCCAAAAGGAACAATGGCGGATGAAATTAATGCATGCCTTAAATCATCACATCTTTGGAGGCATGTTCACACTTTAAGACTTACTACAAATATGAGAGTTCATCTTTATGGCAACACATTGGACGGTCAGTTTGCTGACCATTTGTTAAATATTGGAAATGGATTAATACAACTTCATCCAGTAACTGGTCTCTTCAAACTCTGAGAAACATTTTGTAATACAGTAGTGTCTGTTGATGAACTCAAAGCAAAAGTATTTCCAGATATTCAACAACATTTTACAGATCATAAGTGGCTTTGCGAACGTGCGATTCTTGCACCAAAAAATGATAGTGTAAACAACATCAACTTGAAGATTCAAGAAGAGTTGCCTGGAGAAGCTGTATCGTACAAATCGATAGATACCGTTGTTGAAGAAAATGAGGCTGTTCACTACCCTACTGAATTTTTAAACTCTTTAGAACCTCCCGGAATGCCACCGCATAATTTGGTACTGAAGACTGGATCACCAATTATGCTTCTCAGAAATTTAAATCCCCCAAGACTTCTCAACGGCACAAGATTAGTGGTTAAGCAGCTCCATCCTCATGTCATTGAAGCAAAAATTTTGACAGGCTGCGCCAAAGGTGAGGATGCTTTCATTCCACGCATACCCCTCATTCCATCAGATATGCCCTTTCAATTCAGGCGCCTACAATTTCCAGTTCGTTTAGCTTTTGCAATGTCCATCAATAAAGCCCAAGCACAATCTTTACATGTAGTTGGAGTCAACTTGGAATCACCTTGCTTTTCTCATGGACAGTTTTACGTTGCGTGCTCTAGAGTTGGATCTTCAAAAAATTTGTATGTATTTGATCCAAATCAAGAAACGAGAAACATAGTCTATGAAGCTGCTTTGAGGTAATATGGGGATCAGTTTAACTGAACAGAGATTTATATGGAGTTTATTATGGAGAGAATGGTTCTATTATTGTTACAGAATCTTGCATTTATGGAGATATTTTTTTATGGAGACATTTATTATGGAGATTTTTATTATGCAGATATTTATTGCTACAGAATCTTGCATTTATGGTGCGTGGAGCCCTTAATTGCAGATTTCTATTAATTTTTTCGTTTGTCAGACCTAATTGCCTTAAGTTAACGAGTCTGCATAAATTCTACAAAATTAAACAAGGAAACATATCCTTACTGGGGAATCCTCGCCTTGCATATTTCGCAAAAGGAGGATAAGGCGCCTTTGCTGTACGCCTAGCGTGGTGTGGAAATCAGCAATTTATTAATTTAAAACCTCTTTTCTAAGAATTCTAGGTATTTTTTCTACCGTGACGAACTTCACGCAATCGTATGATGGGAGCGGGTCCCTAAACCGACCGGTTAGACGGTCGAAGCACGGCCAAGTAAATTTAACATTTTTACTTTTCAGATTTTAGTGCTACAATGATGAAAGGCTGAAATTCTGAGATGTGTATAATATTTCACATATATTTTTTCTATGTTATTTATACTGTGTTAATTTTTAAATTGATTTTGGTTAACAAACATTCTTAAAATCCCGGGCATCACCGGGTACTTCAGCTAGTATATTATAGAGCTGAAAATTTTTGAGTCAGAGGTGTAGTAAACCATTTTATTCACCAGAATTATAGAAAGAGGTTATAACCGATGCATCAAATCATAGTAATTAAACTTATTTGAAGTTGCCATCAAAAAGCATAAATTGATTAAAGTTCTTCAAAAATGAAAGTATTGCAATTCCAAGTGTACGCTTCGCTCGCACGCAAATCGCACGAACCATGGTGGCACTGATATAAAACATCATTATGGGAAATACCTAGAGATGTAAAATACCTTAGTTTGGTTAGGGGCGCAACCCACTCTATAATTGTTAAGTGAATTTGCGAGTTCTGAGAAACAGTGATTTACATTTTGGCAAGTACGTGTGATATTACTGGTGTACTTCTTCTGTATGTGATAACTTAGAGTAATCTCAATTTTGCCTCTGGCACCTCCACGTGGTGGGCCCTAGAGGTCTACCGAAAGGTAGACCACTAACGCCGGAGGAACGTGGGGGATAGATTGACGTAAACGAAAATAGTACAGTCCAAATATGGAAAGTGAAGAGACTAGTATGAAAGAGATGCGGATACTTGCTGAAGAATAAGCAAAACTCAAGCACAATAGATTGAATAATGCTATTAGCATATTCAAATTGACAGTAGAAGTGAAACGTCAAATGAATGAGAACATATAAGAAATTATCAATTCCATTAACGAACAGCGGAAAATTATTCAATACCTTAAAGACAGTTAAGTATATTTAAAAAACCAGGGGTCAGGAGCTTTGCGGAGGCGGTCGTGAAGAAAAAGTGGTGATCAAAAGACCTATTGTGAAGGCTAAGGCCAAGGAGAATATGAAAGAAGTCGAAAATACCCCATTGAGAAAGCAGGATTCAGAAATAACTAAAAAAGAGGTACAAGACAGGATTGATCCTGAAAAATTGGGGATAGGAATTAAAAGATGTCGGAAAATTGGTGAAGGTGGAGTTCTGATTGGGACAGAAACCGACGAGGACCTAGACGTCATAATTAAGGAGTTAAGAAGAATAGACGATTTGAAATTAACGTATAATCTGCAAAAGCCCATGCAAAAAAATCCTCGTATAATTATATTTGATATTACTGAGTCTTATGAAAAGGAGAAGTTGATACTGAAACTAAGAAAACAAAATGAGGAGTTCAAAACTGCGGACTTATAAGTAGTGACTAAATTTAAGTCCAAAAAAGGAGAAAAATTTGGTACTAAGTCTGGAAGGAGCTACTTTTTCGAAAATGGAGAAACTTAAGAAAATCAGAATCGGATGGCAACGATTTGCGTGGAAGGAAAACATCAAATCAGTCATATGCTACAAATGTTGGAAGTTTGGACATGTGGCGAAGCATTGCAGAAATTCAAAAATGTGCAAGCTATGTGCTGAGAAGGCGCATGAGCCAGAGCCATGAAAAAGAGAGATGACTTGTGGAAACTGCAATAGCTATAGAAAGAAAACTAGGATAAAGGATGAAATTGAATATTTGCCGTCGGACAGAAGTTGCAATCACTCTAAGGCCGAGCTAAACAGAATTATTGAAAGGACCGATTATGTTCCTTGGGAACACTTACAGTAGCATGGCTACCTGACTTCTTTCTTTTGAGTTTCTTTTGTTTATCTTGATCTTTACATGTTATTTTCGCTTGTCAATTTTGTTGGATTGTTGCCTCTTGCTTGATTTACCTTATGTTGAGCTACTAAATGAGAGTAATTAGTTTTTAAAGCTATAAAAAATTCATTGCATATGCTTGTCGTTATTTTTGATTGTCTGTACAAGTCGTACAGATTTTATGTTCATTACTATTATTTGTTTGTTTAAGATATAAAAATGAATGGGTTGTTATATTGTCTTTTGTTAGCCTATACCAGTGGTATAGGACGAATGTGAACATGACTGTAAATAGAATTATATAAAGTTGGATAGTGATGTAGATGGCAGGTGGTGGCTGCGTGATTGGGACAGTAATTGAGGAATTAAATGTAATAGTTATTGGCTCTTGGATGTCTGATCGTAAGACTGCAAGTAGACGGTATCAAGTGGCATTTGGACTGGATAAGGAGGAGCGAAGAGCTCCACGGACACCGGGGGTCAGGAGTTTGTCCGGCTGTCCGGACCGGCGGATCAGAATTCGAGTAGGGTTGCCGTCACGTTGACCAGGAGTCAGTAATGTATTCGCCGTATAGGCTTTATCTTAAGCTGAGGTCGGTTTATTTTGAATCCTTACTCTAATAAAAATATTTAAACTTTCTTTTTTTTAACAGTCTGAATATTTTCATAATTTTTCAAAATATATGGCTAATTTATTTAAAATTTTCCCTTATATCAAATAATTCTTTAAAGGTAACTTCCAACTGACTATTTATCTAATTTTGTATTTGCTACTTATTAACATTATCTCTTATACAAGGCAAAATTTTAGCACAATACTACATTTTTAATCAGACTTCCTGCCAGTAATACATCTAATGTTGTCGCTCAGACCATGGAGCACCACAAACAACCTCTGATAATTTAATTTAGTCCCATTGGAATTAACACTAAAGAGAGGATAATGGAAGACTTGGAGTGAGGAAGATTAATTTAATTCTTTCTATTTTTAGCAACTAGCTAAGTAGGGTTTGCAAGAATTCGCAGAAATTCCAAGCAGGCGGCTAACTGGGAAACATTTAATGCGAGAAAAAAATGACAAGTGTTCGAGTTTTCATGTGGAACAGAGATTGCTTTAACCCTTTTGTGGTCCTTTGGAAGCCGACTTCCCACCTAATGTCTGTTGTTGTTGTTTATGCCAATTGACCGACAGCAACATCAGATCAAGTCCCGAAGATTGTGGGTGGTGAGGGTGCAGCTCCTGTTTTAACTGGCACCTGAAGGGTCGGAGTCCGACTTGGACAAATGACCAGTCCCGTATTTTTTAACCAAGTGAAGAGGCTAGAACACTTGACCCAGCACCTCCAGCGGTAATTTTGAGAACTTGGAGGACATTGAAGCCAGATTTTACTTGCACCAGCGGACACCCAGCGGCCATTAGTGTACACGGCAGTGGATTTGTCAGCGACAAGCATCGAACCAGTGACTTTCAGATCACTAGCTCGCTGCTCCTCCCAACTGGGCCACTGCGCCCGTTACCTAATGTCTTCTCAAATATATCCACGGGATATGTAATTCCCAACAATATTTACTATCACAGCTAAAACACTCATGTGGAAAATTGGCTCTCGGTTCAATATTGTGCTGCCATCCGTACTTTTTAAAAAGATTTCCAAGAAGTACTGAAATAGTCATGCATAACCAATTTTGTCTCGCAAGTGATTGTTGTTGTATAGACTTTGGCCTGAAAATTCCTTTTTTTTTCAACTCTAAACGTAAGTATTTGTGTTTCGTACTTTATACTTTATTTGTACATCAAAAATCTATAGATTAGTTATATAATTTAGTTGAATAGTAATAATTTATAAGATTGATAAATTAGTCAAATGGCCGGTGGGAAGAATATGTCCCACCTCTATATTCTTATACATACATAATTTCGCTGTTAAATAAAAGTTTTTTCTTAAAACCCACTTTCTTATTATTCAGAATCAGTAAAAATCGCAAAAGCAATTTATTAGAGAAAAAAGTGGACCGCGAAAGGATTAACTGGAAAATATAAAAATTAAAATTTAGAAACAGCTGCTGTGTAAAGAAAAAGAGATTAAAATAAGGAAAATTAAAAATTAGATCACACATATGAATGAATGCATTCATAAATGTACAATTTTAAGTTCGAAATTACGTGTGTAATTATGCATTATGTCTGTTCGCTTTTATTCATGAACGCACGTATTCATGTATTAATAAAAGTATATAAATACTAGAAGATAACACGTCATTTTGACGTCATAATACTAATAATGACGCCATAATGGAAAAAGTATATGAAAGTTAAAAAATATCACGAATTATCTAACAATATTGCATTTAATCCACAGCTTGTAAAAGCAAACCCTTTCATTATTTTTTATTTATTTAGTTTTTCATGCGATTGGAGTAGTAGACTGCCATCCAGTTTTTTACAGCTCACTACGCGATATGATTACTTGAGCTACTTGATTCATTCACATTCAAGTTTGTTTACTTTCAGAATTCATCGCAAAAGTAAACAGATTTTTAAAAACTGTTAAATATACAGCTAAAAGCATCCAATTTTTTTTAGTTCTGAATGTTTTATAGAAAAATAGGCTGAACAAACGTGATTTGATGGAGAAGATATTAGTTTTTAGGTAAGAAAAAAATGTGATCCACATCTGAAATTGAAATTAGGCCTAACCAGCCGTTTGTTTACTGGGGGCTTCAATTGAAAGATGAGTACAGCCCGGAAGAGTTATACAGAGACAACGGCTATTATATATATAATGTGTTTTGTACAAGTTATCCGTAAAGCAACAGTACTTTTTATACCTTCCACGAGCATATCTTCTTTTTGTCCTTATACCAATATTAGGCAATGTACGAATACAGTTGATAATCAATATTGTATATACTAAAGGAATCTGAAAAATCCTTATAAATTCGTTCCGTTATAGGGTCAAAATTCAATGGAATAGCAAATTTCAACTTTTGAGTAACTTCTATATTTTGCAATTTTTTAATATTATATAAAAGTAACCTAAAATACTATAAATATCAAAAAGAAATATGTTCCTTAGGGAAACTTTAAGAACAGAGAATGAAACAGCACACAACTTCTCTTTTTTTAGGCATTAGCAGATTTCAGAACTAGATAAATTTCCTGAGGAGGAAATATTTTAAAAGGGAATCTCTTTTGGTCTTTATTTCCTGGGTGAAACGAAGGAAATGTAGCAAAGAGGACAAGCTAAAATACTTGGGAAATTCATCTTCCTGTTGCAGATTGATTTAATTCCAGCTTCGCCTAAGAGGAAATACTCGGAGAAATGATTTTGGATTTCCATTCGTAATTTGATTGTTTCGAGATGAAGCTGCGTCGATGAAATTTAATAACTCACTTTTTTATCGTAAGGTAATTTTCTAGGATTAGGTTAATCGAATTACTAAATATTTGCTCTCCAATTTGCTCTCCTTTTTCTGGGATATTTGGCATCAGTTCAATCAACATAGCAATATAAACCTTTTATGTTGTGGAATATAATGGATTAAGAGTAACCAAACAGTGTTATAAATGGAGTGAAATAAAATTCTCCAAAAACAAATTTGAGCATAATGGAGGAATCCAGTTTCCGATGCGCGTGAATCTTTTTTTAACTATCTGATTAAAGAAGTTTTTAATTATACCATACCGATATTGTAAGTACTCGAGAGAACTGGCATATATATATATATATATATATATATATATATATATATATATATATATATATATATATATATATATATATATATATATATATATATATATATATACGTTTACGTATATATATAATATGTTATGTAAAACAATATGTAAACACGAGTACACATATGTGTGTGACATAATTAAAAAATAATAAATCTCAGCACCCTACCACAGCACCGTAAATCAAAGTACTTACTATAAGTGCGTGAATACATTAGATAAAAAGGGAAATGTTATACATCAAAACTAATTATCCTGTTAATAAGTTCATATTACTTCCTCCTCACAAAACACGTTGATAACAGCTATTTATCAGAGGGACGGCGAAAAAAATTCTGAACTTTTATCCTTCAAAGCTTCAAAAGGTAAAAAATCCACACGTCAAATCAGCTTAACACTCGTAAAATTATTTTTAAGCGTACGGATTTTAGATGCATGGAAGAGAAAAAAAAAACCTTACCTGTCAAATAAATTTGAATAGATTTTAGACCATAAAATCGTGTGTTTATGGCAGCTTTTTAAGCTGAAACGATCATATAAGACAGCCTTTTAGAGTAAATTTTATTCGTTTATAGGAAGTATTCTGTTACGTTATGAGTAGTAAATTTAACTTCTCTAAGAAATGGTCATATAGAAATATATTTAATTGCTCATAAAGTTGGTTTGATTTCCCACTGTGAGAATTTGGAAACATGCATACAACCCAAAATTAATGTTTATAAGTTTGAATAAGTTATATTGAAATTCCCAAGTTCAGAATTTAAGAGTTGAATGTTTAAAAAAATACTATATTCCTCATGGTTTTGCTGTAACTGATAATTTTCATGTAACTCCTTCACTGATATTGTTCTCAGGCATTTTTATAAAAAAAATCAAACATTTGAGCCAATTGATAAAATTGCATGTACCGTAGTAAGATGTGTGTCTAATGTAAAAGATATCTCAAAAAGATCTATGTAAAAGATCTAATTTAATTCAAAAGGATTTCGTACCACGAGTAAGTATGCTGCAAGAAAAAGAGAGAGTTCAAAACATGCAATATCTTTATTTTCGCCTATTCATAATTGACAAATTGTCGTATATAAACAATTTGTTATCCACTACTAAAATTTAGAATATTTTTTCTCCCGTACTGTTATTGTTGGCTACGCTGAGGAACCCGTAATAGGGTTGAAATTTAAGTCCATCTCTGATGATGCGTTCAATGATATCTAGTTGTATTTGTATATCTATCGAACCTTGTATAAAAAACAACTAAAGTCTCAAATTTTATACTGCGATTTCACAATGATTTCAGTGTTTCTTAAAAGGTAAATTGTAATCCAATTTTTCACAGAGAGCCAGTTATCATCATGAACTACTATTTAGCTGCGAAATGAATCCCGGACAAAAATTCGTGATGGTAACTTGGTATCCCTGATCGTATACGTTAATTATACAAATATATCCTCACTATTATACAGAAATTTTTCATCGGATGTCTTCATTCCCAAAACTTAAAATTTTTGAAAAAAGCAGAAAACATTATTTTTTGATCCAATGTGGAAAAAAAACTGGCATGTGCTTGAAGCTTATGAAGGTTTTTTTTTTTTGCATGGGGAATTCGTTGACTTAGGTCGTCCGCACACGAAGCAACTCAAAAGAAACTGATAACCGACTCCAATCACAAACCAGTCCGTTATGAGTCGTAACCTATGTAATTGAATGGAGCCACGCACACGGCGCAACTGGTTACAAACCCGTCAGCAACGCGTTTGTAATCAGTCGCAGACAAATCAACGTGTCGAGTCGCTAGCAACTTCAGTCGCCAGTTTCTCTTGCGTTGTGCGTGTTATTACACAATCTATGTTACAGCCGCTCTTTTGGCAAGCTGCCAAATGACGTACACAAGTCACGTGACTTCTGCCTAGCGATGAAATTCTAACGATTTTTGTTGTATGGAATATGTGCGCCCATATATACAGTCCATTTTTAAACGATTGATCAAAGACAATCTATTGTGACGATTTTTTAAAATAAATTAATTTCTTATAATTTAACTAAAAATAATGCCCGGAATAATGATTTTCTTCCTTCCATGACAGGTCGCAAACTATTGATTTGAATCACTTTTGAGTCGGCCCGTGTGCGGAGCCGCATCACTAACGAGTTTGCAACTGATAAGCAATTTCAGTCGCTAACGAGTTGAGTTTCCTTTGAGTCGCTCCGTGTGCGGACAGCCTAAATATTACAATTCCTCCAAATCCGGGGCATATCCATCGTACCAACGTAAACTGAAAGATCGTGCATGAAGAGAGAAGGGATGTCATGTAAACTTAGAAAGCACAGTACTCAGTCATAAAACTCTCTGGAGCACACTTCAAACTAAATTTTATTAGATCATTAAAACATTGAAATTTAAATTATCAAATTTCAAGGTCCTGTTAATGGTTTCTAGAAAAATATTGCACATTGGATTGTAAATGAGCTTTCGTTCATCCACTTCAAGGATCTTACAAATTTTTCTCTTTGAAATAGACGAAGAAGATTTACCACGTGGTGAAAGGAAAGATGTACGTATTTTCTTTGTAACAGATGGCAGTTCTTCGCCGAGCAAAAGGGGAGTTATTATGACACCACCTATACTTTTAAAATCTTTGAATTAACATTACTGTTGATTCTAAATACACTTCCTGATGACGTCATCTTTGAGTGGGAAAATTTTCGTATGCCCCAAGACTAAGGACCTCAAGTTTTGATACATTGAGCATACGTATTGAGGAATATCATTTGAATCAAAATGATGTCTTGTTCGAAATTAAAGTTTCCAGAAATATTCTTATAAAGTTCCATGACAAAGTAATAGGGATGTTTAATAATCAAAAAAAGCTATTTAATGTTGACAAAAACCATTCCTAAATTAAATAAATGAAAACGTGATATACTTTGGGAACGACTGTGTGTCATGAAGCAGTTTATTTTTAATTTAGACAAAAATTTATGTAACATCCAATACAAAAATGAATATATTTTGCATGGATAGTGGCCCATTCCTCTGCCCCTCTGGCCAAGATGGAAGGCTAACCTAAGTTAATATTTTTACGATTAACAGAAGGGTAACCGCAAAAATAGTTTGCGACATCATGGTAAAAGTAAAAAACAAACCGAAACCTGTGTGCTTTACAAATCAACATGGACAAAGATTACATGCATATCAAAGTGAATAGGAAAGGAAATAAATCTAGAGAAGTTTAAGAAAGCGAAGAACGAAGGTAATATTAAAATAATTTAAACAACATGTTTAAAAATTATTTTATCTTGCTTTTAAATGTCACTTCATACATATATATATATATATATATATATATATATATATATATATATATATTCAGGGTGCCCCATAATAACTGGGACAAACTTTAAGGGGAGGTAGAGCATGTCAAAAGGATTCAAATTTGCATAGCAACCCATGGTCACAAACGTCATGGGAAAGTGGTATCAGAGGTACAAGAAAAGAACGAATGCAAGGCAGAGATTATCAGAAATATTTATTGCTCATAAATATTGCATATGCTATCGTAGATGATACCATTTCAAAAGGTTACAAAAGATGCTCAAAGTTTCAACCATTACAAGAGATGCAAGCGTTACATCGACGGACCATAGATTGGCGGATACGTTCGAAATAAACTGGATTTGGTTGGATCTGGTTGCCTGGCCATCACGCTCTCCGGATTTAAGCAGCCTGGATTTCTTTCTTTGGGGTGCACTTAAAAGTGATGTGTATTAAACGCCTGTCAAGTCTGAAATGAACCTGGTTGCAAGAATTGTTTGCGTTGCTGCAGATATCCAAGCAAATCTAGGTGATTTCCAATGTTTCCGCCAAACCATAATCCGTAACTATAACGGTTGCATCTCTTGTAATGGTGGAAACTTTGAGCATCTTTTGTAACCTTTTGCAATGGTATCATCTACCACAGCATATGTAATATTTATGACCAATAAATATTTCTCATAATCTCTGCTTTGCATTCGTTCATTTCTTGTACCTCTTATACCACTTTCCCATGACGTTTGCGACCATGGGTTGCTATGTAATTTTGAATCCTTTTGACATGCCCTACCTCCCCTTAAAATTTGTCCAAATCATTCTGGGACACCCTGTATATACAGAGGCTGTTCGCACATTTTTAGACGATTTTGGTAAGCGGTTATAAAAAATCGTTTGCTGCAAAAGAAATAATTGCAATTGTACTATGTTTTTAAAAGTCAAAATTATCGTCTGCGGCTTGAAAATTTTGTTTTTATTCAAAATGGCGTTTTTAACAAAGCAGTGGTTCGAAGACTACATTTATGCTCTTTCCGAAGAGAAATATGCATACTCCGTTATCCATAAACGATGTGAGAGTCATGGTTTTGTGATATCTAAAGCGTCGATAGGTAATATCGTCAACAAGAAAGGAAAAAAACGTCAAATTGGAGCCTCAAGTGGGACAAAAATTCCAAACAAGTATCCAAGGAAAAAACGGACATCTTCGACTATTGTAAAGGTACGTTGTTTAATGTTAAAAAAAATCCCCCTAGTCAAAGGACAGTTTCAAAATCATTAAAATGCTCGGTGTCCACTGTAAACAAAATGATAAACGTTGATTTATATCTTAAGAAAGCGAAAAAACGCAATGTGCATCGTCTTCTTCCAAATCATATCGCTGAACGCAGGACACGCTGCAGAATTCTATATGAGAAACACTTATCCAAAGAAAAATGGAAAACAATTGTCACAATAGATGAATCATGGGTGTATTTAAATGACTGCAACAAAAAAAGAGCCATTTATTATCATAAAAGAGGAGAAAAAAAATTAAGTACATGGGTCAAAGAATCGAAAGAAAGTATTTCTAAGGGATTCATGATTGTTGCTGGTTTTTCTTATAATGGCAAGTTAAAAAGAAAGAGAGTGGGAAAAAATGTCAAGATTAACTCCAAATACTATCAGGAACATATTTTATCGTCAATTTTTCGGAATTAAATACCATCGCTTTACCCACAGTGCCATCAATCTGTGAGACTCCATCAGGACAAAGCTAGCAGTCACATATCAAAAACCACTGTAAATTTCCTAAAAGAAATGGAACAAAAAACTGGTATCAAGGCCATACCCTTCACGGATATCCCTACTAAACCTCCCGATGTATCACGTATGGATTTTTGTGCTTTCGGACTTTTAAAATCTGCATTATCCAAACGTCGTCCCAAAACCCTTACAGGACTCTGGAAAGCTGTTCAGGAGGAATGGGATAGATACCTCTTCTGACACTTCAAAAGGCATTATTATCCTGGAAATTTCGGTGTCGAAAGATAGTTCTGAATAAGGGATGTCAAATAGAACATTTAAAACACAAGAATTTTATGTAATTTAGTTTTGTGAATACAATATACATCGTCTAAAAAATGTGTGAACAGCCTCTGTATATATATATATATATATATATATATATATATATATATACCTACTGCTAAATTCCCCTCAGTCTGAAAAAATAATGTTCAATGTCCAATTTGAACTTTCGTCACTGGAATACATTATACATTAAATAAGTATATATTCTATATACATAAAATAAGTAAATGTATATATACGTAATCATTTCAATATTTTCAATGGAACCTATAGTCGAGTTCCCCTCAGTCTGTCAGAAAAGAGTAAAGTTCAGTGTCCAAATTGAACTTTCGTCACTGGAATAGATTATACATTAAATAAGTACATATTATTTATAAATAAAGTAAGTAAATGAATATATACGAACTTTTTGTATACCACGTTTTTAAATTTTCTGTTGAATCATATAAACTTGACAATTCGATGTATTAATAAATACTTTTTAAAAATTTTTTGATGAATCATCCCATCAACTTGAAAGAAAATGATCGGCCTGCACTGTGCACAAAATTCAAGGAACCACGCAGTTCTATACCTCGGGAAAAAAAAAAACTCTTCGCAAAGGAACAGGCTTACGTCGCATTAAGCCGAGTTAGAACCTTGGATGAACTGCGAATCGAAGAGTTTGACTGCTCAAAACTTACTGGAAAGACCTCTTATTTAGCCAAATCACAATTTTATTTTTTTTTAATTTTTCGTACAATATTTTTGTAGACAAACTAAATTCACACGTATTCTGTTTTCAAAATCGTCAAACGCCGTTACGGAAAAGTGCAAGCATTGAATTTGATCAAAGCGTCACCTTGCGGAGATCTGCTTAAAGATGGCTAAAAGTTTTAAAAGAATGCATCTTTATCGCGTTCTGAGCTATTCTAAAAGTTTCAAAAGTCTAGCTAGTTGGGAAGTTAGTTAAAAATCGATTGCAAGATTTGTACTGGACAAACAAGAAAGCGAGTTAATAAAAGCGTGGTAAAAAAAGACTTCATAATCTATATATATAAAACATTTCCGTAACTGACTGACATACAACGAACACACCAAACCGCTGGACCTAAAGGGCTGAAATTTTGCGAGGCGATTCTTCATATAGTGTAGAGGTGCACTAAGAAAGATTTTTGAAAAATTCTTCTTAGAATTTTTAAAATTAAATTTTTAAGCTGTTTTAGTAACTTATTTTAAGTTTGCTTTTAAAATAATTGTTGGGTAGATTAAACCGCATAATTTGCCCCATACCTAATTTTCTGAAATAAAAAACCTTTCACAAGAAAGTAGACTTGATGAGGCTAACTAAAATGCCTTTATTTTTCTTATTTTACATAAAAACATAGTAAAAAAGGGGATCGATTTGATCCAATAGCTTGGAAGAAACATATTTACAAAAACTTAACCATTAAACAAAAGAGAATACAGATAAGCGTGTCATGAACGGGCGAAAAATAACCTATTTAAATTTTGGAAAAACTACTTATACTGAATGGTAAAAATTGGGATAGTTATAGGAAGAAAGAAGGGATACAAGTTTAATGGTGCGACAATTCGTCACAAACACATCTAAATGTCAAACTTGCTGCGAAAACAGCTACTAACACTATGGCTGAAAATCCCAACTCACTCGCAGAATAGTTACTGCTTAAAACCCCATTGGCTGTGACGCGAGAGCTTCGTAATTCGAGTCCGGCCTTCAAAGTTGAAAAATCTGCATATTATTTTATTTTTATTTTAAACCATCCGTTCATGACACTTTTTAAATATCGCGTTTTCCGACGAAGAGAGAACAAATACTACAATAATAACTTGAGGATTATAAAATTTATATCACGAGAAAGATCCTAAAAATTCCTTTAAAATGAAATCTTTTTCGAATCTTTACTTCCATTTTCTAATTTTAGTGAATTTTTAAAGATTAAGTTTTAGAATTTAATTTATTAAATGCTGATCACGTGATTTCTTTTTCTGTTACTTTAAATAAATTTATCGCCACGTTCATAACAATGAAGTAGACAAAAAATAATTTTTCCTTTGCTAATGCGGCAGACGATTGGTAATTATCCAAAAAATACTAAAATACAGTAAAAGATATGTTCCTCAAACTGTACTATATTAACTGTGCTATACTCTTTAGTATGTCCTATTAGATTTAATTTGAATATTTTCTTCTACATTATTTTGTCTATAAAAATATCCCTTACGATTTTTTTTATATAAATACATTTTTTTGTTTTTCTTACATCAATTGTATACATTGATCGTCGTATTTATTATACATATATACGTATATATATATTTATTTTTTTGGCATTCATTGCATACATTGAACGTTGTATTTAATTTGAATGTACTCCGTAGCGAATTACGGGTTTTCAGCTAGTATCTTATAAACAAGCTAACAAAATATGTTTTCCCGGTTAAAATATTGAATCACAGTGTCTATAAAGCTAACAAAATATTTTTAGTTTACGTAGCTTTAAAGAAAAAAAAGAGTAACCGTTTACTCTACATAGCTTTAGTATACATAATATTTTCCTTATTGCGTGCATTGTAAGAAATGGCTTTTTCCTCGGCATTATTCGCCTTAACACTCAGGAAAGAGATTAATATTTACATAATCTCCCTTCACTGTTTTCCCATTTATCGTTTATCAGCGTTTTATCTTGCACTTTAAAAGCTTTTGAAGGCTGTCCTTATTAATATTTCCGAACATTAGGTAGCTAATATGCGCGAAAATGGGAAATTTGTTGTCGGAAACTTAAGAAAAACTTTTAAGTGTGCGGATTTTGACAGCTTTGAAGAGGAGAAAGCACATTAAAATGCAGTTGAGGCGATCACTTTTTTTTTCAGCGGATTTGATTTTAATATCCGAGCTCACTTATCACCAGTCGAAAAACGCCTTATAAATTGTTTCACCAAGTGCGTCCGTAAAACTTATCCAAATGGATTTTTTAAACATAGGTGACACGTTGTCTTAAAAAAGAGCTATTTGTACATTCACTGACGTTAAGGACATTTTAATTAACTGAAATTAGAACTTTCACGAAATATTTATCGTGCAAATCACAGGTAGGAAATGAGATAATAATTTCAGTACTAGGGAATAAGTGAAATAAAATTATAAAATAGAATGTTTATGAATTCGAAAGATGTGAAAGTAGTTTAGTATGAATAAATTTATACATTAACTTCACGTAAAGACATCGTCAGTATTTCCGTTGTGTTTTGTATATGAATAATCAAAAACTACCTTTGAAAATTACAGCTTTTCAATGTCAAAGGATAACAAAGAGAAATTTTAGTGAGATTCAAGATAAAATTTCCTGATGTAGTCTTATTTTATGTAATGAAATTCATCCTGACATTTTAAAATGATAAGCCTCACAGACCATAGAATACATGAAAACGAAAGTGACCAGAAAATATTCATAGTTTTATTAATATTGGAATTTATATTAGCGAGTATGATTGTTATGATTATTATGTTATGGGGGGATTTTTTGTGAGCATGTATGCACGTACCCCCCCCCCCAACTTAAAATAAATTAAAACATTAATAGAAGTTCAGTTAAAATCGGAGAATTGTAGAAAATGTTTAAGAAAGTTGTTTTTTCCCGCTTTTTAAAATTGTGAAACTGAAGATTCTGATTATGTCTTTAGCCTTAACATACTTTTTAACAATGATAAGATCAATAACAAAAATTCACTGCTGTATTTTTTTTTTCATTTTATTTATATTACTCCCATGCCTCGCTATACGGCCACTCTTTACACGGCATTTCGCTATAACGGCCTTCTTTATAACGGCCTTCTCATAACGGCCTTCTTTAATTATGGCACTTTTTCGATTTACGGCCCACAATGTTTCGTTATACGGCCGCATCAGCGAAAAGTGAGGATGACAGCATATTATAGCTTAGTGATTCTTCATGTTGATGTTCATTATCAGATTGAAACAGTTTTTAAACATTTCATTTTATGTTTTTTTATTATATGTATGCATATGTGCATATAATTTCTTTTGTGTTTGTTTATATTTATTTTTTGAATTTCTGTTTATTATTACATTGTTTTGCACTTTTATTTTTATGCAAGCATTTTTATAGGAAATAAAAAGAATAAAAGGCTTTATGAACTAAAATCTATATTATTTATTAAAAATTGAAACAGATTCAATTAAATTTGTATGGGTTTGTGCCAAAATAATTGATTCGTTATAAGGCTTTTCGCTTTACGGCCAACTTTTACGGAACGTATCTACGCCGTAAAGCAAGGTATGGGTGTATATTCATTTTTCTCATTGTATAACTTTTAAATACTAATCAAACATCAATTCTATTGTTATTCTATTTTTAAAAAATCATAATATTTCATATTTTAAGGACCGCCAGGCAGTCAACGCGTGGAGGAGTGCTCTAAATGAATTCAATTAGTGCCTTCCTCCCCCCCCTCCCCCCAAAAAAGTTAGAAACACGCTACGCCTATAAGAGTGAGAAAATTTGAAACTGAAATTTAATCTGTCAGTACTTTTCAATCAGAAGCTATTTTTTTTTAATTTAACCTACTAGTTTGTACCCGTCAAAACATGACGACTAGATAGTTAATAAATGTACTAATACACAAATTACACTCAACACATCATTGCCAAATGTTGAAAATCATAATAATGCGCAGAAACAAATTAATGCGTCTAAGCGGCCGAGTACTTAGTGAGTATCTAAAGCCAGATTTAAAAATGTCACTGAGCATGCGCAGAAAGCAATATTTTTTAATTGTAAACTATCGCTAATTAAACTGCGCTAAATAAACAATTTCCATCAGTTTTAATCTTATATTTCACAAACATAATTATCATAAAAATAAAAATGGCAGAGAGAGATCTTCTAGAGAGACTCCACGGAATAAAACGTGTTTATCATTAAAACATGCCACTGAGCATGCGCAGAAACAGTGAGTTTCTAAAGTCAGATTTGAATATGCCACTGAGCATGCGCAGAAATCAGTTTTCAATTGTAAATTATCACTAATTAATAGAAATTGCGGTTACAAAAACAAAATTTGACAAATCTTCAGATTACAGTCTTTCGTTTAAGACTAAAATTAAGTAAACTGATGCAGTAGTTTTCTCTCACGGACTGCCCAAAAAGTCGACTTAGCAACTTAAATATATAGATACTCTGCTTTGCACACAAGTAGCATTTTTTAAAAATGTTAGGTATGAATCTGAAATTATATGAAAGGCGAATAAAGGGATCTTCCTGAAAATGAAAAAGAAATTTATGGAATGAAGAATAATACTCCTAATACTAAATTTTGTCCTATTTATAACGTACTTAAACAGACTAAACCACACTCATAAATTATTTTACAGTTAAACACTTATCAAATAACTGGTTTTGAGTATTTGCAATAATTTTAATGCACAGTAAAAAAAATGCATTTCAAATATTTTAAAGTTATAAAATACTGTATCAATTTTTTGCAATACATTTTTGGTTAACTAATAAGGAATTCTGATAAACATAACATCTTATTTTATTTCTAATTTTATTATTAGTAGTAGCAGAAGTTTATCACTTTCGATTACTTTCTGTTGCGCAGGGAAAGCATTGTGTCACATTCTTCAAACTTTTACCATTATCTGCCTGGTCTATTGGCTACTTGCGGTTAATAATGTTAAATAAAACATATCACTGCTTTTTTAAAACTGATATTTTCATACAAATGTAAGTAAAAATAATTGTTTTCATATTAACTTTTTGCATCTACGTCAATCAAAACCTTAAATTTTCATTATTGGCAGGAAAAACCAGTAAATCAAGTATTTCCTGAGCAGAAATATCGAATTATCGACAGAATTTTAAATGTAATTACTGGTTATAAAGTCTTTTCTTGAAGTTCCGGATTTCAGTTGAGTGGAAATATCGACTTCAACTTTCGACTTGTAATCAATCAGTGCATTTAGAATGATCGAACTCCGTGACATTTGCAGATTGTAGGGGATCGAGTAACGTATGTCACTTATTCGGAAAGTCGAATTTTTCATTCAACTTCCGCCGATGTTCAGAGCCTTTTAAACTTTTACGAAGCGCTTTTAGACAAAGCACCGAAAACTTAAAAGATTGCTTCTGATTTCCAGAGTATTCTTAAATCTGGTTAACGTATTGTTTTACTACTTGATTAACATTAGAATCAACCAGCCAGCTGGTGATGAAAAAAATCTCTATTGATTTATTTTTCGTGTTTTCTGAAGGATTCATGCTATCTTTGACATATTAAGTCTGGCCATTTGGACTGGTCAAGAAATTTCTGTATTTTTACAAAGTATAGAAGCCTGACTGACTTAAAATATTTTCAAAATAGGTTTGATTATTCCCCTATTTTATTTCGAAGACAGATGTGTTGGTGCATAAAACATCAGTTTTCTGGATTTACACATTGACAGCTCACTGCATAAAGGTTTTCGAGATCTGAAAATTTCAATATTACGACTTGTAGGCAGTGAGTATTGTAGAGTGACGAAAAGAACACAAAGTAATAGTACAATCTATGTGTTTACCTTTTCTTCGACTAAATATATTAAAACGTTAGTTTAATATTTTAGTTTTATCTTCTTCTCTGTACATACTTGTAGGAGTGGCAAAACTTTAAAAAAACAAGCAAATTGGGAGAAATTAATAACATAAGCAAGAATTGTAGTTAGCTGAAATACTACAAAAATTTTCCAATTTCTCTGATGTTAAATTAATAAATTCGAGGTTTTACCGAGATACAGTCTAAACTTATCACAGAATTCCCAGCTTTTTATGCAACACAATTACTCTAATTTTCTTGCCTGCAGTACGTTGCGTAATAATTATACTTTATTTATATAGCCGTAATATTTTTAAAATTACAAAGCACGATTACTCACAGTACAGTATAATTCAATATAACAAACCTTGAAAACATTAAAAAATTGTTCTGAAGTACTTTTCAAGCATAAAATGAAACTCCTTAATTAATTATCGATTAGAAAATTTCAAATAATAAAAACTGCAAAAGTTAAAATCTTGCATGTCGGGGGACTCACTGCAATACAATTTAAACTGATTAGAAAATTTAGAGTTTTTAAGACAAAAGTTTACACATTGACAAAAGTTTACACACAAAAAAGTTTTTACACTTAAACAGTACTTACCTATGTTACATGTCCCATATGTACAGTATTTAAAAAATAACATTTTTTAAAAAATTTTTAAGCACAGTTATACACAAATCAGTGCAATACAATTCACTGCAGAATTTTACTGACTGTAATGATTTTGATACAGCAGTAACCTGCAAAACTCAAAAAAATTTCCAATTTCGATTGCAAGCTTCCAGATAATTAAATCCGCGAATGCTAAGCCCATTAAAGTCAAAGTTTGACTGTAACTCAACTTAAAGTGACCAGAATATTTGCTTTTTCTTAGGGGGGAGATAATATTCTATTTCAGTTCTTAAAAACCTTAGCATGGTTTAACAATTTTGATTGATATTTGCCCCTGTTATATTTTGTTAATTGATACTCAAGAGTAAACTATTTTACGGTGACCGCTGAATGTGTGTCTCTTTAGTATTAATATACCCCCATTCTAAGAAATGCTGTCTTGATAATCTATTAGTTCATGAACTTTTAAATTTTAGATTTAAAGCTAAAGTTAGAGCTAGAGTTAAACAGCTAATAGAGAATTTTAGAGGTAAAGCTAAAATTAGAGCTAGAGTTAAACATTTAATAGAAAATTTTGGTTAAATCTGGACAACAGCAAAACATCTGTTAAACAGCTAAAGATAACTTACAAATTAATAGATAACTATTAATACGTATATATATTAGGTTACTATTAATAGTAATTAATAGTTACCTAAACCAATTATTGCTGGAGTAAATAGAAGATATTTTAAAATAAATTCCCCAAACAAACGGGTCGGTAATAGTTAAAGAATTACTAAATATAGAGATTATTTTATTTAAACTGAATGAAATCATTTTTCATTTATTTCTCTGAGTACAAAGACATTTTGTCTAATAGAAACCCCCACTCAACATATTCCTTTTGTTGTCCTAAACAGGTGCATTGCTCCGTTGAAATGTAAACTACCAAGCCCAATTAGGAGGTAGATCAACAACCAAATTCCGAACAGATTCGTAAAACTTCTATTAGTGAGGAATTTACTTATTCAGAAAGAGGAGCACCTAACATCATTATTCCGAGTGTGTCACTGAAATGCACCATACATCATAATTGCCTATTATAAAATATTTATTGTAAATCCTCCAATAAAATATGTTTTTTACTAAAAAAAATAATCATTCGTTTGAATACTTTTAAAAATAAATTCTCCTTTTTTTTAAGGGCATATATGTAATGCCATGATATTTATCTTTTCATTACCTATTATCTGATTTAAAGTCCGAATTTCCATTAGTGAATAATTTTATGTGATTTAATATTAGCTGCATGCTTGAAGAGCATTATCCACTTCATAACCTAATAAGTAATCTTACAATGTGATTTTAAGCTAATAAAATCAAATACATTCAACATCTCTTTTGCTCGTTTCGTCATTTATCATTTTGATCATATATAAAAGGAAGAGAATGTCAGTTTTGAGGAATGTTTATATTAGCGGTAAACATGTCAATTGATAATTTGTTTATAAGGATAAATTTTTTTTTTTCTTTCTTTAAATGATGAGCGAATTCGTTGAATTTATGATATGTATTTTTGTTTATTTTTACTTAGTTTTCATGTTTAGTGTTTATTTTTTAAATAAATGGATACATTAATATTAATTTCTAGTTATTTGTATGGTTTATGTTTAGTTTAGTTTTTTTTATTACTGTTAATAAAAAAACGGTATTCGTTTGAAGACTTTTAAAAATAAATTCTCCTATTTTTCAGAGAATGTATGTAATGCCATCATATTTCTCTTTTCATTGCTTATTATCGAATTTAAAGTCCGAATTAACATAACTGAATAATTTTATGTGATTTAATATTAGTTGCATGCGTGAAGAGCATTATCCACTTCATAACCTAATAAGTAATCTTACAATGTGATTTTGAGCTAATAAAATCAAATACATGCAACATCTTCTTAGCTCGTTTCGCCATATTTCATTTTGATAATATGCAAAATGAAAGAATGTCAGTTTTGAGGAATTTTCATATTAGCGGTAAACATGTCAATTGATAATTTATTTAGAATGATAAATTTCATTATATTTCTTTCTTTAAATGATGTACGAATTCGTTGAATTTATGATATGTATTTTTGTTTATTTTTACTTACTTTTCATGTTTAGTATTTATTTTTTTAAATTAGTGGGTATATTAATACTATTTTTTGTAATTTTTTTGTATGGTTTATGTTTAGTTTAGTTATTTATTACTGTTAATAAAAAAAAGTTATTCGTTTGAAGATTTTTAAAAATAAAATCTCCCTATTTTAAGGGCATAAATGTAATGCCATCATATATCTCTTTTCATTGCTTATTATCGGATTTAAATTACGAATTTCCATTATTGAATAATTCTATGTGATTTAATATTAGCTGCATGCGTGAAGAGCATTATCCACTTTAAAACTTAATAAGTAATCTTACAATGTGATTTTGAGCTAATAAAATCAAATACATGCAACATCTTTTTAACTTGTTTCGTCATATATAATTTTGATAATATACAAAAGGAAAAAATGTCAGTTTTGAGGAATTTTTATATTAGCGGTAAACATGTCAATAGATAATTTATTTAGAATGATAAATTTCTTTATATTTCTTTCTTTAAATGATGAACGAATTCGTTGAATTTATGATATGTTTTTTTGTTTATTTTTACTTAGTTTTATGTTTAGTATTTATTTTTTAAAATAAAGGGATATATTCATATTATTTTTTTTTATTTTTCTGTATGGTTTATGTTTAGTTATTTATTACTCTTTAGTACTTAGTTAAAAAAATAAGCTAGTTCGTAACGTTTCAAAACAAAGGACAAATTTATGTTAATTTACAACGCTAGGTAGCTGATATTATGATGACATTATGTACTTCAAAAAAATTAAAGATATTTTATATATTTTTTTGATAAAATATATTAAAAAGCATAAAAGCCTGACAGAAGTTAATTCATCTTTTGATCTGCAAATATTTTAAGGAATGTTTTTATGCATCTTGCTACAGTGTGCATATTTGCACGCATAAAAGAATTTTATCGTGTTAAAAAAGTTTTCCTTCAAAAATATTTAAATATCTTGGCATAGTTCCTAATTAATGTATGAATAATTTTGCTTTAAGCTGATAATAATGTCACATGAGAATGAAAAAAGTATTATTAAAAGTTCATGACTAAAAAAATACTACCTTTGATCGGTGTGTTACCATTTTATATTTTTTAATTCGTTGTTTAAGTTACACTATATAATTTGTAATTTATCAAGGGTTACATTACGCATTACAAAGAATGTTTGTATAAATGTATAACTAATGGACATTTTCAAAGAAAATTATTGGCATTGGTTTTGGTTTAAATAACTTTTATTAATATGCTTGAGAATTTTTTTGGCCTTAAAACAGAAAAAGGATGTTTGAAAATAGTTAATTTTATTCATTTAACATTACATCATATGTTAGTAATAATATGTGATCTTAAACTTTTTTTATTTTACCCAGTTTGCTGTAAAAATTATATAAAATTGCTAATGTAATATGTTAATATGTTAATATAGGGATATATGTTAACCATTAGCTCACGGAGCCAATTTTTCCGATTTCCCCTTTAGAAATTTCATACCCCCTTTGTTAGAGCAACCATCAAGGGTGTTATATATATATATATATATATATATATATGTATATATATATATATTTATATATATATATATATATATATATATATATATATATATATATATATATATATATATATATATATATATATATATATATATATATATATATATATATATATATATATATAGGGTAACTCTATGATAGAGGGCCATAGAGGAAAGATGGCCAGTCTAAATATTTCCAAAACTTGATCATATATGGTAGTTTAAACTTTTTTTTGTAGGAAGTGTTCAACGAGTTCATTCATTGCGAGGTACAGCTGTGTTTTTCTTTTATAAAAAGTAAATGAAATTTTAATGTTTATTTAATTTAGTGGTTGAATATTTTTGTTGAGTTAGGTATCTGAATGTTTTGCAATACGTACGTTACATTTTTTATTTACTTTACGGACTTTTAATGCACGTATATAATCCAACCTTTCCTTCTAAGCCTAAAACAAAGACGTACAATGGCGGAGTGATGCTTTAAATTGGGTGTCCATTTGTCCTTCAATTTCAGGATAGATGGCCACATAAAATCGAGGAGAGATGACCACCTTTTATCAATATTTCAAAATTATACTGAGTGAGGATTTTAACTAAATATAACCATATTTAAAATAATTATATAACTTTTATGTTTATAAATACATTATATGCACCAGTTCCTAATGTAACCATGACAAAAACAGTTAGAAAACGTACCAAACAGGTAGCTATACTTTTGACATCACCAGAAAATATTTACAAACGTCGGAAACTTTCATCCCAGAAACAGATAAAGTTGATAAATAAGCTTAAAACCAGTAAAAAGCCTAAAATAAACGAGAGAAAGAAACAAAAACACGACACTCCCAGTAGCGAAGAAGATGGAATACATTTGAAATTATCAGATTCTACAGATTCCGAGGGAATAGAATTTGATGAGAATCACTGTGTTGGTTGTGTAGAAGAATAGAATACCATAACCATAAAGGATGACTGGATAAAATGTATAAGGTGCCTGAAGTGGTTCCATGAAACGTGTACAAACTATTAAGACCTTTGCCAAAAATGTGGTAAAATTTTACGAAAAGTGAAGGTTTGAAATTATACTTCAAATACTGTTTATTCGAATTTTATTCACTCATTTTCCGTGTTATAGTTGCATCTTTGCAAATTGCTCTAAGTTTTTCATGATTAACTATATGAAATGTGTTGTTTTTTGCTATTTGAACTTCACTTTTTCTTTCTTGTATTGGATGGCCATCTCTCCTCGGCTTGAAGGAGAGATGGCCATCTGCCATTTTTATTTCAAACAATGTTTCTCACTTTTTGTTCTCAATGTTTAATTATTTTTTGCCCAAAATATGATGAGTGTATAAGAATTTTAAATATGCATAAATATTTCTTGTGTTTGCATTCTAAGAATTTTTATTTTAATCTTTAAAAACTATGGCCATCTATCCTACAGTTACCCTATATATATCTATAGACAGAGCCTGACTAAGGCAAGGGCATACGGGGCAGTTGCCCCGGGCCCCCACTTCAGAGGGGGCCCCAAATCAAATAGGAAGTTTATTTTACGTTTCCTTCTTTAATGAACTTTTTTTAAACAAAATATCAGTACTGTGTAAAATTCGTCAGTTTTATGTTAGCTTCTTCATTAATGAACACAAAATATCATATTTATGAACACAAAATATTTTATGAACACAAAATATCTATATTTCGTAAATCCATGGCTTTCTAGGGCGAAATTTAGCTGAATTCCGCCCTAATGTCAGGAAGGATATGAATTTTTCACAGCTAGATGACAAAGTTAACAATCAGAAAATTGCATTTCGGAAACTTGAGAAAAGTTCGCAAACTGCAGCGATATGATTGTCAACTAGGTCATCTTAATCGCAACTGCGAAAAATTCAGTTGCATAGTGTTCAGTGGATTCTGTTGGATTTTCGCAACACTGAGGAATCACATTAATCAATTATAAGTTGTATTCTCTCAAAATTCTCACATATGTCAAATATTCTTTTGATTAATTAATTTCATAATACCTTTGGGGGGACTTCGTAGCTATTTTAGGTTCTAGTCAGTTTTCTTGTTATATATCTATAATGAGGTGAAAAAGTTAAATACCTCCATAAAGTTCGGTTCTTCATTACTGAAGTAGTAAAGCAGAGGGGGTACCCCAAAGAAGTTTTTGCCCCGGGCCCCAATTAGGCTAAGTCGGGCCCTGTCTATAGATTGCACATATGAAGCAACAGTTCAAGATACAGTTCAGAAACAGTGAAAGATAGGACTTCCAAGATCGGAAGTTTCTGTAACGACCTTGGTCGGATTTACAATTATTAATCTTTAGACTTGCATTCACTGCATTCCACTTATACTGGTGGTGAGAAATTATCCTCATGAGAACCATTTCCCTATATATATTCATTCTTTGGCCCGTATTCTTGGGATGCATGCTATCCCACCCCGTAGGGAAAAGGTTAAGATAATACGTTAATTTAAGTAATATATATAAAATTACTAACAATAATCTTAATGACAATTGATGAAATTAATATTTTATATAATATCCTTTAACTGTACCCTACTCTCGATACTGGTTCAAATCTTTCATAATATTATTTTGAAGTACATCGTTTTTAAATATCTTCCTCTATAAAAGGACATCATCTTCTTTATATAAATTCAGTGCAAAGTTGCTCTTTTGATGAACCAACACTTATACACACGCGGGTCTTGATTAATCAAAGGGCCAGAAACTGTTTTATTGACATTCGAACAATTTAGCTTGTTTCAGATTTCGATATCAAAGCGTAATTTTCCGAGAACGTCCATTGTGTGTATCATGAGATTTGTTCTGCGAGTTTTGCTCTGTTGGTTCATGTTCTGTAACTAATGAATCAGGATTTCTTCTTTTACCGTCGAATCGAGCTCCGTTTGTCATGAAACTACTGATTTCTATTGACTAGATGTAAATGAAGGGAGACTATGTTAACCAAATATTTTAGATTCAGTTGAATAAGCGAATTGCTTCAAAGTATCCTTTCATGTTCCGTGCCTTGTAAAGGATTTCAGTCTAATGTAAATTATAAAAAAAACGTATAACGGAATGAGCTAGAGAGAAGTTCAAGAATTAGATACTTTGATGTTTTATATTTACTTCTATCGATGAGCATTATGACTGCATTTTAATTTCATAATTGTAGAGTTTTAAGACTCTTATGTGAATTTACGAAAATATAAAATATAATTTACAAATCACTACAAATTAAAAATTGTTTGAGTATACATATCTAGATATCGCAAGAATCGTACCTTTGGGCCATATTTATCTTAGAATTAAATCACAGAATTTCTACCCATAGAAGCGGGTTCTCAAATACATCAAAGAACTTTTCTATAACGTACTGGCTGAATACCCGTTCTTCGCTATGGAGTACATTCAAATTATATACAATGGTCAATATATGAAAACGGCCAATGCATGTATATATGCAATGCATGTATATATGCAATATATTCAAACGGCAAATTAATGCCAAAGAACAACGAAAAAATAAGTTAGTTTAAGTTATTAAGCACAGTTGTACCCAGTTAGGTTATCGACGCAATTATACACAGGAATATTTATTTAGAACTAGCTGAATACCCGTGATTCACTACGGAGTACATTCAAATTAAATATAATGGTAAATGTATGCAATTAATGCCAAAAAAACATATTTATAACAAATGAAACGGTCAATGTAGGCAATTAATGCCCCCCCCCAAAAAAAAAAAAATATATATATATTTATAAAAATCGTAACGGTTATTTTTATAGACAAAATGATGTAGAAGAAAATATTCAAATTAAATACAATGATCAATGTATGCAATTAGTTTGTACGTTAAATATCCATAAAACATACTAATTTGAATTAAATTCTTAAAAAACTTCCGTCTCAGTTAGTCTAGTGGTTAAATTTTATCTTTTACCAAATTTTAATAGTTTTTTGTCAGTTTATTTCGTTGTTATACACGTGATGTTGCAAATTGAAATTATAGTATATTGTATTTGTTTTTGGCGTACTAGTAGCGCCACCTGGTTGCTTCGCGGTTCGCGCGAAGCATGTGTATAGTCAGTTGCTGTTGGACTCTTGAAATGAATAAATGCTCGACGCTTGAAATCCTCTTGATTAATATTTCTTGAATTCTCTTGGATATAAATATTTCTTCTTGGATTAAATTTCTTCATGGTGAATTTCATCATGGTGCCAGAACCCCGCGATCTGGATTTGGGGTACCTTTAGATATTGAAACTTCAAGGTAAGGTGTTTAGACTTTTGAAATTTAGTGACTTTTGATTTCGGAATCATCTTGAAATGGAAAAAATTGATAAGCTGAAAAGCAAACGTTCCACAATTAGGTCTGGAACAACTAAATTAATATCAAAAATCATATTTACAAGCTGACATAGATGAAAGAATAACTGATATTTTATCAGAAAGTCTTGAACAATTAAATGGAAAACAAATTTCCTTAAAAGATTTGGATTCCGAAATCGAGAATGATATTGATGATCCTGTAGAGTTTGAAAAAGAAACAAAACTTTGCGAAGAGTATTTAGAAAAAATAATTAGTATCAAATTTTAAATTAAAAATCGGCTTAAAAAACGTGAAGCTGCCGATGTTTCTAAAGATGCTTCCGTATCTGAAAACACTTCTGTTCTTGAAAATTCTTCTGTTGGTAAAATCAAAAGTAATGCACCGGCAATTAAACTACCTAAGCTTCAAATAAAACCTTTTAATGGTGAATTAAGTGAATTTCTTGAATTTTTTAATTCATTCAAGGCAGCTATTGACTCGAATGAGTCACTAACGAAAATAGAAAAATTTGTCTATTTGAGATCGCTTTTAACGGGATCTGCATATAACACAGTAGCCGGATTTACGCTAACAGAAGAAAATTATGTTGCTTGTATTAATTTATTAGAAGATCGATTTGGAAATTGGATCGATTCGAGAAAACAATTTTGTGGTCGCAAAAAGGAGATTTTATAACCTAGCAAATAAATTTAATCAAGATAGGCAAATATTTGATAATTACAACTCAGTTATAAAGGAACAATTAAATACAGGAATAATTGAAAAATGTGAGGATTTAGCTCTAGATGATTCATACTATATGCCACATAGACCGGTGATAAAAACTGATCGAGATACTACAAAATTACGTATTGTTTACGATGCTTCTTCAAAATTAAATGGCCCATCTTTGAATGATTGTTTGTTGCAGGGCCAAACTTGAATCCTAACATTTTGGAAATTATATTAAAATTTCGAGAAAATAAAATAGCTTTCTCTGCGGACATTCAAGGTGCATTTTTGCAAATAAAGGTAAAGAACGAAGACCAGAATTACTTACGCTTTTTATATTTTGACGACTGTGACATTGAGAAAAATATTGTACCCTACAAAATGAAAAGAGTGACATTCGGAGTCACTTGTAGTCCCTTTATATTGGCCGCTACGATCAAACACCATATTAAGCAATATAAAGATAGTAAAGAAGAGTGCGTTGAGATGTTGGATACATCATTGTATGTTGATGACTTGTTTTATGGAGCTGAAAGTGTGTCGAAAGCATTTAGTTTGTCCTCGGATGCTGTGTTTATTTTAGGTGATGCTGGATTTAATTTGAGAAAACTGAATACTAACTCCACAGAGTTGAAAAATTTATGGGTTGAAAATGGACTTTGTGATGTTAGTAATGATAGGGAAAATAAGAGTTTTAAGGTGTTAGGTTTGGTATGGAATGTGGTCGAGGATAAATTTGAGTTGGAGGTAACTAGTTTATTGGACGGTTTAGAAGACTTAAGTGCGTGTAAGAGATCAGTGTTGCATACAGTGGCCAAAATATTCGATCCTGCGGGTTTTGTTTCTCCATTCGTGTTAAGAGTTAAGCATCTTATGCAGGAAATATGGGAAAGAGGATTAAACTGGGACGATGATTTGCCGGAAGATATGATAGTGAAGTGGAAGGATTGGTGTTCGGAGATACGTCTATTGAAGGAGTTAAGAATTGATAGATATTATTTTTCGGGTTGTATGCATGGAATGAGTTCCAATTCGCAGCTACATGTGTTTTGTGATGCGTCTCCTGTAGCGTACGGTGCGGTTGCTTATTTTCGATTCGAGAATGATAGTGGTGAAATATTGACCTCATTTATCTTGTCTAAATGTAGAGTTAGTCCTTTGAAAAAGTTAACGTTGCCTAGACTTGAACTCATGGGAGCTTTAATTGCATCGCGGATTGTTAGTTATTTGAAGAATATTTTCTCGTTTCAGACTATATTTCTTTGGACTGATTCAAAAATAGTTTTGAGTTGGATAAAAGGGTCTGCTAAGAAATGGAAACCCTTTGTTTGTAATAGGGTAATGGAAATTCAACAGTTTACGAATCCTATAGATTGGAGACATTGTGAGGGTAAGAGTAATCCTGCTGATCTTTTAACTAGAGGTTGTAGTGTTAGAGACTTACAGAGATCTTGGAAATGGTGGCATGGTCCTGAATACTTGTCATTGCCTGAAGATAAGTGGCCTAGAAGTGATTGTGTTGTTACTAAAAAAGAAGTGAATAATGTTGCAGAAGAACAAAAATCAAAACCTGAACTAAGTCTGCATTGTGCTATCGAATACACCACTAAAGTGGAATTTATCTTGGATTTGGAAAAGTACAATTCTATTAAAAGAGTTTGTCGTATAACAGCATGGGTAAAAAGATTTATTTCTAACGCTAAAAATAAGAAGGAAGATCGAAAGTTTGATGAGTTATCAGCAGAAGAATTGGAAGAAGCAGAGAAAATGTGGATTCGACAAATCCAAAGAGAATATTATTTTGATGAACTCAAATGTCTTAAAGAAGGAAAAAAAGTCCCTAGGGAATCGAGAATTCTTAACTTGAACCCTATGCTTTCTGATGATGATCTAATAGTAGTAAAAGGACGATTGCAAAAGTCTAATCTCGAGTTTTATACTAAACATCCTATAATAATCCCTTCCAAGGACAGGTTTGCTGAACTTTTGATTTGGGACGCTCATGAAAAAGTTTTCCACGCCGGAGTGTCGAATACTATCGTACAGTTACGAGAAAAATTTTGGCTGACGAAAGGTAGATAAGCCATAAAAAATCAACTTAAAAAATGTGTTGTGTGTAAAAGACTTAACTCGGTTCCTGGAACACAGATTACTGCCCCTCTTCCTGCTAATCGCATCGAACAAGCACCACCTTTCTCAGTGGTTGGAATGGATTTCGGTGGTCCCTTATATGTCAGGGACAGTGCTTATAAACAATACATTCTACTTTTTAGTTTTGCGGTTACGAGATCTGTGCATTTGGAATTAGTTAGAAACTTAACAACAGAAACTTTTCTGTTAGCTTTTCGGCGATTTGTCGCACGACGTGGACTGTGTTCTACAGTATACTCCGACAATGCACGTACCTTTAAGCGTGCTGAACTCGAGCTGAAATATTGGTGGTCAACAATCAGTGATCCTAAGGTGAAAGACTTTTATTCTACACATGGAATTACGTGGAACTATATTGTTGAAAAGGCGTCGTGGTGGGGCGGATTTTACGAGAGACTGATCCGTTCTGTAAAAGTTGCCCTAAGAAAAACTCTTGGAAAATCATCGTTGACACGAGAGCAGCTGGAGACTGTCATTACGGAAATTGAAGGTGTATTAAACTCCAGACCACTCACTTATGTTTACACCACTAGTGACGAGCCGATTCCTTTAACTCCGGCTCATTTTCTTTTAGGTAGAAGAGTTACGAATCTACCAGCAGTAAAATTACATTGTGAAGGTCAGTTCTCTACCAGGAAATTATTAGTTAAAACGTTTAATTATAGAGAAAGGTTAATGCAATCATTTTGGAATAGGTGGAAAAAAGATTATTTAGTGAATTTAAGATCTACACATTTGGTAAGTAAAAATAAGATTCGCGAATTTAAAATCAACGATATTGTTTTGATTCATCAAGACCATTTGCCCAGAAACTTTTGGAAACTGGGAAGGATTGTTGATGTATTTCCTGGTAGAGATGGCAAAATAAGATCTTGTAGCGTAAAAACAGAAACAGGTGTAGTAAAACGACCTGTACAATTATTATATAATCTTGAGTTAAAAGATTAAAATTAAACTGTATATATGTACATATTTTAAACTAAATTGAATACTGTATATAATGTAAATATTTTCTTCATACATTTATGTTTAAAAAAGAAAAAATTTGAGCGTTATGCATTTATTTAAGGACTGTGTTGACTGTTGGAGGTATGTTTAAATTGAAATTTCTCTTTGTATTAATTCATTATAATTTTCTAGATGATATAATTTGAAGTTACTTGGTTAATTGTGTTTTGTGTATTTTCTTATATTTTATAATTGAATTACTTAATTTCATGTTTAAAATGATTCTTTACGTGATTACTTGATATATATGATTATTTGATATCCCTGATTTATGCATGTAAAACTGTTTTAAAATGTTTGATGAACCTCCCGTTCATCGGGGGGGAAGATGTTGCAAATTGAAATTATAGTATATTGTATTTGTTTTTGACGTACTAGTAGCGCCACCTGGTTGCTTCGCGGTTCACGCGAAACATGTGTATAGTCAGTTGCTGTTGGACTCTTGAAATGAATAAATGCTCGACGCTTGAAATCCTCTTGATTAATATTTCTTGAATTCTCTTGGATATAAATATTTCTTCTTGGATTAGATTTCTTCATGGTGAATTTCATCACGTGACGCAAAATTAATTTAAAGTATCACAAAAAGAAAAGAAACCACGTGATCAGCATTTAATAAATTAAATTCTAAAAATTAATCTTTCAAAATTCACCAAATATCAGAAAATGGAGGTAAAGATTCGAAAAAAATTTCATTTTAAAGGAATTTTTATGATCTTTCTAGTGATATAAATTTTATAACCCTTAATTTATTATTTTAAATGCAAACTTTAAAAAGTGTTACAAAATCAGCTTAAAAATTTAATTTTAAAAAAATCAAGAAGGATTTTTCAAAAATCTTTTTTTAGTGTACCCTTAGATTATAAGAAGAATCGCCATGCAAAATTTCAGCCCTTAAGGTCCAACGGTTTGGTCTGTACGTTATCTGTCAGTCAGCCAGTCAGTCAGTTACGAAACTGTTATATATAGAATATAACATTGGTACCGCTTTCAGTAAATTAAGAATAAATTAATTATTTGAAATATGATATTAAATAAAACATAGTAATTTTTTGTGATTTCTTTAATATTATTCTGAGTAGAAGTTTTCAGCACTCAAAATGCATTAGATCGATTTTTGTTTCCTTTCGAAGTAATATAATGTCGTATTTATCATTAGAATTATCATAAATTCATAATAGAAATTTTTCACACTACTAAAAATAGTTTGACACATTTTTTAGAGACAATTTAATTTGAATATATACGCAAGTCACAGACGAAGACTGAAATTTTCGAATAAAGTAAGGCATTATTTTAATTTTCTGAAATATATTTTCTTTAAATGAAGGTCTGAGGTTCCCAATTTAAATTATAAAAATGTGAGGATTGCCTTGCTCTCATTCAGGTCATGGTAAACGTCATAGGTACTATAATAATTATAATATATATATATATATATATATATATATATATATAACGCCGGGACGGCGTTCCGGTACCTCTCTTTAGGTACCTCTCTTTATTAATAATTTGGAATACCCCCCCCCACACACACACACACACCCCGGAAGGTTACCGTTCTGGCACCTCTATTTCTAGAAATCTAGCACTGTATATATATATATATATATATATATATATATATATATATATATATATATATATATATATATATATATATATATATATATATATATATATATATATATATATATCTATCCCCTTAATGGCCGTTCTTACAAATGGGGTGTGAAATTTCCCATTCTAAATAGGTTATCAGAAAAATGAGCCCCGTAAGCTAAAGGTTAAGTATTACGTACACAATCTCCTTATTTAAGTTATTACTTTTTCATCTATTGAAGGGAACGAACAAAAATAAATTTTTTGTACACGTTTTTCTGTTTTGGGGAACCAGAAACCTGAAAATCCAGTAACTTTATCCAATAACTATTATGTCCAGTCTCTGTGACGAAATGAATTTAGCGACTTTATGTAAAAATTGAAGAAAGGGAAAATACTAGTGGAACGTTTTCCTTCACTGAATACTACATCGAATTTTATCCTGAACATTTTAGAAATACACAAAGGCCATCTCTCAAGGACACCAATCATAAGTTCTCTTCCTACAATAACGGATAAAATTTCACTTAGGAAATGCAACCAGTTGTTATATCAACTAATCTCTATGTTACAATTATAACCATTTATTCTTCATAAAAATGTTACTGAAAAAAATATTTTGTACTAACTCGCTCCCACGCATAAACATATTAGAACTTTGCAAGGTAATACAATTCCACCCCAAAAAATTAAGGATTTTCTCAAGCTATTTAATGCAGCTGTTGCACAGAGAAAAAGATTTTGAAAGGATATTTCAAAACAGTTACAATTTACACCGATAAGGGATTAAACAGAGAATGAATCTTCACTTTTGGTCATTCTTTTCCTTTTTTTGTGACCCAAGCAGGCTGAAAATTTGAGATATTTTATAAATTAATTTGCTAAATAATTTTTCCTTATCTATTTTCATAATACCTGTGAATTCTTTCTGATTTCACTGCCTATTATCTATGAGAAGCCTTAAACGGAAATAAAATTTATTAAGTAGTTCCGAACAATGATTGCTTAAATCAGTGTTCGGATATCTATCTTCCTTTTTTTACCATTTTCGGAGAACATTTCCATATTGATGTCTAACAAAATCAATAAATCACAGAATGCAAGCTATTTGTTAGTTATTTAAGTTCAACAAATGGGAAAATTCATTAGCACATTCTTGTATACAGATAAAAATTCATTAGGCAATAAAAGTTTATATGATATTAATAGTATTATATTTAAGAAAAACACCTATACCTCGCTATACGGTCGCTCTTTATGCGGCATTTCGCTATAACGGCCTTTTTTAGTTATGGCACTTTTTCGATTTACTGCCCACAATATTTCGTTATACCACCACAACAGCGGAAAATGATGATGGCAACGTATCATAGCTTAGTGATTCTTCATGTTGATGTTCATTATCAGATTGAAACAGTTTTTAAACATTTTATTTTATGTTTTTTTATTATATGTATACATATGTGTATATGATTTCTTTTGTTTTTTATTTATATGTTTATTTTTTTATTTCTGTTTATTATTGCACTGTTTTGTACTTTTATTTTTATGTAAGCATTTTTATAGGAAATAAAAAGAATAAAGTGCTTTATGAACTAAAAACTATATTATTTATAAAAAATCGGAGCAGATCCAATTAAATTTGTATGGGTTTGTATCAAAATAATTGATTCGTTATACGGCTTTTCTCTTTACGGCCAACTTTTCCGGAACGTATCTAGGCCGCAAAGCGAGGAATGGATGTATCATATATTATATATCATATATTATATGACATTATATTATATCATATAATATAGATTTTATATGATATTAATAATATTTTATTTATTTAACTTTAAAGCAATTACACAAAAAAAACCTCTCTGAAATTGCTTTCAGAAGTTTTACTCAAACCAGAATGAATAGACTATTAACAAAACAAAATTAAACGGTGAAAAGATTTTAAAATTTCCAGGGCCTATAAGTGTATGAACAAACTTTCTCGCTCTTTTAATACAGGAATAGTTTTAATGAACTCACATTTCAGCGTTTTCAAGTGAAATGGATGTACCATATAAAACTGACAAAGGACCTTCAGTTCAGACACTTGTTATTGATTTCCTTGAAACACTCTAACATGAAATCAATAATACAAATTTAAATAATAATTTTTTACTCTCCATTACCCCAAGTGCATTAGCAGGACGAAAAGGGAGACTATAGACAACGGGTGCGATTCATAGAGAAATACTAGTAGTCAGAGGCATCTTTTTGATTTCCTGAAAGAACCTAATAATCTTCTGTATGTTGAAAGGATTCCTAGACGGATGCCAAATCTAGGATTTGTCTTGTTGTCATGGAGTCCTATTTGCACTTCTTCCACCTTGCAGCTATTGATAGTTGTCCAATATGCCCTAAAGATCGTGAGATTCTGGAACATATCGTTGTCTCAATTAACAAACCACGTAACTTACATTTCCCACTCTTTACAGGATGGACAAAAAACTGATTTATTGTTGTTGTTGTTCCCTGGTTGGAGGTACCATTCACCAGGTCCTAATAGGCTATTGGGCTGAAAGGGGTGGCTCCTGTTCTGAATTAGCAACACAAGGGTCGGATTCCGACTTGGCTAAATGACCGGTCCCGTAATTTTGAACCGAGTCAAGTGACGAGACCGGAACACTTGACCCCGCACCTCCAGAGGTAAATTTGAGAACTTGGAGGACATTGCAGCCACGTCCTATTTTACGTTCCCCGGCCACCATTAGTGAACACGGCGGTAGATTTGCCACGACGAACATCGAACCAGGGACGTTCAGATGACTGGACCACTGCTCTTGCCAACTGGGCTACCGCGCCCATCGAAATCTATGATTGATATTAAAACTTGGTGAGATGTTCTTTCTATTTAAATATTTTTTTAAAAATTCTAATGGGTAGTTCCGTAAAAATAAGTCATTGGTGAACACGGCGGTGGATTTGCAGAGACGAGAATCGGACCAGGGGCGTTTAGATCACTGGCCCGCTGCTCTGGCCAACTGGGCTACCGCTCTCCCACTGATTTATTCGACAGTGAAAAGATAAATTACTATCGTTTATTCTTAAAAATAAATGTTGAAGTGTTCGAGATTATATTTATGCCACATTGTTATGTAATTAAACATCTTCATAATTAAAGTGGAGTTACAAGGTCAGCAACAGTTAAGTTAAGGAGTTACGTAGTATGTATTATTTTTCACTTTTTTTGAATGAATTAAATTTCTTAGAGTTATGAGTTTTTACTGAGTCGTACAGGGACGTAAACCAATGTAATAGCATGAAAATCCCAAAATTGTATTTTTTTCAGTTACGTGGTTTGTTAATTAGTCCAACGATTTTCTGCTTTTCTGTAACGGAAAGAAGTGTTTTAATAATTTACCGATTGGACTCACTGACTCTTAAGCTATATTTACTATTTTTAGATCCTTTTTTAATGTTAGTTGCTTTTGATGCTTACAGAAGAATCGTGAAATCGTCGCTTTTGCGCCGGATCATGAATTAATTTGTAATAAACCTCGTTTGACATGTAATTTTTTTAAATAAAATATTTGAATAACACAATTTTTAAATCATTTTTTACCCATATTAATTCTCCCGATGACATTATAATAATGTTTATTAAGTTGTAAAATATGTCACTATAATAGTTCCATTGACTGTTTTAAATCAGAATTTATTTACCTTGATGTATTTGATAATTTAAAATATATCATAGGAATTTCAAATTTCTCAAATTTTGAAAAACTTACAAACCTTATCTCCCAAAATTATATACGTAAAAAAACTATTAGTATATTAAAAAAAAATCCGAGATTTTCATAAAAGGCTTCCTTATTTTCTATGTAATTTATGTTTTTAGTCATCTTCACTCCTCTAGTTTCCTATCAAAAAGTCTAGTACATTTTTAAAAAAGCATTTTTTCCTGTCCCGGGAGAGTTTTCATGAGAACAGAAATGAAAAAAAATTGATTACAAGCCTTTACAAGAAAGAGGAACTTGATAGCGATTTTTTTGTCTACATTTATACTTAACTTATTTTATAGAAGAGGATAAATTTAAAGAAATTATTTTGCTTGAAGTTCTTTAAAGCAGAGATCCTTATAAAATTCTTTGTAAATAATCATTCATATTTCTAGAACCTTGAACTGGATGTAAAATCATGGAAATTTAATTTTACAGGCGTTTATTGGATGTTTTATAACAAAATAAGGTTGAATTTTATTTTTAATTATAAGAAGATGTAATCAATACTTTAAATGGCGAAGTTTCCCGTATTATAAATCGCATAAAAAGCATGTCTGAATGAGTATGTATACAGTAAGTGCTATAATGTTACAATTTACCAAACAGCAAAATAAGTACTTTATGGGACATAAGAGAATACCTTCGTTTGCATGAAATTCTTGCTGATGTCACGAAATTATTTTCAGGGGGTTATGACGAAATGGCAATTTTGAATAGTTCTCCATAGAACGTCATCAATATTGCACATGACCTCATGTTAGGGTCTAATCACATTAGATAATCAGATTTCCAAAAGATAGCGAATAAATATAACTTATCCCCTATCTGGTACAACTTTCTATAGCATTTTTTATAGCATTGATTTTTTTCATTTATTTTCCAAAACCATACACTTCCACAGTCATATTTTTACAAATTATATATTTTTGAAATTCCAGTAGACAAATTTCCGCTGTACATTATCAAAATAAAGCAAAATTCAGAACCGAGTCCTGAAATATTTTTTTTTAAATCACTTAAATTTCGCGGTTAATATGACTTCCTATAAAAATACTAAATATTTAAAAGGATAAAACATCAGTTTTAGGTAATGAATATTTGAAAACGAGTATTACTTGAAAACAGATATTTCAAAAAGTTGCTTCGAAATTTTGCGAAACGCATGTTTAAAGTAGCTCGTTTCCGCAAAGTATAAAATTTCAAAATTACCCTGTAAAACTTCGAACTGTGCATATTCAAAATGTTTGATATTTTAAACCACATTTTTGTCCAAATTTCCAGAAGAAATACGTTTCTGTTTTCATTTCCATTACTGTTTGATGTTGCATGTCAAGTACTTCATACAGAACGATGTTTCGTCTTACACTGGTAAAGTTTTTCTTTGCTTTGTTTTAGTATTCATATATTTTTTTTTACTTTAAAGGTTTCTTCATAAAACGACAGAACTTTCAATTGACTAAAAAGTGGAACTATCATAATAAAACTGAAATATTATCAAAAGAATTGAGCGACCGTAATACACGGAACACTTTTTTCATTATTTAATTAGTAAATACTCTTATTTATTAGAACAAATTTAATTCATGTGCTTTTAAATTCAAACAGTTCATGAATTCTCTAAGTACTGCAGCCATTAAATTCATATTTTACGGTCTTCTCACATGTATTTTTAGTCACTATTGTTTTAATGAGGTCTGACATAATTTCTATTCAAAAGCTTTATTTAATTGTGTATATATTTATGCTCCAAACAAGATTGAAAATAGATACCATTTTTGATATTTAAAATTTGCTCACATACTCAAAGCAGTTTTGGTAACATTTTAGAAAAATAATTTTCCTTCTCACAAGCACTCTTCATGAAACTACCGACTTTTATTACAATAAAGGTTTTAACACTCATATCTTTAAGTTACTTTGTTTCTAAGGCATAATTTCAAATTTTCTCTCATAAAAAACTCTCCACCGTTTCTATTTAATGGTGTTAAGTAAAACTGTTCAGATGAAGTGGCAAAGATGACCTTTTTTCATAACGTTGTAAGACATCTCTTGGAAAAATTTTTAAAAAGTAAAAGGAAAACATTTCATTGCTTGGATTTAGCACATTCGTTGCCTTCATCGGGGCATTAAGTGTTTTCCAAGTGGAAATTCAGCAATAATATGTAGTTATTGATTACTGTAAATGATTTATTGCACTTAGAAAATACGAAAATAAAAATATTTTGAAAAGTAAAATTGGAAACAGAGTATGACTTACTGGTGATGCACATGATCTCTAGGGGATGTGACATTCGTTATGGCCCACGTGCATTGTCGTAGTTAGGGACGACACTGTTCTTAGAAAAGAGGGAGAGCCAAGTCACAGGTGCAGAAAGCGATATTATTAAGAAGGAATAGAGAAAATAAGTAACAGGAGTACAGTAAGGAAAGCAGGCAACGAGTCCTCACCAGCTAATAAATTGTGACCAGCTGGATTTAACGAACTGCTTATGCGAAATTGAAGACGAGAGATCCTAAGTTCAAAAGAAATACGGACAGTGAAGGGGGACCAGCTGGATTTAATGAACTAAGCAAGCGAAAAAATAAATCTAAAAAAGTGACAGAAGTGAAAGATGAAAAAGGGCGAAAGAAATTTATGATGTTGACTTTGTCAGGAACACGTAGGTGATCGAAGGGAGTCGTGAGAATTTGGGAGTCTGAGGGACCCCAGAAAGGAGTATCAGAAACAGGGGAGGGCGCCCCCTTCAATTTAGATTGGGAGAAGAATCATTATAAAATATATGTGCAGCCAATAATATAGTTCCAGGTTGACCCATTGGTCAGAAGGTGGCCACCAATGGAAGCCCAGAGTGAAAGAGTTGAAATTAAGTTGAGGATAAGGAAAGTTCAGCAGAGCAGATTGGGCTGAGAAGTCAAAAAGTCGTAGACCGCATCAGAGGCTGAAAGCGACGCATTTACCCTGGCAGATATGTAAGCCACAAAGTTAATATATAGAGAGAATAGAAGCAGTTGTGTCGAAGAGATGTTTGAATGATATTGTAAGCTGACGTTGAGATAGGAAGCTGATAATGTTAAGAAGCCCAGTGGACGGATCCAGGCAGATGATTTTAGTTTCGTAAGCTTTAGTCCCGTGAAAGCCCAGATCAGGTCCGAGTACCGCATCCAATTGTTCGCTAGCAGATTTGGACGGACGGCAAAGAGCAGTTGGAGGCCACCGCATCCCCAAGGCCGGAGATGACCAGATGAGGAAAGGGTCAACAACAGTAGTAATCCCCGATCAGCCTAGTTCAACGAAGCAGCAATGACCCTCATCCCCATCGAAGAATGACCAGCACCCATCCTCAACGAGTTCGTGCGACGGAAAAAGTCCTAGAGCTTATGCCGTGCTCGTATAGTAAGGTGCCAGCTACAAGGAGCAAGAGATGTCATGCGATCCAGTCCAACCAATCAGAAAAATACGCAGAGCTACTTCTAGAGTCCCCGACGGAGAACCCCTATAGTTGAAAGGAGAGAGTCCACATTGTTGTTCCGGTGAAGTCATCCAAGGTAGGGAGAGAGTTTTGGGTTTACTTTTCTGCCAATGCCCAGCTCGTGTAGTGCCCGAGTGATAGGTAGTCAGGTTCATTTATGATTGATAATTATTCATATATATATATATATATATATATATATATATATATATATATATACCCAACAAACACAGGACTGACGGCAGCTTATCGGGCCAGTGCTGGAGGCACCGGTTGAACGACAAGTACGGGAGAATTTTGTCGGGCCACTGGCGGGTTGTTTACGAACCTCCGAAGGGGAAACGCTTTCCGTTTACGTGTTTCAGGGCCTGTTATGGGTTGATATGAATCGCACCGAAATCGTTTACCCTGCATCGTCCCGGAACTGTACCTCCGATTCGTAACCACAAGTAACAGATATCTGCATCAGAATTATGGATTTGAAAGGGAAGGCGAAGATTAAATTTAACAGACTTTTCAAAAATATTTATTTCATTGTTGTGAAACTTCTTTTACGCGGAAAATTCCCATAATTTTCCTTGTATGTAAAGATTGTATTATGTGAAAAGTATTATGTGAAATTGTATAATTGTATTATGTGAAAATTCACATAATTTTCCTTGTATGTAAAGATTGTATTCTGTGTGTATGTTTTTAACTCCCTAGAAGCTTATAAAAACAGATGAAAATTAGTTTCAATTTTATATATTACTGGAGAAATTAAATATCTACTTAAAAATGGGTCCTTGTTTCACCACTCTTTATTTATAAGAGAGGAAATAGTGATAAAATTTGTATTTTTTTAAATTTCTTCTATAGTATATTAAAATAATAATATATATTTTTGTAGATAAAATATTCAAAATATATTTTTCAGGAAATTTACATATTCTAAGTATTTCTAATTGTTAGATGCCATTATAAAACAACTGATTTTGTAGAATTTTTTCTCGAATTTCATCGTATTAATTTTACAGTAACATATTCTTATAATACAAATTTGAATGAAAGAAAAAGAATTTTAAATTTACAGACCTTAGTTAAAATAAACAAATCACACATATTTAGAAAAATATTAATGTAATGTAATGTCAGAGACATAGACAGTAGATGTCATGAGACACCAAAAAATATCAAAAAATAAGACCCTTTATCCTCAGTACGTACATTGAAGAATATATATTACATTGTTTTTTTTTGTAATTGAATCAGGATACGAGAAATAATATTTACAATAAGAAAAAAAAAGGCAAAAAAATTAGTTTAAATAAATGTTAGAAATAAAAAATAAGGCAATTAAGTTTAAAATAATAAGTAAGTTATATTTAATAAATTAAATTGGCAGGTTTGAACATCCGTGAGTACAGATAACAGAACTGCACTTTGCAGGATCGAACCGAGGACTGAAGCATGGGAAGCAAAAACGAACGCCCCACACCAGCATTCCCTGATAGGGTATCAAGTGTGGAACTTCAATAAGAGGAAACTGCCTCGCATGGAACAGAAAAATAAAGGAAAAATGTTAAACACTATCAGAAACCACACTATCAGAATAACACTATCAGAATTAACCTGTGAACAATTAATGGACTGGGTAAGATTTGAAATATTAAGATCGGAACATAAATTTTTAATTTTTAAGTCGTCGTTCGGTTTTGGGATTTTTTTTCCAAAAAAATTCAATGCGTAAGTAAATTAAGTAATTTTGAAAGGTCCGATATTAATCCAATTGCAGTAATGTTTTCAGATAAGATTTTGAGAAAGTTTCATGAAATTGATTTGGGATATTGAATTTTGACTAGGTTGTACATTTTCTTGAGGGTATCTTTTTACCCTTCCGCCATTAAAAAAAAAAACATGGCTCAGGTTTGGTTTCCCGCCTAACAGGAAATTCATCATTAGCAGCGGGAATTTCTTTCCTCCGGATTACGACAGTTTCCTAGGATAGAAAATTGGTTAGAGAGATTGATTCGATCATTAATGCTAGTTAAGTTAGAGTCGAGAGCAATTCGCTTTAGACTAACCCAAATTTAAAAAATCACATTATGTTCGATTTCGTTCAAAATTACCACATCACATTGCATACCAAGATTATAATATTTTATACATTACATATACAATGTATTTTTCATTTTCATAATAAAACTAAACTTTTGAATGTAGTTGACTTTTTTATGCGGCCCGCCTGCCTTGAAAAAATTTACCATGTGGCCCAGATGCTGCAAAAGGTTAAACACCCTGCTTTAAGCTCATCAGCCTGATTCAGAGGTTTAACTTTTTCAGATTTAGGAATATAATCAAAAGTGGGTGTAGAAGAAAATTTAAACGCACACTTACTGTGCATAAGATTAAAAAGTTCTTTGAGATTGGGGATGTTAAACGTTATTTTGAAAAAAAAAGAAATTCATGTTTTTCAAAAGTCCATAGTAATCACACATGGTTTCCATTACTTATTTCACTGACACATTGAATTGTGTTTTGTTTTGTTTTTTATTATTAAATTTTGGCATTATCTTTTGAGAATGTATTTTCGTTTTTATCAATGCAACTCTTGCAGAAGTGCCACGGACGGGTCTCGGTAACGAATTTAACAATCCTTTCTACTGCTTGTGTGTGACATGGAAAATTGCTGAAGTCAGTACGTTGACTCTCCTGATCAGATTATTTTGCTTCCTAGTTTATAATCAGAAATATGCCTCGTTCTGTTACTTTAACATCTTTACGTACAATCATATCAATATAATCCTTGGCATCAAAGTTTATACGTTGAACTTAAAACTTTCCAATGCCCCCTTCATTTTTCAGTCCTTGCTTTTAGAATCCGGCGTAATCCAAGCTGTCTTACGTGGCTGCGATCAACTGATATCATACATAGGAGGAGATTTTCAGAAGCAGCAAAGTACGAATTTCTTTGAATGACTGGGTCAATTACATTTTTAAGAGTCTGATGGAGGTAACGTGAATAGCTTACAAGTTTCCACAAGTGCTTCGATCCATGGATATAAGATAGTTTCCGCTTTATGTGAAACGAAACAGATGCATATACTTACAAAATGTACTCAGTCAGTATTCGGAGATTTTTTTTGCAGTACATTCTGTTCCCACATACAAGTGAAGTATTCGGTTTGCTAATGTAAGCTATCATGAATAACAAAGTTTTCCTGGTTTTCTCATAGACAAATCAGAAGAGCACCTTCCAACAGAGATTGCATTAGACATTTCTAACAAATATTTTGGGTCCACACTTAAATCATCCTTAATTTCTAGTAATGGAATGCCATTTTCAATAGGTGATAATTCAATTACTGGAAGTTCATAGCAGTTTTCTAGTTGTTTACCTATTTCTCCTCCAAATTAGGACGTAGGCGCAGTTCATTTCCATGAAATAGACAAATCAACCACTGCAGTGGCCTTCTTAATTCCTTTTCAAATAAACGAACCACATCATTATTCAATCCAGTGTTCACGGCAGTTCCACCCATTCCAATTACAGTAATGTTTAAATTCTGGTTGTTGTCATTGAAAAATGCTATTATGCTATCTTATATACATTTTCCAGTGCCAGAAATCTGCTTCTGAAAATCTCGTCCTTTGTATGATATCAGATGATCGCAGTCATGTAAGAGAGAGCTTGGATTACCCCGGAATCTAAAAGCAAGGGCTGAAAATGAAGGTGGCATCAAAAAGTTTTTATTTCAACGTATAAACTTTGATGCCAAGGATTATATTGATATGATTGAATGGAATGATGTTAAAGTAACAGGACTTCCTATGAAGAGGCATATTTCTGATGACAAACAGAAAGCAATTCAATGTGTCAGTGAAATAAGTAAAGCAAACCATGTATGATTACTATGGACTTTTGAAAAATATGAATGTTTATTTCAAAATAACACTTTGCCTTTAAAGACATTACATTAATATTTTTCTAAATAAATGTGATTTGTTTATTTTAACTAAGGTCCGTTAATTAAAAATTGTTTTTTTCATTCCAATGTGTATTATAAGAATATACTACTGTAAAATTAAGATGATGAAAATTGCGAAATTCTACAAAATCAGTTGTTCTGTAATGACATCTAAAAATTAGAAATACTTAGAAATACCTAAGTTTCTTGTAAAAATATTTTGAATATTTTATTTACAAAAAATATATATTATTAATTTAATATACCATAAAATAAACAGAAAAAAAGAATTTTATCTCTTTTCACAAAAATATCTATTTTGAAGCACCTGAAAAATATTTCAGTAGAGCAATAAAATTTTATATTCAATACCAAAAGGCAGCTTTTGAAAGCTATAGCATAATGAAATTTCAAACCATCTTTTTTTTCGCCTCGTCATACTACAATGCACTAGTGTCATCTGATTGGACATTCAGTTGCACGTGATTGAAAAGGCGCCATTAAAGATTGATTACAAGTTCGTTGAAATTAATCCACAAGTAAGTTTCATTCGTTAGTCTTAAATTATTGCCTTTAGATTTTATTTAACACCCTTACATAGTGAACATTATTCTATTTCTGTTATAAGATAGTGTTTTAATCCAAGTTATATATGAATTGACCATATTTCAGATCAAACTCTACTGAACTGAGTGTATTGAATTAGCAATACTTATGGCACTTACGAGCACTTTCGTATGTATAAATAAAAACATTTTGTTTCGGAATAATTTAAGATTCGTGTTTCAGTTAATATTTTAGATGGACAAAGGAAGTAAATGGACTCTTGTGAAAGTCTTAAGTATTTGCTAATTAAATTAATATTTAGAATTGTAATTTGTACGCACTATTTAGATTTTTATATCCTTTAGAAAGTATAAAATACATGACACAAATATCAATTCCAAATCTACATAGTTGAAAAATAAAAATGTATTTTCATTTCCAGTATAATATTTTCCATTTTATTTCTTTAAAGAAATTTGAAAGAAAATTATAATGAAATTTGTTTTAATATGTTAATCCAAATTAAACATTTTTTTACTACTGGATTGATAAATCAGTTACACATGATTCCTCCATAGTAAATTCATGCATAGTATTCAATGGTGGAAAAATTGTCCATTTTCCTATTAAATATATTTTACAATGTTCTTATTGCCAGGTATCAATAGGCAACAAATTATCCATGTCTAAATGTTAAAAGATGGATTCAAAAACGTTCCACATTATAAAAGATTCTAAAAATGAACTTGTAAATCATACAAAAGGATCTATTGAATTCCTTATCAAATTGTGTTTTGAGTAAACTTTATAAAATACACTGCATTTTATACATTATAAAGAAATAAAGAACAAATATTCTTAAAATTTTTGTGTTCATAATTTAAAAGAATGTATTTAGTATAATTATATATTTTAATTTAAATGCTAAACACTAATAGGTATTTTTCATGTATAATCTTAATAGCCTTAAAATATAATTTTTTTAAAATTCTATTTATAATGTTCTATGTGTACACTCAATTGCTATATATGTATATGTTATTCCTACTGGGTGAAATTTCTTTATGTCTATCGAGAGCAAAGATATATTCAAAATTTCAAAACCAGATCAAAATATTGTTTAATCAGTATCCACATGTCAAGTAAATATTGAAACAATAGCAAATATTGGAGCATTTTTTTATCTTGAATATCTCATTAAATAAAAAGCTTATTTAAGGAACATTTTGAATTTCAATTGCTATTAATCAATATTTTGAACTGGCTTTGATATTTAGATTATATTTCTACTCTCTCTGAAGATATAAAATAAAACAATTTCACTCTTTAGGAATAACATAATGGTGCATACTTTTTGCAACTGAGTGTATATATTCTTGCAATTGAGTGTATATATATTTTCAAGAATTATTAATTTTTGTATGTATGTGAACTCCATTGTATTCCTGAATTCATTCAAAGAACCTCTGGAGTAATGAGAAGTTTAGAGTTTTAAATTTGTGTCAATATAGATGCCACGTGCATTTAATTTTCTAATTTGTATCGTGTTTGAAATCACTTTTATCAGTGTTATTAGAGATGATGGCAGTGAAAATTATTCCAAAATAGACTATTTAGATACATAAATTGTTTCTTAACTTATTAATTTGCATTCCATGTTTTTAAATTATATATTTATAAGTATATAGATTTGTAGATTATCAGAATGTGTACATACAAAAAATTGCTTTATTGTAATAGATATTGTACGATAAGAGTTTTTATAAATCTGAGAATGTTCTCAATAACTATCTATAAACTGTTCATCTCTAAAGGTCTTTTGGAAATTATTTTGTTGTCATGCTGTGCAAAATAAATGTGAACTTATTGGCTTAATATATATATATAAAGGGTAAAATTAGTTTCTTTTCCCCTTTTTATATTAGTGATAAGCAAGTTTATAAAGAACTCTACTTTTCAATACTTCTTGGTTTGATAAAACATTAAATTTTTATTATGGCATTATAAGAAAATATTGGTTTTTTTACAGAATTTTGAAACTGAAATCTATTCAGAGCTTCAGGCTTGAAAGACAAATACCACTTGGATCTCATAACCTGCGTAAGTTTTTAACGCCACTGAGCCTACCTTTTTTTATTCTCGAGATATACTTTTATTTTCAGCAGTGGACTTGTGGCCCAAATCACTGTTTTTAATATTTTTTTAGATTTATTTTTAACTAATTAAATTTTTTCTATGAAAAAAAACTAAAAATATTTATTAAACAACTAAAAATTTCAAATTAGTTTTTTTAACTTAGACGCTAATCTGAACTTTCTCATAAACTTTGGTCTCAATAATTTGTGGATAGAATATTGATTTTCTTTATTTATTCTTTTTTAACTGTGAAGCTTGTTGTTAAGGTTTTAGGTGAGTGAGAAAGTGCAGTCCGGGGATTTCAGTTAACACGACTCTTGTGAAAGACTTTAACTCTTGCCAAAAAAAGAGATTTATATTATAAAATTATAAAATGCCAAGGTTTATTTAGAAAATATAAAATGTGTTCATAGACAAAGTTTGTTTATAAAATTGTAGATAAGACATCCATTGTGAGTTGTGGTTTATTATATCAAAATGTGTGTTTGATAAGTGAATGAAATAACCCTTTCTTAATAATGGAATAGAACTCCTGTATAATCAATGAATTCACGGATACAAGATACAGTTCCAAAAAGCAAAACGCCTGGTTTACAGAGTCTTTTATAATAACAGAAAAATGATATTTATATTATGAAAATGTGAAGTGCCAAGCTTTATTTATTCTTAATGGTTAACATTAAAATTTTAAAAATATTTTTAGAATTTCCTGATAAGTTGTTAGAGGTTCGTTGATAATTCATTACAGAAGTAGTAAAAAGGAAATTGCTTTTGGATGTATTAGATCATTAGTTAATGGGCTAAGTAATTTTAAATTTTGGTAAAATTTAATTTTATGCATGCCATAAATTTTTCTCTCTGTTAAACATGTTTATTCCATTTTAAGTCTTAATACTTATATAAAGAATTTGGATTAAATGAAAACAGTAATGAGTGATGGTGAAAATGTATTAAATGTGGTAATTGAATTGCTTGATGTTCTAAGACATAAAATTTCTGATCATCAAAATACAATAATTGACTTCTTGACTGAACAACTGACTTTATTATTAAACAATATCCTATTTTGCTACCCCCCTTGTTTAAGTATATAATCATCCTTCAAATCCTAATAGACCATTATTTTATATTTTTGATCCTGTACTAAATTTGTACTAAATTTTTTAAAATTCCACTGAGCATCTTGTTTAGCTGTTTAAAAAATGGGGGGAAATGCATTGTAAATTGTCTTTACTTTCTCAAAGTTTCATAATTAAATATGTTGATAAAGTTGTGCCTGAAAAATAACTCAACTGATTCTGAACATCAGTTGGAGTTTTATGGAAAGCCAAATTATATGGAAAGTTATACAATAGTTAGTTGAAATTGTTTCTTGGAAGTTTTGCGAGGTAGTAATCTAGTTCATGTATATTAAAGTCTTATTTAAATATTGTGCTAAACATATTCAGCACATTGAAAGTCTGATTACTTCTCAACTTTTAATCACCAGGCAATTTTTGGTATTAAATTATATGTTCAGTGCATATTCCATTATGTGTAATTTTCACTTAATCTGATTTGAAAATTCATGTGAGGAGAAATTTTTGGTTCAGTTAAATCAGAAAATTGTAGAAAACTTTTTAAAAAGTTGGTTTTTTCCCATTTTTTTCAAACTGTGACACTGAAAATACCGATTATGTCTTTAGCCCTAACATAGTTTTTAACAATGATATGATCCATAACAAAAATTCGATGCTACATTTTTTTTTCTTCTTTTATTTATATTACATTTATTTTCCTCATTGTATAACTTTTTGAATACTACTCAAACCAATTCTATTGTTACTCAATTTCAAAAAATCATATTTCAAATTTTAAGGATCGATCGGTAGTCAATGCGCTGAGAAGGGCCCTAGCTGAATTCAATTTGTATCCGTCCCAAATGTTAGAAGCATGCTACATTTTTTTTCTTCTTTTATTTATATTTCATTTATTTTTCTCATTGTATAACTTTTTGAATACTACTCAAACATCAATTCTATTGTTACTCAATTTCAAAAAATCATATTTCAAATTTTAAGGATTGATCGGTAGTCAATGCGCTGAGAAGGGCCCTAGCTGAATTCAATTTGTATCCGTCCCAAATGTTAGAAGCACGCTACGCCTATGGTCCAAAGTATACATGTAAGGGGGTCATACTACCTTTTTTATTTCACTGATAAGCAAATAGACGAGTGCTCTGCACTAAAATGTTTTACTGATCTTGTTGAGAAGTATTGGAGAGCACGTGCACTGATTGCATAGGTGCTATTTTTGGTAGTGTGTGGCATTTGTAAAATAAATAAATAAATAATGAACTCTGCTTTTCAATGCTTCTTGGTGTCACAAATCACTCTAATTTTTATTATGGCATTGTAAGAAAATATTGGTTTCTTTACAGAATTCTGAAACTGGAATCCATCTTCACATTGTGATTTCCATGAAAAGATTCCACAACTCACTTGGCAGTGTGCTCGATTCATAATCTGTAAGTTCATTTTAACCTCACTGAACCCATTTTTTTTTATTCTCTAGATATCCTTTATTTTTTTCAGCAGTGAACTTGTGGGTAAAATCACAAAGTTGATAATATATTTTTTTAAAATTTATTTTTTATACTTAAATTTGAATTTTTCTATGAAAAACCATAAAAAATATTTTTATTACATAATTCTTAATTAATAAACAACTCAAATTTTCAAATTTCTCTTTGTATATTTTATACGCTAATCCGAACATTTTCATAAACTTTGGTTGCAGTAATTTGTGGATTGATATTGATTTCCTTTATTCATTATATTTTTAACTGGCAAGCATGTTATTAAAGTATTAGGTATGTCTGAAAGTGCAGTTCAGGGACTTCAGTTAACCGTGACTCTTGTGAAAGTCTTTTATCATAACTGCTTACCAAAAAAAATTTTATATTTTTATATTATAAAGATATAAAATGCCAAGGGTTATTTTACTCTTGATAGTTAATGTTAAAAATTTTTTAATTTAATTATCAGAATTTCATGAGAAGTAGTTAGAGGTTCATTCATAATTCCTTACAGAAGTAATAATAATAATAATATTGCTTTTAGATGTATTAGATTATTCGTTGATGAGCTAATAGGTAGTTGAATGTCATTTGGAATACTAACTTCTGCCTAGTATTTAATTTTATTATTTCATTGTCAAATTTTGGTGGAGATCTGTCACATAAAATATATTTTTGTGAGCAGCTGTTATTATAAAGTGTAAGGATAAGGGCAGTAAAAAAATATTCCAAAATATATTATTTAGGTTCAGTTAATTATTAAATAATTGTTGACTATAATAAGGTTATGTTTGCAAGTGTGTAGGTTTTTTTATGGTGTATTATTTGGTTTATCTAAGTTAAGTTGAAAAATGATGCAAGCATACAAAGATTGACTGGCTGTCAATGTTGAGTGCAGTAGCATAGATTATTTTACAAAGTGCAATAAAATACTTTTAACTTTTCAAACCGAACTTCTAACCAAAATTTTAAAAAAAATTTAATGAAACTTTTAAAATTGGAAATATTTTCATGGATCTAAGGAATGGAACATAACACCTGTATTGTCAACTAAGTCATGGATAAAAGATGCAGCCCTAAAAGCAAAAGGCCTGGTTTCTGTATACTTTTATAATAATCATGTTACAACAGTATACAGAAACCAGGCTTTTTGCTTTTAGAACTGAATCGTTTATCCATGAATTTGTTGACTATACGGGTTTTCTATTCCATTGTTAAGATCTGTGAAAATACTCTCATTAGCAAAATATTTTTTTAAAAACTTAAATTTGGGTTAGAAGCTTGGTTCAAAAAGTCTAAGTGTTTTTTCACGCTTTATAATATAATCTATGCCATTTCACTCAACATTGACAGCTAGTCAATATTACCCACCTCATTTTTCAAATTAACCTAGACTAATCAAACAATATATCATAACAATTGTTAATAATTATTGAATCTAAATAGTATATTTTGAATAATTTTTTACTGTGGTTATCCCTAATAACAGCTGCTCACAAATAAAAAAATATTTTATACACAGATCCCCACCATAATTTGACAATTAAGTAACAAAAGATATGCTCTATTAAAATACTATGCAGAAGTTAGTATCCCAAATTACTTTCTACCACAATTTTTGTAAAACCAATTACTGTGAAAGCTACATCATATAATAAAGTTTTACTTTATTCATTATTATAGTAATAGATTAGTTGTTAAAGAGTATTCACCCTTTTCACTAAATTTCTCAGTACAGTAAGACATTCAATCCTGTCAATTAAATGATTAGTTATTACAGATATAAATAAAATAGATTAGAATGCCTTGATAGAGTACAATAATTGAAAGCTGACTGAGAGACTTGAGATGACAACAAAATTTTCTTTTCACTATCGAGAATCACTCTCACGTTGAAAGTAAAGAAACACAAGAATGAAGATTGAATACTATATAAAATCTTAAATTTCTAAATCTGACCCAGCATCTGTATTAATGCTCTCTATGGCATGTTGTAATCAAATTTAGAAATTTAAGATTTTGTATGCTAATGTTTTACTTAGCATTCAATCTTTATTCTTGTGTTTCTCTACTTTCAACAGCATTATTGTCAATAGTGAAGAGGAAATTTTGGTGTCATTATAGACAAGTCTCTGATTCAGCTTTCAACGTTGAGCTGAAATTATGCTCAACATTAAAAACTTAATTGTACTCTTATCAAGGCAATCTACCCTATTTTATTTATATCTATAATAACAAATTAATCGGCATGGTTGGATTTTCTACTGTACAGAGAGAAATTTAGTGAAAAGGGGAATACTCTTTAACAAATATTTTATAACTATTTTCTATTAGTATATTTATTTAATCAAGTAAATATTTTTTACATGATGTAGTTTTCACAGTATGTAATTGGTTTTACAAAAAAAATGTGGTAGGAATTTACTTCTTGGAAGTAGTTATCAATAAAATGACAACAGATTTAAAACTGCACTCATGTGTTGGGTGCTGTTTTGTATCAAGTTTTTTTAAACCCCTGTCTCAGAATTTATATTTCCTAATTGGATTTATTTAATTCTACTTTATCAACAATGAATTTTTCAACTACTTTCAACAATCAACTATTTTTACAACAATAAATTACCCTTTAATGTACAAAACTATGCAAAAAATAATTTTCTTATCTGCAGAGCATTTACTAACTCTACATAGAAAAATAATTTAAATAAATTCTTTTGATTCATAAATTATATCTGGGGATGGTAGTCATTTTCCTTTCACATAAATTTATGAACTGATTTTCTCTTTCTTTTTTTTCCCTAGATGCTGTAAAGATGGAGCCAGAGGTACAGCGAAAGGATCCTGTTTTGTAGAAAATATAGAAAAAAATTGTGTAAATGTGCTATGTACTTTCTAAATAAACTATTTTTACTTTAAACCAGCTCTTTTCTGTATTTAAAAACATGTGTGTGTATAATTTTTCTCAAAATTACAATAGAAGATATTACTATCATAGTACTATTTCTCAAAAATAGTACTATCAAGTGTTGGATATTAAGTCCAATATAATAGAAAAGAAAATATTTTTTTAAAATGACATAAGAATTTAATGAATTACTCTTTAATTCACAAAACTATGCAAAAAATAATTTTCTTATCTGTAGAGCATTTATTAACTCTACACCAAAAAATAATTTAAATAAATTCTGAGCAAGTTTTCACAAGCTCACAAAGATGGGCTTCATCATACACACTACACATTACTCAGGTTTGAAGAATGTATCAAATTTATGTTTATAAATTTATCAAATTATGTTAATAAATTTTATACTGGGGAAGTACAAATTTTTTGGGTTAATTATTAAAGTAGTACTGTTTTACGTACTATAATCTCATTCTAAATTTAAAAAAAACAAACTGTAACCTTAGATCGAGTGGAAAGATGATTTAGCTTTAATGGTTGGTATTAATGTTATCTTAACTTTCAAATTTGGGTAAATGTATCTTAATGCAAAATGAGGTTTTGTTCTAACAAGTAAACTAGTGATTCATATACAAATTTTTAGGTAATAACAAAGATCAGTATTTGGTAATACCTAAAAATACATAAGGCAAAACTGGAAAAAATGCTAGAAATATGAAGGCAAAAAAAATAATAATAAAAGTGAAAGGGTTGATATCAGAGGTTAATCGTCAATGAAATAAATAATAATAAAAAGCATATAAACAAAAGGGTCCTACGTAAAACTTAGAAAAAATGCCGGCGGTCCGATTCTGGTAGAATGCTGGCATGATGCCCGGACCTACGGCACATTGCTGTTTACGAGATGGGTAGATGACGGTATGTCGACACCAATTATTGCTCCCGTAACCGGCCCGTCAACCTCCGGTTACGTTCCGGCTATCTGTCCGCATCGATGGCTTAATCGCGGCTGCCTAACGGTTCGTAGTCGGATGAACGATGGCTCGAATCCTACCGGAAGCGGCCCGGCAGTCGACGGGGTAGTCGCGGGCGAGAGGACACAGCCGTGACGGAAACGATACTGACCTAATGCGCCGGCCCGGCAGTGGTGAAATCGGCTGGCCGGAACCTTCCGACCCCGGCCCGATGCTTCTGTGTTTGTTGGGTATATATATATATATATATATATATCACATAGTAGTATTGATTAAAATGATATTTCCATAAGGTATGAGTAATAATGAAATGTTTATATATGTGTATAGTTTGATGATATTTAATAAATTGATTGATTAAAGTACACTTGAATAATCACTCTTAGTTTTATCCAAGTACTACCACTAATTGACATAGATCCCTGCCACATGCATCACCTGAGGTCTCAGATACAAATAAAAGAAAATTAATGTCTTTTCATGAAACAAGTCACACATAAAATCACTTCACATATAATGCACTTTGTTGGCACCTTTTGTGCTGTTTTTATTCCCTTATCACTTCCCTTTTTCCCTCTTTATGTTTTCATAACACCATACACGTGTGTTTCTTTTCTTTCGATTTTGAGACGTTCTTGGATTTCTATTTGTACATGCTTTTCTATGACCACTTTATTTTCTTTTTTATGGGTAAGCATTCTAATAATGACCTTTTCATGATGTTGATGTTTTAGCTCCTTATTCACTTAACACCTTCGCTGGCATGTGACTCACCGTTGATGCACAGCTAAAAATTCAATGTGCATCACCAGTCTGTCATATGGCAGCAAAGGTAATGAACTTTTTGTTATAATAGCCCAGTTAGAGGGCGATTTATGTGGTAAAAATATCCTATGAGATTCGGTGTGTGATGCAACAGCATATTATTCTTGGCCAGTAAATACGAAGTCACAATCTCGCACAGGCTGAATTTCTTTTTCGATTAAGTTGACTTTATTTCGGAAACAGATCTTTATTTGTTGAACTTTTATGATAAAAATATTTTAAATACCCACGAAAGTGCCAAGAGAAGTCAGTTTAGATTACACAAACTTAATAGATAATATAGATGTAAGTTAAGAAAATTAAGATAAAGTGCTTTATATCTGGCAGTTGTGAGGAATAAGAACCCTGAAATAGTTCAGCTATTAGTGGATCAAGGTTGTAAGGTATACACAAGATTCGATTCACAAGAATCGAACTTTTGAGTGAATTAAAGAAGCTGCTTCAGATATGCTAATTTCGGCATACGCTCTTAGTATAAATACCACGCAGCGTCATTAATGAAAAAGGGGAGGTTGTTAAGGTTGAAAAGGTGTTATCCTGCGCTAGTGCTTAGCGGGCCAGAAGTTTACATGGCAGTACTGCTGGTTTGACTTACTGTTCGTGAGTATAAAAATATATTGTTCTTGAAAGCTGTGTTTATACATTCCGTACAAGTAGTACGCATGCTTATTGCTATAAAAGCCAATTATATGTGCAACGAATTCAATAAACATTGTTTCATGTATAAACTGAATTTGTATAAAATACAAATAGAGTGCCCCCTTAGTAGAAACTCTATACTGGCGCCCGAAAGATATATATACCCTGGTAGTTAGCGTTAAATTTGTAACGAACAACATAATTGAAATTAAAAACTGTGTACTGTGTACTTATATTGATAAAATTGTTGCAAGTACTTATATACTATTTAAAAAATGAGTGTTGTAGAACAAAATCCTGCTGGAAATTTTCCTCGGGTAATTATGGTTCAGCATTTTGCGCCATTCGAAGCCACCTTCAATGGCGGCCCCTCAAGCCAATTCCTAAAGAAAATTGAACATTACTTTCAGCAACAATGCACCGCAGAGGGGGATAAACTTAAAATTGCTCTAGCCGCTTTAAGAGGTAGTGCATTTTAGTGGTACACATGCATGCAAAGCAGTAATCTGATTTTTGACTTTTTGTCATTCAAGCAACAGTTTCTTAGCGTTTTTCCAAAGACCTTTAATCAAAGTGAAATTGAAGCGGAAATTTATTCGCTAAGGCAACGTGAAGGTCAGTCTGCGTTAGATTTTGCTACAGAAAAGATTTCCAAGTGTGACGAATATTTAGAAGGGGTAACGGAAGCGGTAATCTTAAAAATAGTTATCCAACGTTTGAAGCCAAGTGTTCAAGATTTTTAGATAATCAAACAATTACAAGCAAGGTTACCCTCCTTCAAGCTTTAGCTAAATATGACAATAGACATTTCTTCGCTACCCCTCACCGTCATTCAGGTACGAGAAGTTTTATACAGCCGCGCCAAAATTTTTCGCGAGTTTCAAACCAGCAGCGTAAGCAGTACCGCAGGCAAAATAATAGAAGCGCACGGCGTTATAATGAAATTAGTGCTCTTAAAGTAAATAATATGGAAGCACCTTACTTGCACTGGCAAGTTGATTCACATGATATGGTTCAACCTGTTGAAACTGTGTGGTCAAATGTATTATTTTGTCCGAGCAGTAATCATTATTTTGAGAATAGTGAAAGTCAGGGTATTTTTGTGGCTTATAAAGATAGTGAGTCTAGCTGGAATGATGAGGTAAATCCAGCACAAATTTCTGAAAATAGTGCCGATACTAATGCTAGTGGTTTAGAAAATAAATCATCGGACACTTCTATTAATGCTATACCTGATATTATTAATGCTATACCTGATATTATTGATGCTATACCTGATATTTTAGATGATATTCACACATCTGTTAATGAAGGAAATTTAGTAGATGATGAAGTATGCGTTACGGAAGTTAGTGAATACTTATTAGTTGACGACAATAAAAATTCTTTAAACGATAGTAGGAACTCGCTAGGTAATGATGATATTATTTCAAGTTTCCATCCGAATGAGGATGCTGTAGGCCAGGTTGATAATATGGTTTTAAATAAAGTACATGAAAACCATACTGAGAGTCAGGATGAAAAGTTGACACAGAGTTATACTGTAAGTAGTTTAGCTGATGCTTCGGAAGTTATAGACGCAGGTTGCATTAAAACGCACCAGTACGAAAAGCTTAATCTTCCTAAAACTGAAGCAGTGTTAAAGAATTTAAATGATAACGATTCTGATATCGCAAGTTTCAAAGAGACTTTTTCGTCAAAAGAGGATAAAACTAAAGTTAAGGGGGATAAAAAACGTGAAAAAGCGCCTTCAGGTTCCAGCATTAAAACTGCAAATACTGAAGTAATTAAGGCGGTAAACAAGAAGTTGCATAAGCACCAATACCAAAAACAGAGTCAGTTTGTTGAAAAACATGACACAAGTAGGGAGATAAAGCCAGTAACTAAACACGTTGGTGCGGTGTATAAATTTGACAAAATAGAATCTGCATTAAAATCTAATACCGATACAAGCAAAAGTACGAAGAAAGGTAAAGTGTGCATTACAAAAACTCCATCAAAGGATGAATGCGTCGCTGATAAGGTACACAAGGTTATCAAAAGGAAGAATGACAATTTTAAAGTTCCTTTGCATAAGTACAGGAAACGGAAGATTTCTGCCGCCCAACAAGATCCTCCTCCCAAGAGACCTCCTGTCCATCGTCAAGCCGGACCAGCGACCAACGACCTGCTGCACGAAGGATGCCCACACGGTCAACGAACCCCTTTACTAGGACTGCGACCGTCAAGAGAGGTTCCACGGATTGGACAGACTGGTGCAAGGAAGTTGCTGCATTCATGAGGAACAAGTCTTGTATCAACTTTCTTATTCTAACTCCCACCCTTTAATAAAACCGAACCAAATTGGCTTGAAATTCCCCAGTGTATATACTGTGTAAACATTTTGAGGGGAAAGGGTGAGCCACTGAAAAAAAAATACGGCATACTGTTGTTTTATAAATTTTTGAAGGGGACATGTAGTGACTAGGAAAAAAATACATACTGCACAATATACCAATTAACCACTAATGTACTAACTTCACAAATCATTACACATGTGCATTATAAATTGGGGGAGAGCAGATACAAACAGTCAAGAAATGTCATGCTGTGCAATTGTGTTGACAATTTTAACTAAAATAAGTTTTTTAGGGCGCAGTTGGCCAGCCCAGTATCCGCAACTCTGCAAATCCACTGTGTGATGGTGTCACCTGGACCCTTCGGGGTTAGTTTTGTAAAATGGTAGTGGCGTTTTTCCCCCACACAACGTGTGGAAGGTTTTTTGGCTTTGCCACCCATTATGTAAAAAGTCAGACCAGCACGCGTTTTCAATTAGTTAACTGAAGCCGTTCAGACCTCAGTTACCTAATTTTTTTTTCGAGGGAGGCAAGTGTAAGGTATACACAAGATTCGATTCACAAGAATCGATCTTTTGAGTTAATTAAAGAAGCTGCTTCAGATATGCTAATTTCGGCATACGCTCTTAGTATAAATACCACGCAGCGTCATTAATGAAAAAGGGGAGGTTGTTAAGGTTGAAAAGGTGTTATCCTGCGCTAGTGCTTAGCGGGCCAGAAGTTTACATGGCAGTACTGCTGGTTTGACTTACTGTTCGTGAGTATAAAAATATATTGTTCTTGAAAGCTGTCTTTATACATTCCGTACAAGTAGTACGCATGCTTATTGCTGTAAAAGCCAATTATATGTGCAACGAATTCAATAAACATTGTTTCATGTATAAACTGTGTTTGCTTCAAATTCAAATAGAGTGCCACTTCAAATTATATACACCCAAGTCTGGGTAGAAGTGAGCAAAGAAACTCTATAAGGTGCTAATGCAGATGTGCAAAATAATGAGTGTACTCCTTTACATCTAGCAGCAATAGATGGTCAGAGCCTAAAAATAGTTAAAACATTACTTTCTAAAGGTGCTAATGTAAACGTGAAAGATAATTATTGGTATATCCTTTAGATCTAGCAGAAAAAAAATAAGAGAAGCAGCAGTTGAAGCATTACGTTCTCAAAGTGCTAAGAGTAAAGTAGAAAAATAATTATGGATATACTCCTCTACATCTAGCAGCAATAAAGAGTAATAGCCCAGAAATAGTTAATGTATTACCTTCCAAATGTGCCAGAAAAAATGGCTAGAAGCAAAAGTGGTTTCAACTTTTTGATGTTGGCTATATCTAATAAGAATGAGGACTTAGAAGAAATATTTTCACCAGATGATTTTTTCAAGACATGCAAAATTGGTAGACAAAGATTGTAAATGTAGTATTTGTCTTTCTGGTGCAAAAGATTCAGAATATAATAATGGAAAAAAGCATTTGAAATGAAATACAAATCTGCAAAGAAGAATTTTCAAACATGGAATTTACTGCTACTTTTCTAAAAATATTACAAAAAATTACTTATGCTATTTATACATGCGTAGTTTCTCGAAATAAAACAACTTTAACAGCCCTGTCATTTCGAAATTCAAAATAAAACTGAAGGTCACACTGGTCATAGTGAATTCGTTGACCTCAATAGAGAATGGAAATCTGACATTCAGACGAAACAATTATAAATTAATTGTCTGGAGAACGTAGACATAAATCAAAATATCAAATAACCTGTCTCGTAAATTTCTCATTCTTATCAGACAGCTACTTCACCCAAGTACAAATCTTTTACACTTCTCCGTCTAAATAGCGTTACACGAGCATTTTTCATTTGAAATATATCATTTGAAAATACCCAAACATCATATTTCACAACAGTGTTCCTGAAATACAAGGCTTCTAAGACCGCTTTTAGATTAATTTGAAAATTCCTCTAAAACAAAGTCATTTTTTGAAAGCACTGATATAAGAATCTTGGTTGACTTCCAGTGCTCGGTGAATGCACTGAGAAGGTAAATATTTTCTAACACAAGTGAAACTGTGGCGTTCTAGGAGGTGTATTTATAAACGTTACAAATGTTTTAAAGGTGTATTTATAAACGTTAGAAACGTTTCTGAAAAATAAAATGATATTCAGATGCATTGAAAAAAAACCTAAACCTTATTGCGCGTAATTAAAATCAATCATTGATAAAATTTAGGACTACTAAATATTTATAATTTTTTGTATACTAAAAAAACATTACAGAAATATTGTTAATTAGAAGAAGCTTCTTTACCTTACCAAAGACTTTACTTTTATATACGTATCCGTACAGGAGAATATACAAATAACAGCTTTCATTTAAAGTCGTGTAAACGCTGAAATAAACTCATTTAATAGAGAAAACCCCAACTTCTTTTTTCTCGCTCGGCTTAATTTCATTCCTAAGAATTAAGAACCTTCTGCTGAATTCTTATTTTCTCTATAGTGCTCTCACCTGTCTCTTTTTATTTGTCTTTCCCTTAACTTCCGTCTCTTAGCCGTACAACGGGCTCCTCTGTAACTGCAAGTATTTAACAGTTAAGAGCGTGAGGAGCAGGTGTGATTCGAATTCTAAGTGGATGTAATAGAAAAATCACGTGGAGAGTAAGACTTCATTTAATTAGTATCCTTAGCCTCCTATCTTACTTGAAGCTTGTAATGTTTGATTTCAGAATCTAGACAGATTTATACATTTTCAGAACAAACTCTGACAAAAACTGATATTTGTTAGAAAGCCGTATCCTTCTCTCGAATGTAGAATGAAAATAATACAAATATAACTGCCCTGTAAGCAAAGATATATATATATATATATATATATATATATATATATATAGAGAGAGAGAGAGAGTTGGGGGTTTAGAAAATATGAGTCTAATAACAAGGAGACAGAAGTGCTGAAACAGACATCCGTTGTAATTTGAGATCCACTAAATAGGCAGCCGATACACTATACCCCTTATCACCCTCTAAAATTATACTATGAAGAATTACAACTAACTTCCACGTATAGCACAAAAATGAAAGTTCATTTATAGATAGTTTTAACACTTCGTGTTATTTATTGTTCAGGAATCAGAAATCATCTATAAGCAACTTGTCGAGCACTACAAAGAATATTTTTAATGACATTTGTCGTTGATTTACATCCTTCACAACTTTCTCTTTTTTGTTATGTGATTAAAAAATGTCTAAAGGTTGGAAGGGATTTATAATGAAGCTCAAAAAATGCTCATAATAGCTAATTATGCGTTGAAAAAAGTCAGATGGTGCGGCTATTTTGAATTTGTTAAATTCTGAAGGTATCTGAGGTAAACATTGACTCTCCACAACTATGGGCGATTATATTTCTCTATAAAAGAACTGTTAATTTTTTATTGTACATGATTTGATAGTGATATAAGATTTCCAGTACCCAGATACAAAAATTTAAATCATAATACACTGGTTATCAAAAATTAAGGAAAAGTCACAAAAAATAGCAATTACTCAAAAAGTTACTCGTAGAATTTAATGAAACTTATACACATTATACAACACATAGGTAGGTGTAAAATAGCATAAAAAGAAATCGCCAGACAATTATGGTGTTATAGAAACTACCATATGTATACAATGAACTAATACGATGTGTCAGTTTGGTACAGGAAAAGTACCTTTTATATGGCGTATGTTCCTCCCGAGATGCAATACAGCACATACAGCAATTTGTGATGCTGTCAATTATGTGTTCTAAGAGTTCGGTAGGAAATGAGAGCCATTGCTCATGCAAAACAGTTGAAAGCGTGGATAGGGTCCTAGGAGGAGGACTGAGAGCAGCTATACGTCGTCCTAAAGCGTTCCAAACATGCTCGATAGGATTCAGGTCCGGTGATCGAGATGGTCACGCCCTGCGCTGAATTGTTTCCTGCTCAAGATAAACATCCATGATGCGAGCCCAGTGCTGTTTCCCGTTATCGTCCTGTAGCACGAAAGCATCACCTATTGCCCCGGAATAAGGGCGAACATAAGCATCAAGCATGTCATCTCTATAGGTGTGAGCATTCACATTTCCACGGGGAAAGACATGGAGGTCTGTGCGTCCACCCAAAGAGATACCACCCTAAACACAGACACTGCCTGATCCGTTTGCATCTCGTTCACGGATGTGTGATGGATGAAAACGAGTTCCAGGTTCTCTCCAAATCAAAATACGCCTACTATCGCTTTGGAGGCTAAACCTAGACTCATCCGTAAAGAGAACAGCCCTCCATTCATCACGCTTCCAGTGGACATGTTGACGTGCCCACTACAAACGTTCCCGCCTATGGCGTGACGTGAGCGAGGTGCAAATGTCTGGTCGCCTCGCAAAAAGACCACATTCGTAAAGCCTTCTACGCAGGGTTGACGTTGATACCAACCTTTCAGAGCGTGCAGTGAGAGAGGATCTGCAGACGGAGTTGTGGTTCTATTCCTTCGTGCGCATAATGATAAATATCGGCCATCGGCACTCGTTGTAGCGTATGTCCGTCCTTGGCTGAACCTCCTGGATGCCGAATCCGTGGTTAGAAATTGTTGCCAAAGTCTATGAACCACAGACGGACTCACATTTAGCCATCTGGCCACTTCTCTCTGACTTTGGCCTGTCTCTAGTCTCCCAATAGCTCGCCATCTCAGTTCTTCCGTCAAATGATGCCTGGAGGTCATTGTTACAATTTGGCTATGCCAGATGTCTAATCTCAACCTCTTAGATGCAATTGCCGCCTTGCTCTAAGACATGCACTTTTATGCTCCTCGCAAATTACCTATTCCGACTGCAGCACCACTATTTTGCATAATGTAGTATTGTTCAGCACCTTCTACATAAAAACATATAAACAAATTTTAAACAGATTGGCCCAGTTTTGAACATGTTATCCCTCTTTTTGGGATTTTTCCTTAAGTTTTGATAACTAGTGTATATGTAACTTTGGGTATTGATCAAAATATGTGGAAGAGGATTTCTATTTTGCTCGCGGTTAAAGGTTACTAGTTATAATAACTGGCTGTGGTACCGAAAGCTGTCACAACCAAACAGACTTCTACTTGAGTACCTATTTAACTGCTTTATTAGAAGGAAAGTTGTTTTTTTTCATTTTACCAATCGTTATTTTTGAATTTTCTCTTTCTTAACGAATTTTTAATTAGAATGGTAATGGGGATCGACTAAAGTACATAGAGAAATTATTGCATATTAACATTCAATTTAGCGAAAAATTATCGATTATTGACTTCTTTTTTTTCAATCAATTTTTAATAAGATGCAGATAAATTTTTAATAAGATGCAGATGTTTTACTCATATGCAGTGTTACCTCTAACTTTGTGTTTTTATATTCTCTCTCAGGTAAAATTTTATTTGGATAATGGAATATTGGTGTACGATATAATCTCAAGAACATTTGTTCATTTTTTAGACATTAATGGAGAATCGTCGATTCATCGATGTATAATAGTCTCAAAAAAGTAATTATTTTTCTCCGACATTAATAAAGAACTATCTACTCAATACTATAACACTCCTAAAGAATTAATGAAGGACCTTGTATTTGACGCAATAACAATCCTCAAAGATTGCTAGCACTTTTCAAACCTTAAGAAAAAATTGCATTTAGTGACATAATTCTCTTAAAAAATTAATACCTATTTTTACAAAGTAATAAAAGGACGTTTAATACTCCCAAAAAATTATAACTTACTTTAAACTTATGTAAAGCGCAACGCGAGAATACACAGCCTGAAATTTACGGAAAATGCATGGTGTCCAGGCTAAAATTATCCAAAAGTTATGACTTATTTTTACGGAACTACCAATTAGAATTTTAAAAAAATATTTAAATGGAAAGAATATCTCACCAAGTTTTAATATCAATCATAGATTTTGATCAAAGTATCATAGATTTCAATGTGTGCACCTTTTGTTGCACGACTAGCGTCTAAACGGTTATCCAGTTCTCTCCAAATGTTTCGTAGCAGATCAAGAGTTATTACACAAATTGCTTGAATGATACGCTTCTTCAACTCATCCACAGTTTCAATTTTTTGTTTATGCACAGCGGATTTAATGAATTCCCAAGATAAAAAGTCTAATAACTCCTGATCTGCTACGAAACACTTGTTGAGAACTGGATTACCATTTAGACGTTAGTCGTGCTACAAAAGATGCACACATCGAAATCTATGATACTATGATCGAAATCTATGATTGATATTAAAACTTGGTGAGATGTTCTTTCTATTTAAATAATTTTTTTAAAAATTCTAATGGGTAGTTCAGTAAAAATAAGTCATAACTTTTGGATACTTTTAGCCCAGACACCTGTATTAAGAGGCGGCTACAAGCTTCAAACTCATGACTAGTTCATCATTAAACCAAGGAGCATTGGTGTGATTGTCTAGATAACCTTGATAATCACGTCTAATGTTCATTGGTCTGATGAGAAACTATTCATTAGTAGAAGCAAACAGGCACCACTATATTTCTATTAGCAATTTTAAGAAGCCATGTGTTCTGGTGTCCCAAAAGAGGATTAATTTTTCCTTTAGTCATTAAGGAAGAAATGTCTATCAAACGAACTCTTATTTAGCATGCCCTTTCGCCTATTCCTTAGTATTCGTAAAATTCAGGTTTTGAACGAGAATACCATCTCAAAAGTTCAACTTATTTGAATCCGGACCTACATGATTAAATAAGGGTTTTGAGGGGAAAAAATCTACATTTACTATATGTGTTTAAACGTTGAATATATTTCGTAAAAAAAGTTTAAAATTCTTTAAAACGATCGAAAAATTATTTCCGTTTTACATGAAAATAACGTTCTACTTTTTTTTATAAATCAGGAGTTATAAACCTTATAAACGATAAAAATTTTGAACAGGCCTTAAATCGCTCATAAATAATTTTACATTAGAGACGATAAAAATTGTTAAGTTCAAAAGCCATGTTTGATAGCTTATTGAAAATACCGAGAACTAAAAATTTCGCAATATGACGTCAAATACAAGGAAGGAAGTAAAAGTCTAGGAACAGTGATCGGAAAAAAATATATATAGGGATCTGCACAGCTCCATCGCTAGCATCATTACAATGAATGACGTGTTAGGTATAAAATTTGACTTCAAAGATTTCGGAATTTTGGCAGCTGTCAAACTTTTCTTGAGTGATCGCTTTCCAAAGAAGCAGCTGGTGCTGAAAGTTTAGCATTATAATCAGGTTGTTTTATCGAAAACTTGACTTGCTTTCTTACATGCCTAACTGCTAAATTTAAAACTATTTACCTACACAAGGATTTTTAAATTTTGCTCTATTAAGAATGTAGTCGATTTTTAAGAGAAAAGTTCACCAACCAACTTTTTAATAAACTTGAATAATTAGTTTTGACGCATAAACGAGGCATTAAGAAGTTAAGTTTTTGACTAATAATATATTCTCAAAGTTTAATATGAAATAATTAAATGCATTAGTAATTATATATCACACGAATAAAAAAAGTTCTGCTGTTGATAAATGAAGAATTAAAAAGTACCGATGTATGTTACCAATAAAAAAAGTTCCTAAAGTAAACGTAGTCTTAAGCATATATGGAAGGAATAAAACATGATATATTTTGCAAGTGATTGTTGCATAAGATCATAAATTTTTGCAATGCATATCAATGAAACTTTTTGAAGAATATTTTAAGAATAATGCTTTGGAGCTTTCTTGACAAATATTGTTTATTTTCTGCGTAGCAGATTTTGGGCTCTTGCTAGAAATTATTGTTAAAATTTTCCTTTCAAATACAGCAATACAGAATGTTGAATTCTTGCATTGTATGTCTAATTTCTTACAGATGGTTACTATCGACGTGCGCAAATAAGGAACTGATGTATGACATCATATATAGTTTGTATTAAACGTGGAAAAAATTGATGGATAATAAACAGTGAAATATTTTCTACCATAATTGCTGGAATTAACCTTTATTTTCGGTCATAACAATATTACTTTAACTTTCAAATTCCTATTACTTTGCAATAGCTAATTAATAGCTGAACTATTAATAGCTGATTGTTTGTGACGTCAGCATGGTATCTGACTTTACTTTTGAACTAGCAACTGAGTATGAAATTGTGCTGTATATATGTAAGTCGCCATGTAACTTGTTAGTTAGCTTGATGTATGTTAACTGAAGTTTTTGTTCATTATAAATAATTTATGAACAAAATTTTTAAGACGAGATGTCTTCTTCATTAAAGAATTTACTTTACTCTGCGTTTTATTATTAATCCCCTTACAATGAAACCAGTCTAAGAAGAATTTCATTAAGAGTAGATTTATTAAAGTGACAAATGTAATTGTTCAAATATGCAAATGGTTTCTAGTATATTGTTTTAAATAAATTCATTGCGTGCAAGAAAATTCTAGTTGCAAATAGTTCCCCATTTTTGTTACACAGAATTACCTCTATAAGTAAATAATTACGCTGTATTACAGACCGCAATCCCGAGATAGCCTAGTGGTAGCACGTCGGGTTTCTGCCTCGAGGGTGCTCGGTTTGAATCCTGATAAGTACCATTAAGTACCTCCGTGTCTAGACCGGATATGGGTTCCTTAAATCCGTAGACCAGAAAGTCTCTTTATGAGGTCAGAGAAGATGGAAGAGAGTATGATCACCCCAGCAGTGACTTCTGGGGGGTCCTCAATCAAAACTGAGGTGGCACCTAACTAAGACGGGAGTCGCACCCCTCAGTCTGCAAAGCCTGTATAGACATGGTATGGAACACCTTTGGCCAGGAGGCATTAGCAAAATTGTGCTAAGTAATGGCGCGTAAAGGCAGAAAAAGGCTAGCAATAAGAGATTATATATTTTATCACAAAAATATACAATTAGTGTATAACAGATTGTGCTGAATAAATGATTGTGAGTGCAAGAAGTTCTAGCAACGCAAGATTCAATATTTCTGTTACACATGTGTATAAATAGATTTACTGGATGTACATTTAGTTAATTAAGTACATTAGAGTAGAAAAATTTAAGTAACGAAAATTTCAAAACCCAGTTTGGTTACACAGATTTTTAGTGTTAGGAGATTTTCCGACAGTTCATTGTATTTTAAAAAAACCATGTAGCAGAAAAGAACTAGCAATAATTGATTCAATTCTCTTTTTTGTCAGACAGATTTAATTGTGAAAATAGATTTACAGTAAGTCGCAGATCAATAACCTGTATGCTTCATTTAAGTGCGTTTTTTATTAATTAAAACAGTCAGCACACTTTCGTTTAAGTTTTTGTTACTCTTACTCTTAAAAACACTTCGACGTCAAGTAATTCTTATTAGAGAATATCAAAAATTCGTCTTTCGAGTGATAACACACGTCAGTCACGAAAAAAAATGCTCTGTGTTTTACCTAACTGTTTTTAATATTAAAACATGAGCATCACAATCAGAGGCCGTCATCAAAGAATACATCAGTATAAAAATTAGTATTGATTAACAAAAAAATAGAATTTCGTAAGTTTAGAAAAAATCCATTATACAGGGTTAGCACAAATGAATGACCGGATTTAAAAAATTTATATTTTAAAAACTATTACACATATTACAATAAGTGATACACGAAATTAAAGAAAAATACACCAAGCTTTTTTAAAAAAATATACCAATCGTGTGGGTGACAGTGATTTACCTTTAATCTCATGTCCACCAAGATCCCCGGACCTTACGCCATGTGATTTATTTTTGTGGGGGTTGCGTTAAAGACACTGTTTATGCACCCCCGATGCCGAAAACATTGAAAGAACTTAAATGTGTGGAACGAACTTGATTGCAGATTAGATGTTTGTCGTGTAACAAAAGGGTCACACATCTAACAATCGTAACTGAAAATAAAACTTGGTATATTTTTTCTTTAATTTCGTGTATCAATTACTGTAATATGTGTAACAGTTTCGAAATTATAGATATTTAAAATCTGGTCATTCATTTGTGCTAACCCTGTATTCTCCTACCGGTGTTTTATGAGATTATTTCTTTAAAGAAAAAAATACATTGCATATGTTAAAAGAATGAGCACACGTTTTTTGTGAAACGTGGGCATTTTATTGAATCATGAAAAAGTAGTAAACTGTTGGAACAACCTTTTACTATTCAGAATAGTGAATTTTTATCTCTGTGTGAGGCTTTTTCGTCGGTCACATAAAACTGATTTTCAAATATAGACGTGCAGCAAAACATAGACTTACTGACAGATGTGAAGTTTGCTATACGCTTTTATTTGATAATCAGTTTTATGTTACCGAAATAATTTCTGTCTATAGCAGAAAAACACAGACCTTTCTGAATGCAAAAAAATGAAAAAAGGGCTTTTACTAACACATTTCACCTTGAAAACATTTCGGGAATTACAATGTTTAGTGTATACAGGGATGAACTATTTTTCACCTATCCTTGTGTCTTACGGCTCAAAGTTACACAAGATTAATCTATTACTACAGGATGTTGTTAGAAGACGGGGTTTTACCTTTTTTTCTTTTAAAACTTATTTCTATGAATATCAATCAGATAGGTGGCGCTATAGTTCTACTGCGGTGCTGCAATTTTTAAGAATAATTAGTTGGTTCTCCCTTTCTACTGCCACTTCTCAATTAATCGGGGTATGGTAAGTTTGCGAGTAAATTTCTGTCTTTTGTGGTTCTTTCGTGTACTTAATGTTGTGGTGTAATCTCTGATGCTTTTGACTTTATGTTTTCAATGTGGAGATCTCAGAGACATGGATCTCAGAGGATCTCAGAGACTGGTTCTTCCTTCCTACTGTCACTTCTCAATTAATCTGGGTATGGTAAGTTTGAGCGTTAATTTCTGTCTTGTGTGGTTCTTTCGTTTACTTAATGTTGTGGTGTAATTTCTAATGTTTTTGACTTTATGTTTTCAATGTGGGGATCTCGGAGGATCTAGGAGACTGGTTCTTCCTTTCTACTGTCACTTCTCAATTAGTCGGGGTATGGTAAGTTTGCACGTAAATTTCTGTCTTGTGTGGTTCTTTCGTGTACTTAATGTTGTGGTGTAATCTCTAATGCTTTGACTCTATGTTTTCAATGTGGGGATCTCAGAGACATGGATCTCGGAGGATCTACGAGACTGGTTCTTCCTTTCTACTAATTACTTCTCACTTAATCGGGGTATGGTAAGTTTGCCCGTAAAATTTCTGTTTTGTGTTGTTCTTTCGTACACTTAATGTTGTGGTGTAATTTCTAATGTTTTAGACTTTATGTTTTCAATGTGGGGATCTCGAAGGATCTAGGAGACTGGTTCTTCCTTTCTACTGTCACTTCTCAATTAATCGGGGTATGGTAAGTTCGCGAGTAAATTTCTGTCTTGTGTGGTTCTTTCGTGTACGTAATGTTGTGGTGTAATCTCTAATGCTTTTGACTCTATGTTTTCAATGTGGGGATCTCAGAGACATGGATCTCGGAGGATCTACGAGACTGGTTCTTCCTTTCTACTGTCACTTCTCAATTCATCAGGGTATGGTAAGTTTGCGCGTAAATTTCTGTCTTGTGTGGTTCTTTCGTGTACTTAATGTTGTGGTGTAATTTCTAATGCTTTTGACTTTCTGTTTTCAATTTAGGGATCTGAGAGATATGGATCTCGGAGGATTTAGGAAACTGGTTCTTCCTTTCTACTGTCACTTCTCAATTAATCGGGGTATGGTAAGTTTGCCCTTAAAATTTCTCTTTTTTGTGTAGTTCTTTCGTGTACTTAATGTTGTGGTGCAATTTCTAATGATTTTGACTTTCTGTTTTCAATATTAGGATCTTAACAACATTTTTCTCAGAGTATCTCGGATACTGGTTCTTCCTTTCTACTGTCACTTCTCAATTAATCGGGGTATGGTAAGTTTGCCCGTAAAATTTCTGTTCTGGGTGGCTCTTTCGTGTATTTAATGCTGTGGTTCAATTTCTAATGCTTTTGACTTTCTGTTTTCAATGTGGAGATCTCGGAGCCATGGGAAGTTTTTTGGATAGATCTATATCCTATTCAGAAAGTTCCCCCTTGAGGTGAACGACTCGGTTAGACCTCCCGATAAAGAGACCGGTCGACTGCCTCGTTATTGTTTGGTTTATTTTGGTTCTTTTAGTTTTTGTATCTTATACTTTGATTTCTATTATTGCTACATAATCTTGAATTTATGTTGCGTATAGCGCTAACTGTAGATTTCTGTCACCTTTATTGTCTGTCAGTGTCTTCTTTTTGTAATTTAATTTTTTATATAGTTACAGGATGTTGTTGTTTTTGCTCTTATTGCCCCCTGGCCATAAGTTTTCTAGACCAGGTCCATATAGGATTTACGCTCTGAGGTTTACAATAACACTACAAGCGTCGGAGTCCGTTGTAGCAAGGTGACACCTCAATTTTGACCGAGCACCCCCACGGGGTGACATCTGTTCGGATTGTATCCTCTTCCACCTTCTCTGACCTCACAGAGAGACTTTCCAGTGTACGGCTTTAACATGCCAATATCCGGCCTAGACCCAAAGGTATTTAATGGCGCCTATCGGGATTCGAACCGAACACCCTCAGTGCCGAAAGTCGACGCATTGCCACTAGGCTACCTGGGTCCATTACTGCAGCATACTTAGATGTACTGGAATTTTTTATATCCGTTGTACAAGAAAGAGGTACATTATTTTTAAATGGAAATTTTGAAAAAGACGAGTTTATGAAACATAAAAGACATGAATATGCCCCAAAAATAAAATCTGAAGAGAAAAATAACTTTTGAGTTTCCTAACTATTGTAGATTTGATATTGAACGTGTATAAATGCGTCCAATCTCTATATATGATAGATTTATGACGAAAAGGGCAATTTTTTCGAATGGGACATTTATTTTCCATCTGACGCTGTCATGATAAAATATGAGAATTGCAGAAATACGTGTAAAACATAACATTTTGCATGTAGAAATAAAATAATATAGAAGAATTTTTTTTTCATTTCCCATCTGAAAGCGATTTTACAGGAAATTTTATTCTAATATCATAATTTATCTTCGGAAAAAAAAACTAAAAAGAGATATACAGCTACTTTGTCGTCGTTTATCAAAGACATTGATCGGATACGTAACAAGAAAGAATCCTATCTCCAGTTTTTGTCTTGAAACAAAAGATATTATGATCTAGCGCAAATGATAGCGTATATGTTTTGACGTATAATGCTCTTTTTGTCTCAATCACTGAACATACTGGTATTATATCTCTTCTTACACGCCTGCATTATAATTTTGCTCTTTAAACGCAAGTACAGATTATTTCATACAACTTTGTTCATTACATATAATTTAAACAAGGCATGATATATTTATGTCTTATAAAAGTATTTTTATCTATTACTCAATATTCTCATATAAAGGTCTCGGTATGAAAGAGAAGACCATAAAATGTTCACAATAAATAAGCAAAAAGAAACTGAAAAAGAGAAGAAAAAATATGTCTGATCTAGAATCTCAGTAAAAATACTTTCCCTGGGCCTTGCGTTGGCACTTGACGCTTCTGATTGATAAAAACTTCAAAGAGTTCGTAATTTTTCCCCCAAATGCAGAGACATTTGTTGAGAGACATACACCTCTATTTCGCTGACCATATTTTGGGGGGAGCACCATTTAGCTGATCCAGCATTGCTCCCTATGAATGGACGACACGGTAACGACCAAGCCTTATTCGGGATTTGAACCCTAGCCCACAGCGTGGCAGCTCAGATCGCTAAACACTATACCATGTGGGAGGCACTTATAGCATTCATTCCTACAAATCATGTGGCAGGTTAAACTCTGCCGTCGAGTCACTTTAATTCTCTTTCTAATTTGTCTGAGACTGAATACTATAGTACAAAAACAATAAATAAACTCAAGGCGTTAAAGTCCGCTATGGACCAAGGCCGGCGGTGCCCATCTCCGCTTTCTTGACAGTGGGCTTGGGGTGCCATACAGCATATGTCTCAGTCAGGTGGTCAACCTGACGTGGGAGCCCCAGAGTTTAGTTCCCAGACATGCTCGGTCCTCATTTTATCGATCCATTCAAGGGGTGAAAGACTGAATAGACCTTTCCCAGTTGCAGGATCAAACCCTGAACCTGTGGTGTGGAAGCTTGACGCATATTTCATAAATACTGAGGCAAAACACAAAACAAAAATGATGCATATCAAAAATAAGTACAGGAATGAAATTTTGATATCCGTTGGTTAAGCCAGGGATGACCAGTTCTCGTTTAAACAGGTATATAACCTGAATATTTTTCGTCCATTATTAATCATTTTCGATCTTCAATAGAGTTCCAAGGAATAGAAAATAGACCCCCATTTCTATATATGTGTCCATGTTTTAGATCTTATATGTTTATATCAAATATCACCAACAGCATTTTTTAAAACAAAAATTCCTGTATTCACTTACTCAATCATTCAATGTAACACCTGAGGATGATATGTTTTACCCTGTCGACCAATAAGTGACTTAATTAGTAGGAACTTGGAATGCATTTGTGTTTTAGCATACAAAAGATTTCTTTCTTCTGATTTAGCACAGGCGTAATGAGCAAATCTAGTTTCACATAAATAAAATACGTAAAACCAAAGCTATTCTTTTCAATGGCCGATGGTTCCTTTAGAGAGATTTTGAGAAAGGTTATTAACGTCAAAGGACAGCTGTCGCTTTGTTGAGTATTCTTAACAGCGGTTTACGAAAGTTCGATCGAATACTAAAAGAACGTTTAATATTTTCGTATTGAGAAACACATTATGTATTATAATATAGTAGAAATATCTATTGAGTATTAAGTCCAATTGTGCTATGCTCAACATCACTAAAGGCCACGTTTATCCAAAAAATCATGATATCAATTCAAATTCATCCATCTCTCTCAAGAAAAGATTACCGCTCTTGAAAAAGCATATGTAATATCTATTTTAAACAATTCTTTATGAACCATTTACCACAACACAGTTCACAATTTTTGAATTTATACTGTCCTACTTCCCGTTTTAACGAACGAATTTATGGCATTATATATTACACTGAAAGAAGGGGACACTGAAAGAAGGCCACGAACGTGGTGAAACAGGCCGACAGACTTCACATGTTGTATGCAATTTAACTGTTTCCTGTGACAATTTAGAATTATATTATATATAGTATACAATCTCAAAGCTATTCAAAGCTACCTTTTGATAGATTTTGTTGGATATTTAGCAACTACCGACCTCCAAAAACCCTAATTATCCTAAAATACTTGATTAGCTTTTTGACTGGTGACAAGTCAGGACATACAGTAGAGCAATACTGTGGTTATGTTTTTAAAATGCTACCAGGAATTTTGATCATCTTTGGTCGGCATTATCTTATTCATATATGGCCAATGATATCCCTTGTTCCCCAAGCAATACGACACGAACCTCACTGCCTGTCACCGAAGATTTATGTTCCCATAAAGTATTATTAGGAAAGACCTATCAAAGTTATGACCTATGAAGTAAAGATTTATCTACGACTACCAGGATCTTCTCCGAATCTTATTGTAAAGTCTTCAGTTAGTTATGTACAGCATAAACCATTATTCATCAATAAATAGTCTACGATTCCATGGGTAGCGTAACGAGGAATTCGTTCCAGAAATAATTAATTTGGTTGGGCTCATAACGCACGTTAAATTAATGTAAAATCTCTAATTCTAAATAGTTGTCCCTTAAAATAAAATAGTGTAATTTCTATACCGTTCCCTCGACGTGTGTGTTCTTTAGAATTTAGCCGTTGCCCATTCCTCTTAAACCGTTAACGCTTCAACCATAATTTCCTTAGCCAGGTGTTAGTCTCAGGATTCCCTTGTTAAGTTTCACTAAAATTCACTAAAATTTTTATGGCTGGTAATTGCAGGGTGTGTCATGTGAACATCCAACTAGCTTTTGTCCACGCATGCCGTGTTAAGTTTGCTCACTAAATTGGACCATAAAATCAGTTTTAAGTTAGAAATATATGTGTGTTCTCTTCGAACCCTTTGTCCGAGAAGAAGTTTTCCCACGAGTGAACTTGGCATCAGATTGGCGTGAAGGCACTCTCCGAGATGTTCTTTCTCCCCTCGTTCGACCAATCATGCAGAGGCGCGAATTTCGTTGTATCAGGGCTAAACCATTCACGGTCCTCCTTTTCGGCAGCGAGCTCCGTGCTCTCCTCTTGGCGAGGTTTCGGCAGGGCCGGGTTTCTTTTGTTGGCCATTAAGCGTTCGCGGTGTTGCTACGGTAATATTGCATACGCCGTGCACGTGGTCCGTAGAGTTTTTAATTGGCGCTTTTCTCACTATGGTAACCCTCGTTCTTCCGCGTTTTTGCAGGCCTGTCCAGCGATGACAAGAGATAGCAGAGAGCCATTTTTTAGTTAGATAGTTGTCTCTTATATATTGAGGTTTAAGCACCCCATCAGTTTTGGCTCTGCCAATTCTGCATCGGGGGGGCTATTTTTTTTAAATGTTAAATGTTAGAGATAATCTTCAGTCTTTAGACCAATGCGGTCATTTTTGTTATTCGCTGCAGCCTTGTAAATATCTTTTCATGTTACCCAAGATTTGGCACAGAAAATAATCATTTTTTTAAAATTTTAAATGCCTTGGAAGATTACTTGCTTACCAGCTTCTATTTTTCATGCTAACGTTGACAGTGAATACCTGGTGTTTGTAGCGGACAGCCAGTGTCATACGATCCGGTAATCGACACCTCTCTCCAGCCACCCGAACTAGGGGACTCCTGCTACCGTAGGTAGAACGTTTGAAGAGCCGTAATCTCTCGTCCCTTAAAGAACTTAATCTGTAGCATTGTACATCTCCTGATCTCATGGGACGACACTTCAAGGATCCTACAACTTGGATTTGATCCCTCATCAACGTTCAACAGTACTGATATCATTAAGTCTCACTTACACTGTATCCGTCCCTTCATTTTCCCTTTGCTGAGGAGACTGTTTTCATCCCATAAGCATCAATAGCCGATAATCTTCTACATCACACATATTCATCAACATACAACTGCACAGAATGAGTCCCCTTCACAGGTAGTAGCATCCATTGAGACATAGAGACAAGATTTGGGTCAACTACTAATAATGTAATAATTATGTACAACGTGAAAGCCTATGTTTGGTGTTTGATGAATATTTGAATGGTGCCAAATGCTTATATGGATTGAATGGCTTTGAATGATTCATGCATGAATGATTCAATTGCAATGATAGCTCCTTAGACATAAGCTTTTTCTCTGCAAATGAACCACAACTCTAGTAATAACGTATGTACTTTCAACGGAATACATATACTCATATTTATTATGCGAAAAAACAGATATAGTACATTTTCATAACATGTTTTATGGTAAAATTAAAATGTTAATTTTCCGTTGAGAAAAGTTTCAGACAATTCTAATTCACTTAATTACCATATATATATACAATAAAAAACCACTAGGTATATACCTTTTATTAAAAAAACTTATTTCTCACCTGAGAGACAATGTTTGTAATACATCTGTTGGTAACTAAAGAATTTTGTTCATCATAACTTCATCTAATCTCTTATAGCATATCAATTTATTTCATTGTACCAATACTAAAATGCAGTAAACTGTTAAAATACCTTATCGATGTTTTTTTTTTTTAAACCGGGATATATTTGAGTTACTTATACATTTCTCAAATCAAATAAGCATTCAGTTTTATATAAAAGGGTCTTTGATGAAAACAACGAGAACCAATAAGTTGTCACAATTTCACGTGCAAATTTACACTATATTTTCACCCATATATGCATTATTGTATTAAATAATAACGACCTGATTTAATTATCATGTAATCAGAGGCTAATTCTTACATATTTTTAAGCTAATTGCTCAAATATTGAGCTGCAGGATACCTCTAAGAATTTCAAAATGTCATGAACTATTATAGGCATAATTTATGTGAGCCGCCATTGCTATTATTTCAAATTGAAAGAAAAGTGAAAGACAAACATTTGCTTCGAAAAATTTTAAAGATTGTCAACAAAGAGATCAAGCACATTTTAATTCAATCCTATGTCCAATTATACATCATTTTATGTTATCTAAATAGTATTTCTTTTTATTTTGGTGTCTAGGCATATCAGGAAAGTTTTAATTACTATTTATAAAAAAATAATAAATTCAATGGGTATCAGTAAGCAACAGTTGTACTCTAATGGATATTAAATGCTCAAGTAGTCAAATGAAAGCGAGAATTTATTGTTGACTACGAGTAAAATAGCTTTTTAAAAACAATTACCATAATATCTATCCTGAATTTTATATCTATAATCTCTACATCTCTAATTACCTTATGTATCTATCTTGATAATATGTATCATAAACTATCTATATTGAGTGCCGAGCGCCTTTTTATATTTTCAAAAATATTCATAACCAAAGCTCGATTTATTTAAGGAGAAAATTTATAAACACGATGGCAATTAAAAATATAAAACCATTAAACCATTTAGATTTTTATAACAATATTGTTAAAAAAGATATTCGTTATGATATGTTTGTTCCAACCTTATAATTATTAGCCCTTTTTTTAGTGTTTTATAGCCGTTGTTACTCAGTGTTAAAAAATACATTTTGTGCTTAAGGAAGTCAAAATGTGAGAGTCAAAATAGACATTCCCTAGAAATGTTAAAGCAGCTCTCTTGCATCTTCTAAATTTACTGTTATTCTTCGACTGACAACTGTTTGACGGTTGGAAGCTTTTTATTTGGTGATACTCCTAGTTTATTCAGATCGAAAATTCATGACGATGCTTCTAAATTTAAGTTATTTCAAGACTATTCTGTAAAAATATTAAGACTTTGCAACCATTCGCAAAACTTGTTTCATATAGTTGATATAAAAATGTAATAAAAAAGAAATTTTCCATTTTCTATCAAGAGTGTAATGTATACAGTCACAGTGATAAAGTTGCGGGTACAAAGGTTTTTCGTATGAAAAAAAAGGAATTTGTCTCATCTTCATAACGCAAATTCGTACATGCAATCATTCCAACTTTTTCTCGTGCATTCTGAAGCGCTGGAAACTCTGTTTTGCTTTTAAAAGAATCTTTAATTTAGTCCTGGATGTAATGCCATTGAAATGTGCCGAAATACTTTTGGCCATATACAGTCAAATCAGTCAAATATATTCGGCTGCAGTCAATCAAACCATACGAAAACTACAATTTCTGACCGCTTAGTATAATAATCATTCAATCACATTCAACAAAACCGCTGGTGTACATAATACTAATTAGTTAATGAGTTATATATAGTACAAAAAAAGATAATGCTTGTTTCAAAACTTTTATTTATTGCTACTACACGCTAGAATTTTAATTTATGTCTAACACTCTGATAAAATTAATCGAAAGTGCTCGAAAGAAAATACTAAACTTTCCCATTTTCAAAAGATTATTTTTAAATTGAAATTAAAAGGAAATTTCTTAATAACCTTTATAAACTATTTTAAATAACTCTTAAAATATTAAAAAAACCTGAAATACATTTATCACACCATATTAAAATATTTCAACATGTGGGGACATACCGATTTAAAACAATCGAATGCATACCATCATACTGAATCTAATCCGTTAAATGAATTTGACTGTAAGCAATAGAAACGATTCCTACGAAACGAAATCCTACCAGTTTAACGAATTCAATCACATCAAGGGAAGCCAGTTAAATACACATTCGGTTAGACTCAATCAAACAGGTATCTAATGCATTCAGTAACGTTATTTCGTATGTATTTATCATCTAAAATTAATGACCATTTTTCTCCCGAAAAAACATTTAAAATTATCAGTGTAGAGAAACGTTGCCACGATTAACTTCCGTCGATACCAAGCATGCGACACCAGGCTTCCTTTAATCTGGAATCGAAGAAGAAATATTTTAAGATCCACTTTCCTTCCTGACACTTTAAAAAATACAAGTGACTTCACTGGAGATATGGCACTGCTCTGCATTTTTCACGCACCATCACTGTCAAAATAAATATATTCCGAGCCATTAAATATTTGACGTGTGATATAACCGAATTTTCGGAATGCAAACTCTCTAAGTGTTGCGAGTATTTGCAGAATATTCTGCTATCTATACTTTTTAAAGAAAACTGAACAAATGTGTTCTTTCATTATTATTTAATATTTTTATAAGATATTTTAATAAAATGCAACACTTTTTAAGTACTTATATTAACAAGAAACTTGTATATTTCCAGCATAAAATTTTCTGTTAAGTTTTATTTTGCCTTATCTACACTATAAGGCAAATGATATGGGAAGAGCTCCGTCTGAACTCTTTTTATATAATTTCTGAATTAGGAAAGAATCTAGACTCTCCATATTAACTACCGAATCGTAAGACTAACCCCCCCCCTTCCCCTTTGGAGGATTTCCTTACTCTACGCCCCTTTTGAGAATATATATATATATATATATATATATATATATATATATATATATATATATATATATATATATATACATATATATATATATATATATATATATATATATATATATAAATATATATATATATATATATATATATATATATATATAAATATATATATATATATATATATATATATATATATATATATATATATATATATAACATAAAAAACCCTAAATCCCTTTCAATATTCTAAATTCTTCTAAACTTCCTTGGGCGTGGATTAATTTCGTTTCCGATTTAAAGATCAAAGACAGCTGTGTAGCGTTCCCTCGAAAATCCCAATTTCTCGAACATCTTTAAGAAATCCAGATTAAGTCTTTTCATGTAAAGCACCATCATCTATCCTTTTCTTAAAGGCAAATTTATATTACCATTGTTACAGAGATAGAATTCAAACACCTCCCCCCCCAAGAAAAATAAAACACATTTCATAATCCTAAATAAAATTCAGTTTTTGAATTATAAAAAATTGCAAGACAGGGAGTAAAAATTTCTTTCAGGTCATAATACTTGACATATCTTTTCAGAAGTAAATACCTTTTTTTCTAAAAGTTCACGTAGATATACAAGTTTTCGAAAGATATCTCCCACAAAGACGTCATTCCTTTTCTTAGGTATATTTAGTTCATACGTGATTCCTTTCTATTTATAAAATTAACTATATTTAAGTTACGATAAATCTAAGTAAATTGAAATACATGATTTTTTATATGAATAAACCTAATAGTAGTAGTAAGTTGAGAAATTAGATATATGTTGTTGTTTTTGCTGATCCCTGTCACCCAGCAGAGCCAGATTAGGTCCATGATACCGCACACTCTCAAGAAGTCAATGACCAACAATGGCCGCTCCAGAAGCTCTTCCTTTTCAAGTCCCAAGCACACTAGGATATGATCCGGAGTGGCTTGGCCTTTGGAACATTTGGTACAAGTTGGAAACACTTTTTCTTTATCGGTATAAGTCAATGTTCTTAGGTGGCTACTACAAAAGCGGGTTATTGTAGTTTGCTCCTGGCAGCTGCACCGGAGGAACGGAGAACCACCGGGGCGATTACCCTGGTACCAACGGTGCACGGGGGTGGCGATTGCAGACCGTACAAGACAGTTATGTTTAGAATTAGATATATTGTCTCTGACATGGCGGGAGCCCGTGTTCATATCTTCGGATTAAAGTTCAGGAAAAATAAAATCAACGGCTGTAAATAATCATCTGGCGTGACGACACAAAGACAAGGTATTTATTCACACATATAAACAGGAATCAGAAAAGCATCGCAATGCTGATCTTAGCACGAAGCTAAACGGAACACAACCGTCTGATTTGAAATCAAAACTAATACTACAGAAAAACAAAACATTTATAGAAGTTGTCAGTCTATGAATACAAAACTATTCAAAATTACGATAACATTTGACTGACATCTAGGGGTGAAAGAATAAACTATAAGTACTTTCAAACATCCTCCCCCGAGATGAATATCCATTCAGCACTCCTAAATCAAATATATCTCCGTTACACGCTATGCTATAGAGGAATTTACTGGTTATGAAGACTGGTGTAACCAGCTTTCCAGTGGGATTCCATGCAGGGTATGTTTGAATTCAATAAATCATTGCTTTGCGGTTTTTCAAAGTGGAATATTGAATACGCGTGTTGCCTCTGTATATTCCAGTATGTATATATTTCAGTATCGTGACCTGGCATCCCGAAAAACACGTAATTAATTTTTTTAAATAAATAAAATCTTGGATGTAAAGCTTTAAAGTTAATGAAAAATCTTAATTTCAATCCTAAAAAAACATCTCCATAATCTTCCTTCCATATTCGTCGGAAAAAAAATGCTAATCCAAGGCGAACTTTCACGATCATATACTATATATATATATATATATATATATATATATATATATATATATATATATATATATATATATATATTTATTTATGTATATATATATATGTATATATATATATGTATATATACATATATATATATATATATGTAGATATAAAGATATATATGGAAAATATAATTTTGGATATTGATTAATAAGCACATTTATATTGCTTATAAAATCTCTTTTCTGTATATATTCTTAGACTGTACCACATAATAGAGATAACTTAAGCTCCGAAAGGTATGCAGGGCTATAGCTACGTCAAAATGTACATTAAGTTCCTTTATACTGCAAGTTATAAGTATTTTAAGGTAACAGAACATTGATAAAAATACCTTATTAAAAAACATTACATTATTCGTGTTCTAAACAAATAAGTTTTTAAAAAATGCATGAAACACGGGCTCTAGGGAGGGTACGAAGATGAGATCACAATCTTAGCCATGGATGTAGGTTTCGCCCTTGAAATACCAAAATAGGCTCCTCAACATTTTATAACCAATAACAAAGAGTCTACAACATGGGCGGTATCTTGGTCCATGATTGCAATATACACTGACGGTGAAATCTTTGTAAATTTTTTTTTATTTCCAATGTCTCATCAAAAGACAATTGATCATCAAAAATACAGCAATAAATCTATAAATGAAAGCGAGGAATACAGTAGCGTTCCCAGATTGATGTCCGAAGAGGAGCAGGACATCTGGACAGGTGAGGCAAGTCCATTTCCTCCTGAAGATCACACAAGGTACAAAGAGGGTCAGGAACCACGTTGATGCGACATATATGTTTACGCAGGCAATCGTGGCCAGATATCAGACGAAACATGGCTACAGATTTCATCCTAGGTCACTGAGGGACATTAAGAATCTGGTTAAGCCATGGTTTATTATGGTTGCGATATTTGAATTCTTCGCGGAAAGAATCCCTGAAGATGTTCTTTATTAGACATTTGATACTATTGAAAGGAAGTCTTGGATTAGTTCTCTGAAGGACAGAGACACCCTTCTTTGCCAAGAAGTCGGCCGCCTCATTTCCCTGGATTCCACAGTGGGTCGGAATCCACTGGAGAACTACGATCTTATTATTACTGGCAAGCCAGTTGAGGAGATTTAAGCAATTATCGATGGTTAAAGTTCGGGAGTGGTTAGGTGCGTCAATTGCTTGAAGTGCGGTTTTTTAATCCGATAATACTACAACTTTCGAAAAGGAGTCCAGACGAGGCCGGAGTTGACTTTGCATAAATTATTTTATAATATATTACTAATAACATTCCAGAAAACTAAATGATTTTTGATTGAAATCTGGTATAAATTGAGATCATATAACATCCTACATTGCAAATGATTCTTTAAAATCTAATAAGCTTCAAAGACTGGCAATACGCCTTCATTATTTTCAAACTCAGCGCATATAATTCCTTTTGTCATCTGCAAGATGCATATGTTATGACGTATGACATTTGAGCAGCCAATTAACTTCAAATAAATGCGTTTCATTATTTCGGAACAATTCAACTGTTTAGAATTCATGAACGTGTGTTTGATGCTTGTTTTGATTTCAAATATGCAGTCTTTTGAATCTGTCAATCAGATATACAGTGCCCTTGGACGATCTCGTACGCAGACGAATCTAAAAGCAGTAAACAATCCATGAATAAGAGCCATTTTTTATTGAGTACTTTACCACATAAAAATTTATGTTTAAGTTATTTCAAGGGGGTAAAAAAATTGGCAAAATTGATGTTTTAATTTTAGGGGTATTAGTTTGGTTTTTAAGGTAATTGTAAAAAAAATATGCTTTTAGGCACTCAATAAAAAAGCGATATGGAAGTATTTCTTTCAGCGAATTTATTTTTTAATGTAGGATTACGTTCCTCCATAACGATCCTCCGGAAAGCAAAATTTCAGACGCTAAACCCATCCGTCCGTACCTCGCGAGTTATAATTTTGGCAGCGCGCTAAACCAAGTCTGTATCACTTGGACAAGCAGTAATCAGTTAAACAGAAAAGTAACAAAATACACTGCTGGCCACCCAAACTGCAACACCAAGAAAGACAAGAGATATCAGAACAAAATTTATTTTGAAGATAACATATTGACCAAGTATCAAATGATTAAATTTATAGACTTCTATGAAGTGTGGTTCCTGCCAAAATCAGTAGCCAGAGTAGACGCCATTGTTGGAGATCACCCCTGCCACACGCCTCGGCATTGATTCAAAGAGACTTTGGATGAGTTCTTGGGGTACAGCAGACCAAGCAGCTTCCACAGCTTGCCAAAGCAGCTTGCCAAAGTTGATCTGCTGTGGCATCTGGGGATGAAATCTGGGTCAATCGTAGAGCAACCATGGACCACATGTTTTCTATCGGCGAAAGATCCGGAGAGCGAGGAGGCCAGGGAAGCAATTCAATCTGGCGATTGACGAAGAACCGTTGGACAATGCGTGCCACGTGTGGTCGCGCATTATCCTGTTGAAATATGGCTGTGGGCAAGCCCTGAAGGTAAAGAAGGACAACTGGCTCCAACACCTCGGAGATGTAGCGCTGGCTGTTTAAAGTACCGGCAATGCGTACTAGAGGTGTGCGAGAGTGATATCTAATACCGCCCCATACCATAATACCCGGTGCAGGACCAGTGTGGCGGTGCATAACGCAGCTGTTCAGAATCAACTGTTCACGGTGTCTCCAGACTCGAATGCGACCATCGTGGTGTTGCAGACAGAAGCGTGACTCGTCAGTAAAGACAATTTCATTCCATTCTGCCGTCCACATCCTTCTGTCATCGCACCATTGGCGGCGGAGACGTCTGTGGTTCTGCGTCAAGGGTAGACAAAGCAATGGACGTCTTACGGACAGACCACTCTGCTGTAAACGGCGTCGAATGGTACGCGCAGACACTGGATGATGCGTTACAGACTGCATGTGCTGTGCTATGGTTCGTGATGTGACTGAGCGATCCGTCACTGCCATGCGCACAATTTGCCTGTCATCACGTGAAGTGGTACGCTGAGGTGGATGCGATCGAACACGCCGGTCCGTCGTACCCTCCTGCTTCCAACGATCACATATCCGCATTACAGTTGTTTGGTTTCGTCCAACACGACTACCGATTTCCCTGAAAGATAATCCACAATCTCGGTAGGCCACTATCCTTCCTCTGTCGAACTCGGATACTTGATCAAAAGATGATCGCTGTTTTCGACGAGGCATAATTGATCTTTTTTTTTGAAAAAGCCACAAGAAAAACACAATTGCCGAACTTGAAATCGTCGAAATCTCCAAGCCTTAAATAGCGCTTTGAAGTGGCGCTACAGGCGCGCGTGATGTTCGTCTGCGCTGAAATTCTAATCATTTGCATATCTCACCTCCGCTAATGCATGTTGTAAATTTCATGTTATTTGCATGTTACCTTGAGGGTGTAGCATTTACAGTGGCCAGCAGTGTACATCAAAATTTTGACGTACATATATGCATATATATATATATATATATATATACTTACGTACATATATACATAACACATACATACATACATACACACAAGAGAGGAAAGCAACGATAAGAAATCCTACGTTAATAACCCGTGGCAGTTCCGTTAGAAGAGACTACCTGATTTTTTTTTTTTTTTTTGCATTTAAATCTAAAAAAGAGATACGGAAAAATCCTGTTAATTTCTCATATTAAATCTGCATTCTAAGTCTGCGTACACAGGCGAAAAAGAAGAAACATTTCACGCAGCAATTATTATATTTATGAAAAACGTTCTCAAAATTTTATTATTTGCTTTGACCTTTTTATTTTGTAAATAACGTGCATAACGATATAATTACTATTATAATGTATGGTAATTATAAACAATGTTATTATCGCCAGGTATGCAGAGTAAAATTCTTGTGGGAAAGATGTATAGCGGAACATAAACTTACTTTTCCAAAATTGTTCATAATTATTATTATTATAACCTAAAATCAGCTAAGGTCCCTTTAAAGGAAGTGCCTTTAGAGCAAATACTACTGCGGCTATTAAGTATAAAGTAATATTTACTCTAATAAGCATGCAGGGTAAAAGGTTTTACTATTATGTTATATTTGTTTTTGCTGTTCACAGTATTATGATTTTTACAGTATATATCTACCTACAGTATATCTACCAGAATTTTCCAGTTAATACTCTTGGCTTAAGCCAGGAAGAAGGAAGTCAGTTAGTAATATGTTTGTTTCATCTTTAGCTTTGAAAGGAACGATTTTGAAATGTTTTAGATTTGTGATAAAATTGCAAAAAATCTAGGAAATCTCAAAAGAAAACCTATTCCACATGTACGAATTTATTAGGTCCGTTTCGGATATTTCTATTATTATTTTTCCAAACAGCAAATTCTGATTATTAATTGTATCTTTAAACATTTTTGGTATGTACACCATACCAGGCTCTAAAACAGAGGTAGGAAACGCGCGGCTTTAAGACCCCATGCGGCCCGCGTGATCTTCTTGTGCGGCCTTCATAAGAGCTAGCATTTGCATTAAGTAATATTTAATTTTATAGATTTCAACAATTTGCAAATCAATGGAATTAAATAAAGAACAGTGTAAATGTATGTACGCAGGCTTCGCGGTACGAAGCTTGATCCAAATATTCAATTACTTTCAAGCAAGAAACAACTGCAAATATCCCACTAGCTTAAATTTTCCATCGGATTTTAAAATTATTTTAGGAATTGTTGCTATGTCAGTTATTTATAATTTAATACCATTATTTTTCTATTGTATTTCTTTATAATGTTAAATTTATTTAAAAATACTTCTACTTTATTATTTTTATTTGAAGTGGTATTTAAATATGTAGTTGTTTATTAAGATTTAAATATATATATATATATATATATATATATATATATATATATATGTGTGTGTGTGTGTGTGTGTGTATGCTTACATAAATAAAAATACCAACAGTGAAATATAAAAAATTACAACGGTATCTATGAATCTAATAATTTTATAAAAAAAATAATAATTAATGATTAATGTTACAACAAGTTTTTACCCTTATGTGAATACAAAAATATTTTATATTGTAACTTTTTAATTCAAATAATAAATAAATAAGGACTTAAATTTTTTTGTTATTTTTCAATATAACGCACCAAATTGTTTAAACTATACCTAACTATAATAATTTCATAAAAGTCGCATTTATAGGTACATCAACTTATGCGGCCTCCTTTATTACTACCTAATTTACATGTGGCCTCTAATGGTAAAAAAGGTTCCCCACCTCTGCTCTAAACTAAAACTACAAAGCCAAATAATAGTTTTTAACGTTGTTAGAGATATGCATACCTTAATAATGTTAATAATATAAAATAATTAAACGGTGCTTTATTATATAATAGTAACTGGAAGTTAAGGTAACTGCCTACGTTCGGAGCCAATTTTTTAAAAAAATTGTTTTTTAAGGATTTTTTGGTCTTTTATGGTAAAATAGCATTTAAAAATAAATAATAAAAGTAAAAACTTGCCTGTAAATACCATACTTTTTTATAAATTGGTCAATTTGAAGTAATTTTTAATGAAATTTAGCTAAAACGCCTATCACTCTGCACAAAATTCTAATGCTACTATTTTAATTTCCTTCTCACACATGATACATATAACAGTTATCTTCAAAATGACCTTCAATCTAAGAGAAATTTTAAAATACAAAAATAATACAGACAATTTTATGTTCCAATATGAAAATTTTCCCCGATTCGTCATTCCTTTCCTTATAAAAACAGCCCCAAACAAAAAAATATTTATCATACATCAGTTATTGTGCGTCATCTCATTAACAATAGCATCTAAACACATTTCCTCAAAATTTTATCAAATTTTAGGCATTATTATGTGAGATATCATGATAATGGTATAGATTTGTTCTAAAAAACATAATTCTGAGAAAAACGCATTTAAAGTTGTGTGTCACTTCAATTTTGTATCAGACTATGTTTTTAAAAATAGCTATAACTGTGCTTCTAATTAATGTAGAATGAAAATCAAAACGGTTTTGAAAAGAGAAAAAATTGAATTACACAATTCTTGCACAAAAATAAAATTGACCAAAATAGTCAAAAAAGGGCATTTTCAACGTAGGCAGTCACCTTAAGTTGCCTGAAAATGTCAAAAGTGAAAAACTTATACCTCTGGAAGGTAGGTTTTGTTTTCTTTATCCAGTTTCACCCATTTTCCTGGTTGGTTTTGTAACTCAAAAGGGAAAACATCACGTTAGTCTTAAACACCAAAAGACGTGACATTCTTCCCGAAAAACAATTGTAAATCATGTAATTCTTTTTAAATGTTTGAAATCGCATGCTCGGTTTCCCGGATCGCGGCACGCACAGTTTAAAAATGGGAGTTTAAAAATAGGCATTCTTTTCAGCTATGAACATGTTCATTTTACCTGCATACATGCAGGTAAAGACACATGTGTCTTTTCTGTGTTCTGGTTCATAATAAACCTACGTTATACAATTTGATTTATATTTTAAATGTTATTTCTTCTTTTATATTCCATTTAGTTTTAGTTTTATTAATCAATTCCCGTTTATTCATCTTTTATTACATCGCTCAGGGTTAGTCTATATATATAAAACAGTTCCTTAACTGACTGACTGACATATAACGCACAGACCAAACCGCTGGACCTAAAGAGCTGAAATTTTGCATGTCGATTCTTCTTATAGTAAAGGGATGCACTAAGAAAGATTTTTGAAAAATTCTTCTTAGATTTTTTTAAATTAAATTTTTAAGCTGTTTTAGTAACTTTTTTTTTAAGTTTGCATTTAAAATAATAATTTGAGGGTTATAAAATTTATATCACGAGAAAGATCATAAAAATTCCTTTAAAATGAAATCTTTTTCGAATCTTTACTTCCATTTTCTGATTTTTGGTGAATTTTTAAAGATTAAATTTTAGAATTTAATTTATTAAATGTTGATCACGTGATTTCTTTTTCTGGTACTTTAAATAAATTTATCGTCACGTCCATAACAATGAAATAGACAAAAAAATATTTTTTCCCTTGCTCATGCGGAAGACGATTGGACATTATCCAAAAAAATATTAAAATATAGTAAAAGATATGTTCCTCAAACTCTACTATATTAACTGTACTATATTCTTTAGTATGTCCTATTAGATATAATTTGAATATTTTCTTCTACATTATTTTGTCTATAAAAATATCTCTTACGAATTTTTTATAAATATATTTTTCCGGTTTTTTTTACATCAATTGTATACATCAATCGTCGTATTTATTATATATATATATGTAAGTTTATTTTTTTTATCATCAATTGCATACATTGAACGTTGTATTTAATTTGAATGTACTCCATAGCGAAGTACAGGTTTTCAGCTAGCTTATATATATATATATATATATATATATATATATATAGTCTTATTTCTCGCTAGATGTCGTATCTAAGTTGTTTATTCTATTGCCATATCTGTGAAAAGAAGTATATGTCAGTATTAAAAATATTCTATTCTACCAAATATTTTCACCCTTGCAAAGAATCTATGAGCGACTAAGATACGTTGTAAGATGACAGGTAAGCTTATATAAAGCTGAAAAATGCTGTCTTATTCTTACAAGAATATGCCGCGCGAGCAGAAATTCCCCGTTTTCGGATGTTGTCTTGATATACGATGTCATAAGAGAAATTTTTAGTGTGCAGCAAGGCATCTAAACTTAACGTACCAAAATCGACTGGAAGTGATATCGTTAATAGTAGTGAAAGAAAGACTGTACAACTTTAGGCGAAAACGACAGTGAAAGACGTACAAACTTACGAATCGTAGCAGCAGAGTCCTAGTAAAGAAAGAAAAGTTGACGAAGGTCGTTCTACCTTTGTCGTTATCATCGCTCTTGAAACAAGATATCCATGTGGATTCCCAACTAGTGCATCAATTATCGTTGAGTGTTCATAGCATGTGTTTTAATAAGAAAGTAGCTACACACAAGCAATTTCTCACTACCGAGAGATCAAAGTTGTCTAGGCTACAGAAAGCAACTAAACGTGTTACTGAAGTATTGAATCCCTTTTCTTTTCTTTTTCCAGTCTAAAGTATGTGTTTAGATTTGTTCAATAGCTGGGCGAAGAATTTGTATTTTACTTCGTTCTTACGACTTATGTACAACTGAGGCATCTAAACTTATGTTCTAAGGCATCTAAACTTAACGTACCAAAATCGACTGGAAGTGATATCGTTAATAGTAGTAAAAGAAAGACTGTACAACTTTAGGCGAAAACGACAGTGAAAGACGTACAAACTTACGAATCGTGGCAGCAGAGTCCTAGTAAAGAAAGAAAAGTTGACGAAGGTCGTTCTACCTTTGTCGTTATCATCGCTCTTGAAACAAGATATCCATGTGGATTCCCAACTAGTGCATCAATTATCGTTGAGTGTTCATAGCGTGTGTTTTAATAAGAAAGTAGCTACACACAAGCAATTTCTCACTACCGAGAGATCAAAGTTGTCTAGGCTACAGAAAGCAACTAAATGTGTTACTGAAGTATTGAATCCCTTTTCTTTTCTTTTTCCAGTCTAAAGTATGTGTTTAGATTTGTTCAATAGCTGGGCGAAGAATTTGTATTTTACTTCGTTCTTACGACTTATGTACAACTGAGGCATCTAAACTTATGTTCTAAGGCATCTAAACTTAACGTACCAAAATCGACTGGAAGTGATATCGTTAATAGTAGTAAAAGAAAGACTGTACAACTTTAGGCGAAAACGACAGTGAAAGACGTACAAACTTACGAATCGTGGCAGCAGAGTCCTAGTAAAGAAAGAAAAGTTGACGAAGGTCGTTCTACCTTTGTTGTTATCATCGCTCTTGAAACAAGATATCCATGTGGATTCCCAACTAGTGCATCAATTATCGTTGAGTGTTCATAGCGTGTGTTTTAATAAGAAAGGAGCTACACACAATTTCTCACTACCGAGAGATCGAAGTTGTCTAGGCTACAGAAAGCAACTAAATGTGTTACTGAAGTATTGAATCCCGGTTTTTCTTTTTCCAGTCTAAAGTATGTGTTTAGATTTGTTTAATAGCTGGGCGAAGAGTTTGTATTTTACTTCGTTCTTACGACTTATGTACAGCTGAGGCTTCAGGATTTCAAATTGTTTTGGATGTATGGATTCAGCTCGTTTGTCATTGAAGATCATTGTATGATGTCAAGTGTATTATTAATTCACTGTAAAGAACATCTTCTTTAAATAATTTTATTAAAGAGAAATAAGAGAGAAAACGAAAGACAACAGATCTTCACAATGAATAATTCGCCTTTTTTTTGTTTCATTCCGCAGTTCCAAAAATTTTCACAGTTGCCACCTGAACAAAAGAAAATCACAACGTGAAGAGTTGAATATGACGTTACTACAGTCATCCTCTCCTAAATTAGTATGAATCCTGATCTATACCTTGATATTCTAGACAATCCGCTCTAACTGACAATCAGAGAATATCATAAAAATTACTTTGTATTTCAAACAGTGTCTGTCTCCACACGGTGTATCGTCACATACGATGGTTTTTGCAGTTGTGTTTCTTGAAAATATATGAAATTGATCAGCTGCTTTTTTAAAAACCTGATTTCTGTTTTCATTCTTCCAACGTGCCGGTCATGGTTTAATTTGGTAACATCTTGGCGAAAAGTTTATATTTGACAGTGTTCGTGCAACTGTTATATTCTGCAAAGTTTATTTAAGTGTATAAAATTGTGTTTGATTGATCAATTCAGGTAGTTTGTAATCTTTCCATAAAGAAATAAATTCTTAAGGTTATTTCGATGTTCTGGAGAATTCGATTCTACTGACAAAGCAGCAATATTAAAGTATGGACCAGTAGACTCTTCAAACAGACCATCGACATTCTTATCGAGAATGCTCATTTTAATCTAATAAACAACTGTGGAGTTAACTGGAGAGATGAATATGGAATTGATCACAACTACTGCTTTTACTTGAGAAGCGTTGGAGGATGAATGCAGTTTTATGACCCTCCAGAAATTAGTTGACAGTGTTCTTCGTCAATTTGCCTCTGTTTTGCAAGCAAATAATAGACTGAGTTATTATTAACCACATCTCCTCCCAACATATTAGAGCATAATGCAACGAATATAACATTTATATATATAATATATATATATATATATGTGTGTGTGTGTGTATTTATAATGATTTTATCGTAACATCTTTAAAGGTTTACTTAATATTTAATACAACAAAGTTGCATCAACATTAAGGATCGAGAGAGAAAACTTTAGATCCTTATACAATATGCAAGCTTAAATAAAAGTAATTTTTGGAAAACAGAGTAATTGCGTATGAAGTACTTGACCTTTAGAGTATTTGATATGACTTTTGAAGTGTTTGATGGGACAAAATATGAAAACATTTCAGCATTCAGAAACACTTTGCCTATAAGACAGTAAATATTTCATAAATTATCAAAACTTCAGCATGGATCATCCCCAAAAATTGTTCAGATGAACAAATTAAATTAAATTAGCCCATTAACGTACGCTGCAGAAGAACTGAAGTTACCATGTTGTGCTTTCATCTATTCTTGAACATTTCTTTATGATTGTTACAGAGTTCATATACTGAATTATCGTATGTTTCCATCAAAAATATTAAGCTAATATAACTCATTTTTCCCTTCTAAGTCTTTTACAGCTAACTTCTCTCTCCAAAATATACAACTTTGTTAAGAAATCAAAATGAAGTTTTAAAACTAAGGAAAAATATAATCACATATCATACATTCAAAGTCCCAAAACTTCGACCATCTTCATATTCTACATAGCTTCTATTGATTTATTTTTCTGGTTTATTTACGTCCACAGAACTAAGTTTACTTACTTATAAATTACCAGTAAATAACTTCCTCAGCTGTCATCGACTCGACAATATGTAGTAAAGCTCTTCAATCAAACCTTAAGTATTCCTCGCTTACTTGACAATTTAGCAAAACTAATATGAACAACATTACACATAGTTCTCATTTGCCGACCACATACTTTTTTCTAACTTGATGAAACTCGTAAACCTGTCGAATAGTTTACATACTATTTGAAATATCGTCGGGGTAATACTTTTTATATAACATTTTAAAAGAACTTCTTGTCCCGAGTTTTTGAAGCCGCCTTCAGAGCAATTATTCACCCGATTCCTTCCCCTTTTACATTCTATCTTAGAAGTTTTCATGGTTCAGTGAATTTTTTTGCTTACTCTAGCAATATTTTTCTTCTAACATTTGAGCTTTTAAAGATATCCGAATGCAAAGTAAACATGCTGGTAACCGTGAAAGTGCTCTCTTTAAACGACAGCTTGACTTATGAGACTAACCTTTCATTTTTTTCCCTATTCTACTCTTAACTCCCTTTCCTGCCTTTGACATTTTTCCGTTTCAGCAATCCTCATTCGTCTTTATATCTATTAATCCTTCGAAGTGAAGCACCAATCAGAAACTCCACTAAAAATGCTTTAAAAAAGTTACTGAAAGCTTTTCAACTAAAATGCTTTCTAAATTTAATCTTATTTCAGACAGCAGAGACCAATAAATTCGTGAAGAGAAATATAACTTCAACTTAAACATTATCTGTCAGAAATTTACAGCTTTTCTTCATTTTCGAATACTGCTATCCAGGGACTTAAATATAAATATACGTGTATTAAAGTATATTATATAGGGAGAATAGTTAGATAGATAAATTCTGTCCGAAACTTAACCTTTGATGTATATTATTCAACATAGTTACGAAAGAACTGAAAAATATACTGTTAGCAAACATACCTATAAATTCGCATAGAAATGCGTAATTTGAACAAAGAGTACATGATCTAACAGAAATTTAGCCTTTTTTATGAATACTGTATTGTTATGCTACAACATTATACTAAGTCTCTTCTAATACCAAGGATAGAGAATCTCTTTCCCATCCTCATCAACCTTTCTTTAACCCACATATAATATGCATACCTGTATGCATAGCTTTCAAAATCGTAACAAGAACATACAGCTTCTGTTGTTGTTGTTGTCACTCATCCCCTTGGCCTAGACGCCTAGACCAAACCCAAATGACCACGTCCTATAATTAAATCCAAGGAAACCTATCCCTCAAGCAATAGCTGCCCCACAGAGGCACCAACACTATCAATGAGATGAGAGAGAAAAGCGGAACAGGAACTGAAACAAGACGAGAATGTCTTCTCACTCCTGACGAAAGATAAACTTTTGATGTAGCTACTACGTAGTCTAACCAAAGCAGTCTGAGAAGATCTTGGTCCATTACAATGCAGGGACAGGACAGGACAACTTGCGGCCTACAAGGTGGACCTAGGTAAGATCATGCAGGATTTGCGTTTACTCTGTTACAATGCAGAGACAGGCCAGGACAACTTGCGGCATACAAGGTGGGCCTAGGTAGGATCATGCAAGATTTTCGTTTACTCTGTGATCAGAGTAAACTTCAGAGACATCAATTTCGGAGGAGGTGTCCGTGGGAATTTGGAATGATTGTCTCTATGAAAAATTCACAAATTTGGCATTCAAACTCTTTAATATAAATCGTGTAAACAACAGGAAATTCTAGAAGAACGTCATGGGAAGCGGTGATAGAAACGAACACATGGAGAGACTCAAGAAAAAGTAACAAGGAGGAGACATGTTATCACCCCCGCCCATGCAAACGTCATACCGTTAATGAAGCAAGCAAATAATGCAGGAGTTTATGAAAATAGATCCAAGAAGTCGGGATTATGAAATGGATTAAAAAATAAAGGAATAACATTCAATGACAGGAAAAAAAGGAGGAAATTGGAAAATAAAAAGGGACGCAATTGCGGGCAAATATTTTTCCAAGCAGCTGTTGAAGATTACGAAGTCATGACACTGGCATTAGCCTGCCTTATTTTTTACTGTGGATATTAAGAAGCTGTCTGTTCTTGTTACGCGTTTTCCACAAGTTTTGTGTAAGTAATAACTATCTGAGTTACTAAAAATAAGTTTTCACTATATTTATAGAATTGTTATAATAAATGTCTAATAAATGTCTTATAAATTATGGCGTATTTCTTTCGTCTATCTCTAGCGCTCTAAATTCTACATATTCTAAATCCGTTTCTTCAATGTATGGATATAACAAGCTATTAACCTACAACCTATTATTGGCGATTTTGTGACACGATCTCTTTAAAACTCCCCGCCATAGTAGGCGACAAAATGCCCGACGCATCAGCTTGGATCTTACGAGTCTTTAATAAGGATTTCTAGAGGATAGTTGTCCCTTGTGACTGTGAATCTTATACAACAAACTGGTCAAAGGGTCGAGTACGACATTGTATCGTCCTTCTTTAAGTTTTCGCAGGAATTTCCACAAGTATCTAGACACACAAATAAAGCGTTTGAACGAAACTGTAACAAAACTTGATTACGATAAATTCTGTGTGAATTGATGCCAAAAGTGCTTGTAGGTAACAGAAAAACTGAAATCAAACACTGATTTAGCAATCCAGAGGCAACTTTTTATGTTTTCGGATGTACAGAGATACTGTGTTCCCCACATATCTCTGTTATCCACGTGTATAGTGTGTTCCCCACGTATCTCGACTTGCATCAGGATTACGTGAAAAAAATTTCGAATGAATATCATATTCTTTCACTGATTTATTTCACCAACCCATTGGATGGTCATTTCTGAACAGCCCGTATTTGTTAAGACAGAATTGGGAATTCATTTTCAGATGAATAGTTATTTCTCTATGAACTTAAATTAAAAATATGAAATTTTTTGTTGTTGTTGTTGCTTATGCCACTTGACCGACAGCAACATCAGATCAAGTCTCGAAGGTTATGGGCGATGATATGGATTCCTGTTTTGACTAGCACCGCAAGAGTCGGAGTCCGACTTGGCCAAAGGACCAGTCCCGTAATTTTAAACCGACTCAAGTGACGAGACCAGAACACTTGACCCCGCACCTCCAGAGGTAGTTTTGAGAACTTGGAGAACATTGCAGCCACGACAGATTTTACGTGCACCAGCCGCCATTAGTGTACACGGCAGTGGATTTTGGCAGTGACGAGTACCGAACCAGTGATTTTCAGATCACTAGCCCGCTGCTCTTGCCAACTGGGCCACTGTTTCTCCATAAATATGAAATTTTAATGTGGTATGAAATTTTAATGTGGTATATGACACCAAGGCTATCTTTATCCTTTTTTTTCAGTGTTATCTAAAAATCCTTCAGTAGACAGGGTGATACCTTTCTAGAAGAATGGGTAAAAATAATATATTCAGTAAAAACATTAGTTTTACTTAATATATTATCGAGGGTGTGCTATTTGGGTGAAAATTTACTCATCGGAATGTTTTTTACCACATTTTATTCCCATAAAACATACACACAAATACAAAAAAAAAACAGAAAGTAGCAGGAAAATAATTCCTGTTCACAAGACCTAGCACAAACTTTTGCCCTCTCTACACTTAAACAGACTTTCCTTCCTCCTTCTCCTATAGATACGCGCACTATAGTTCCGCACAAGCTCTAAAGAGAGGTTTAATTCAGCGGTATTTTAAAATTCTATTTACTTTCTGTTTTCAATCTTACTGGAGAGCGAACTTCAAAAACGGATGGACACTGTAGGGAGTTTAAAAAAAGAAATAGACCCACAAAATAAAGATCAACAAAAAAAAGGGGGCCTAAAAATGAAATGTTATTCCCTAAAACTCAAAACGTCGTTTAAAGCAAGCATTTTCACGTCCTCGCAGATCGCATCTGCCTGCATTCCAATGCGCTCCAGAGCAAAAATTTTAAGGTCAAAAGTATCATCCGAATGAACAAAAAAAAAGTTACACAACCTTTCAAATGCATGTATTGAATGCAAATGTAGGAAGTGCCTCGACTCCATTCAAATGTTTTTAGGATGAAAGACGTGACAGAAGAATTTTTTTTTCCACGAAACCAGACTTCGCAACTGAATTTCTTTTAAATTTCATACAAATGTCAGGAAAACTTTTCGAGTCTTGGAATCGAATAACTTTAGTAATGCTAAAGGAAAAGACATTTCTTCGTATCAGAATTTATTTTCTTCGAGATTTTGACCGCGGCTTATTCCAAAGACTTAAACTGAATAAATGTGGCTTAGTCTTCCAGAATGAAATCTTATACAGCACAGAAATATCTCTATTATGCATTTAAATAATCGTAAGCTATGATAATGAGCTTAGTAAATGACTGCAAATCTTATATGCATATTTTTTCTGTTACTTCCACCAGAAGCCTTATTTTATTTTATCAAGTTAGGTGCATCCTGTAAAAAATTAGGAAACATTTTCAAGACAGACTAGGGGACATTTCTTAAATAAATCCACTTTACTGTAAACGATTCTACAATCTCCTCTATTTTTACTCTATTCGTAACAGGGAATCTTTTCACTCGCACGATTATGGAGTGGTACGTTTGAGAGATCTATCTGGTTTGATTTGCTCTAAGTATAACAAAAATGCGAAACTTTTTTTATTTAATAAGTTCACCTGAAAAACCATGTTTCCTAAGATTAGAACAGTTTTTTGGGAATGTGTATTGGAAAATAAATTTCTTTCATAATAGTTGAACGCTTTTTCATAGCGGTTCTTCAAAATAGAAGTATCGTAAAGAGAGTTTTAAATAACATTATAACAGAAAGTCAATTTTATTTATATTTCTACAAGGATATTTCTACATAGATCACATTTTACTCTACCATTGATTTACCATTCATATTTCTACATTGATCACATTGGGTAATGACATTGCATACACAATTACATGCCCACGTTTTTCCTTTACTTCAATATTTTTTTTGGCTAATGTCCCTGGGGGATGACGACATTACACCTCAGTCCGGTGTACATATGAATTCAAGGAAACAGAAACAGACAAATCACACAATCACAGAAGAATTTTATTGACAAACGATGACACCGGCGATGGACGATGGTTTGCAGCTTCCCTTTCTAGACGGGGCTCCATTTGCAGGCGGAAGACTGAATGGTTCCCCAGAATACAACCAAGTCTTATGCGGGAATCGAACCCGCACCCCCGGCGTGACAGGCTGATGCCTTAACCACTTAGCGACGTACTTCAATATACAGGATATTATATGCGTCACCTTCACTGCATAGTAATTAGCGTCTCAGGCTCAAGCGGAATGGGCTCATGTTCGAATCCCGGAATGGGCGTTCCCATCTGTGCCCTCACAGACCGTAGCTTTGGCTCACCTATACGCTGTTTCCATAATAAAGTACCCAATGAATTTGCGGAACAAATAACCAGTGCAAATTATAGGCGCATACAAGGATATCATACAAGGATTAGCATACAATCATAATTAAATGCACTGATTTCGTAAGATAAATCAGTTTGGGGGCAGGAACAAGTTGCAGGTATCCAATTAGAAAATCTCATTCACTGTCCAGTAAGCATCATCTTATTCCAGTCCTAATCCTAAGTTTTTGAACTCTGGAACAAATAATCCATCTTATGAGTCATGGGCAGAACTGCGAACAAACAACCAGTGCAAATTATCGGCGCATACAAGGATATGTAAAAGGAGATGGGTGCCTTAGTAGACAACTACGTAGGACCGACGGCAGATGACGGAGGCCGATGTATTGTCCGTGACCGGAACGGTCGAGCAAACGTCAGTTGAAGTTTGACCTACCACTGCACCAGCGGGTTCGTCGTTGGACCGACGACGACAAAAGACAGCAGCGTTGGGTGATTTCTAATGTCACGAATTATGTTTTTTTTTTAAACAAAACTAGAAAGCTAAAATAATTATCAAACAATGAAAATAAAATATAAGAGTAATTATTATCTAAACTTATGGATATAACCCATTATTCATATCTTTTATAATATCGTATCTAAATATTTACGCTGACTTTCTAAATGCAAAAATGTTACCAAAGAAAACAAAAACGAATGTATAAATCTTTCCGTTTTAAAAATCTTAAGAAAAATCACTTCTTCGGTAGAAGAGAAGTGGAATTCGACGCGGCTAATTGACGTAGGCATAAAGTTGGAAAAAGACCTCAGGTTGGCCAACGTATTTATGCTACTTGGGTGGTTAGAATTAGCCTTTGGTATAAACACTGACTTTTATCTGGTTTTTCAAAATGACATTAAAGCAGACAACCAAAATGATTATTTTCTATCGTTAGTTTTTTTAATTACAAACACTCAATAAAATCTTTGTTGAATCATCAAGGAACTAAGACCCATATAATGCTTCTTCTATGATAAAGATTCAAGTTAGATATCCAGAAAAGGAAGATAAAGACATGCATATAATCCTAAATGTCATGAAACGATGGTCCAGTTACAGATATTTTTGCTGAATGGTAGAATATAACCGCTTGCATATTTTCCAGTCTGAGACATCAGTAACCCATGTTTTGTTCCTAACGTATCCTTTGCCACTGGTGAACAATGTGCTGTTGCCATGGATGTTTGTAGCTGATAAAAATCAACTATAAACTGTACGGCCAGTCTAATTATTCTTAGTGTAGCAAAAAAAAAATGGCCGTAGAACTCCAGAACCAATCTCCCTGTATAGGTGGACATGCAGTTAGCCTGGAATTTCGTCTTGTTCTCGTCTTACCTAATCAAAGTAAATAACTGTCTTTTCATCATGCTTTGTTTGTATTCAGTTCTTAGTTGTCCATCTTCATCTCAATGAAAATAAAAGGGCTGATAAAAATACAGAGCAGTAATTCAAAGGAGGGAAAAAGAATACTTACTCAAGGAAGAAAACCAATACAATCCTACCGGCATCATCAAGTTCGAGCAAAAGATAATTTTACTAACAAAAATTTTTCTTTTGCGCATCGTGATTTATGGACAAAATGTTAAGTAGTTTGTATTTACAAAGAACTTGAGGAGATCAGTAAAATCATAAATTGTATCTCCTTAATGTTATTTTCAAGCAGATTTAAAAAGATGCCATTTACGATTTCCCGAATAACATGCTTTGACGGTTAACACTTCGAATATTTGTTCAAAACTTGTATGCCAGAAGTATTTTTACATATTGCTGTAATAATATTTGTATTAATATCAGAGGGAGGGTTTCAAATCGTATTCTAATATTTTGTTTCTCGCAACATGCATTCTTCAATTTTTAGTATTTGGCGACGTTTAAATTCCACTTGGGCCAGTGGAATTTTAATATACGATTTCCTATCGGAATGGAATTTCCTTGAAACACAAGCTCTGGAATGATATCCGTGAAGAAATGGAGCAAAAGATCGTAGGGAAAAAGGAACAGATTCCGAAGAATAAACCTTAAGAAATGAAATGTTATCCCTTTAAAGTGAAAATCTCTGTTGAAGCAGTACATCTCCCTGTCCATGTTTGCTATTTACTTTTTTTCGTGATTTTTTTTTATGTCTCTAGGAGGAGATGAAATTCTTTTCGAAAGGTATGCGGAATACAAATAATTTTAGAGAAGGATTTAAAAATTTAAATTTATGAAACAAGGTTTAAAGGAAAGAACATTTCTGAGGCATCTGTAAGTAGGTTTTTTTTTTCTTTCCTTTGCAGTCTGAGATGGAATGCAAAAATTTTTGAATATATAAGGCATAAGGTTCTCCTAGTCACTGTAATAGTTAAAAAACAGTTCGGAAAAGCTAGTTTTAAAACTTGCTGTACTAGTTTGCTACCATTTATCTTTGCGAACTTATGTATCCCATTTCTTATGAATAGTTTTCAATTCTAGTGCTCCACTTCACAAGAGAGAAATCCTTAAAATTACATCTTCCCACACATACAGATTCAGCAGTTTGTATTATAAAGCAACACCAAAGAACAATTTTAATATTTTCTAGAGCTCCTTCTATGGCTAACCACAGTCCTAAGAACCTAATTTATTTAATTAATCTGCGGTACGCTGTTTCATAATTTAATGATTTTTTTCATAAAACATTAGAATAAACTTAAAATATGTTCAAAATACGCTATCTTCCTTAGCGTAATTAATTCATAATTAAGATATAATAAAATAAATAAAGCAAAAACTTGCAATCATGAATATATATGAATTTAGACATTTTTAAAAATATTTTCACCCAATCTTAACTATACATATAAGCAGAATGTGTATTTAAAAATGCTTAATTTATACATTTCTATCAGTTCGTAGTTAAAAGGCGAACATTCTTTTTTATTAAACGTTGAAAAGGGAAGGCAGGTATTTACAGCTTGGAGTTTGGAAATGCATTGGACAATTCCAATGTAGTTTAGATCTATCTGAATTATATGTAGCTAACATATAATTCAGAATAAAATGTAAGATGATCTATTTAAAATTATTAATAAATAGCACCCATTAAAAACATTTTGGAGAGCTTTCAGGCCATTCACTAATTCATTTAGTGTGGTAATATAAATGTTGAGAGCCACGCATGAGAGCGTCAAATTTATAGGAAATTTTGAATCCACCCAGATATAATTGTTTTGATGATTATAGGTCTGAATATTTTATGAGCTAATGGCTGATTTTTAAAGAATATATCTATCTATGTGTGTGTGTGTGTATTAGTTTCTCTGGCAGAAACTTAAGACGATATGCGTAAACATGGGTATTTCCGGCTTGCGGTGGTTTCTTGGTTAAAAAGTTGTAGTCGGCTTGAGCGGCATCAAATCCAATCATGCGGTTCAGTCGATTTATTAACTCTAGAAAATTATTGATATTTAGTTTTTTAATATAGATAAGACGTATAAAGAGGAAAGATATTTACATATTTACAACGAATACAGGAGAGAGTTCCTAGCGTCCTGTCTACACCATATCCAAACGCTAAATGAGCGCTCACTTTGACTTTCATACTAGAACAAAGGGCCACACAGAGACGGAAGTACTTACATAAGGGGAGAGACAATATTAACGGTAGAGAATTAATGGAACATAATACTGGTGTGGCGACATTAGTATATACACACACACATATTATATATATATATATATATATATATATATATATATATATATATATGTAGCACACCACGGTGTCTTATTGTATCTCTGTAGCTATGGAGGCCCATGTTAAACCCAATACAATTAAGATTCCTTACAAAATCACATACGACTTTTAGAACTTCCAGGAAACTTGTGCAAAACGTAAAAGAAGCCCACATAGTTTCTTTTTTATCTACAATAAAAGATTAAATGGTAGCAACCAGTATCAGACTAATTAATAGTTCATCCTCATGAAGAATATTAGATGGGATTGTCTCTAAGAACAATTTCCTAACGCTTTGGTCATCAAACTATGATACAAATAAGGGAGCCACCAGAAAATTCAAGTCGAACTTCGTGGGTGGCAAGTCGGTTCTATTTTTTGTCCTTTTCCGCAAATCCCTGATTTATTTGTTTGCTTCATTAACGGTGTTCCCCTTGCATGGAAGATGGTCATAAAATTTGTTTCCCTTCTTATTCTTTCTTACATTCCTCTTTCATGTGTCCGCTTCTTCCGTCGCCTCCTACGAAGTTCTTCTAGAATTTTCTCTAGTCTTCCCTATTTTTTTGTAGCTTACAGTTTGATGATCCTCACATTTGTGAACTGCTCGTAAAGACGATGCCACTTAATGCCCTCCCTGATAAACTAGAATTAATGAGTTCGAAAATAGCTGCCACCTTATAATTATTTATTGTGTAGTTAAGAAGCTAGTTTTTTCAGACGTATGTTTTGATTTATTCGTAAAAAAAATTACAAAGATTTTATTTGTAAAGTTGTCTTTTCCCCAAAAAAAGCTACGATAAAGCATTGACGTACAGTCTCTCGTACACATAAAATTAACAGGAATTCAAACATATAATGAATAATCTCAGCTAATTGCGATGTTATTGAAACATCTGTTCACAGCACATTCGATGGTACGGTCAACACATACGCTTCATACGGTCAACACATACGGTCAACACATACGGTCAACACATACGGAAAATTTTACTTCATATGAAACTCGATAGGAAAAAGACACATATGAAAATAAACTCATATATATTTAAGGGGAGTGGTCACTTTTACGTACCTTTAAAAGTATCATTTTCAGACCTATGTTCGATTGTATGTACTACTCATGATTTTTGCTTGATTTACTTGAAATTATTTTGAGTAACTGCCTATAATGCTGTTTATTATATATGCAATATTTCGAGGTAATTAAAACAATAAAAAAAATTTATGCATAAAAAGTTAATAATTTTTTTTTAAATCGAGCATTTTGCAGTCAACGACTGTGCGCATTATGTCAAAATAAATTATTATGGTACAGTAATAGTTGTTTACTATATGTGATTACAATACTTCAGGCAACAAAATTCACCAACATTTTTTAACCTTAACATATTTTAATTTTTCTTAAGAAATTTTTCTAAAGAAATTTTTCACCTTAACATATTTTAATTTTTCTAAAGGTTTTACTCAGTCATTTTTGAAATTTCTAATTAAAAATAGCACGTACTAAAAAGTTTTAATATATTTTAGAATAATGTTGGTGGATATTGTTGCCTGAAGTACAGTAATCACATATAGTAAACAATTATTACTGTGCCTTAATAATTTATTGTGACAGAATGCGCACAGTAGTTGACTGCAAAATGCTCGATTTTAAAAAAAATTATTCACTTTTTATGCATAAAAAATAATTTTATTCTTTTAATTACCTTGAAATATTGCATATATAATAAACAGTATTATAGGCAGTTACTCAAAATAATTTCATGTAAATCAAGCAAAAATCATGAGTAGTACATGCAATCGAACATGGTCTAAAAAGGATACTTTTAAAGGTACGTAAAAGTGACCACTCCCCTTAACCGAGAATAGTTGAAATGATTTCTATTTGTTCTTCTAAACTTTTTTGCCTTCAACATTGCCATCCTTTTCTTTAAAAATAATTAATTGAAAATAAACATAAATGATTTACCCTAATTTTTCCTTCTTAAGTGCTTTCTCGTATAAAGTGGCTATTAGCATAAACTTCAATATCTGATTGCAATTTTCGAAGTCTGATACTTACGAGTCATATGAGGACGTCATGTGATGCATGGATAGGGATAGATTTCGGAGAAGTACCTTGTTAAAATTCAAAGCTGTCAGAAACAGCTGTTCAGTTGTATGTGCTTTGCTTTAATCATTCAAAGATTCTTGAACTAAGAAATCTCTATTCAGAAAGTACTTTGAATAATAGCTGCATTTTTATCTAAAGAGAATGAAAACAATCAATGAAAAGCATACATTGAAAATATTTAGCACTCGCTCAAACTTAAATTGTGTTAAATCAATTTAAATTTTGTTTAAATTGAGTTTAAGAAAATTTTACTGATAGATAGATATTGTCTTATTAATGTGACTAATATGTTTGCCTAGAATATTTTCCGGTAAATATCTTTATCTAACCCTAGAAAGACGACTCTGCCGTCAATTTGACGGTTTCGGACATACTATTGAGCGCTATGTCTGTATTTATGACTTCAGGCTTCCGAAATTTTATGACTTTTTCTAATTTTATACGAAATATGCACACATTTACAAAATTATATTCGATAGCAAAGAGGGGGAGAAAATGTGTTGTATACCTACTAATACTGAAAGCCATCGATTTGACGGCAATCTAGAAAACAGGCAGAAATCTTTAAAATAATACCGGAAAAATGTTAGTTACTTTTCGTCTCTTCCCCCTTTTGCAAATAACAGAAATATTGGCTCTTCGGAAATACTGGTGTTGAAAAATAAGAACTGCACAAACATTGCATATATTTTTACGGATAAAACATACCAGGTTGTCATCTCGGAATACCTGCAGAAAAATATATCTAATTTATTATTATATATTGCTATGAAATAGTACAAAATTTAAAGTATTTAAACTTAAAGGAAATTAAATATTTTATATTCTTGATTTTATTTCCAACCGTCAAAATGACGGCGTTCAGTCTTTTTAGTAAGAAAAAAATTCCTGTCTTTCTAGTGTTAAGGTACTTTTGTTTATTATTGAAACATAAAAGGTCATACAATATCTACCTGTAATGCAATATACATAATCCTTTTATTTAAGAGTATTTATATATTTCTAATAAAGACCATTTCGTAAAAAATATATATACTGGAGGTTAGTGCGATAAGATTACGCCATAACAATGTTTAGATTTCATGAACACAAATTAGAGCAGGCGAAAACAATAAGAACTTTTACAAACTTATGTAATTCACATAGACACGCGCCTAAGAACTTGGTTAATCCCTGTTATTTCACACCTTTTCCTCATTATTAATGTGCATCCATTGAAGTCCTCTGAGTTGAAAGTAGAAAAGCGTAGCAAAAGCGTATAGATGATCAAAACACAATGCAATAAATATCAACATTTTTCATCAATTTTGACGCCAAGAGATTTGGGGACAAACAGCTGGACTGTCTAGAGGAATGTTGCAGTGATGTTAGTATAACTGGCATTTGGAGTGCATTTGTAGTGCAATGTACAACGGTTAATGTATACATTTAATACCAAAAAAACAAAAAAAAATATTTTTAATAAATACAACGGCCAATGTATGCAACTAAGGCAAAAAAAAAATTATAAAAAAATTGCATCGGATATTTTTATAGACAAAATAATGTACAAGAAAATATTCAAATAAAATACAATGGTCTATGTATGCAATTAATTTGTATGTTTAATATCCATAAAACATACTAATTTGAATTAAATTCTTCCATCTCAATTAGTCTCTGATTAAATTTGATCCTTTACCGTATTTTAATATTTTTTGTCAATTTATTTCGTTGTTATGCACGTGACGCAAAATTAATTTAAAGTATCACAAAAAGAAAAAGAACCCCGTGATCAGCATTTAATAAATTAAATTCTAAAAATTAATCTTTAAAAATTCACCAAAAATCAGAAAATGGAGGTAAAGATTTTGAAAAAGATTTCATTTTTAAGGAAGTTTTAGGATCTTTCTTGTGATATAAATTTTATAACCCAGAGATTATTATTTAAAATGCAAACTTAACAAGTTACAAAGACAGCTTAAAAATTTAATTTAAATAAAATCTAAGTAGAATTTTTCAAAAATATTTCTTAATGCACTCCTACACTATAAGAAGAATCACCATGTAAAATTTCAGCCCTTTAGGTCCAGTGGTTTGGTCTGTGCGTTATCTGTCAGTCTGTCAGTCACGGAAATGTTTTATTTTGGTGATTATCTGTAAATTCAAATGAGCTACATCTTTAAAAACCTATGTTCAACGCTTTACGACGCATTAAAAAACTCTTGTTAGATGAATCTTAATAATGAACGTACAGTTTTATAAGAAAACGTCTAGAAAACTTTTTCTCAATAATTTAAAGCAAAAATATCGATTTTTGTATTTCAGCTCTAACTTACACTTAATTAACTCTTAATTTTACTCTAACTGATTTATTTAACTATATATTTATTTAACTATTAACTATAACTTTATAATTAATAGTTAAATAAATATATAGTTAATAATATTTATTTAACTATTAATTAAATATATAGTAAACTAGCTGAAGTACCCGACGATGCCCGGGATTTTAAGAATGTTTGTTGTTAACCAAAATCAATTTAAAAATTAACACAGTATAAATAACACAGTATAATTAACACAGTATAAGTAAAAAATATATGTGAAATGTTATACACGTCTCAGAATTTCAGCCTTTCATCATTTTAATACTAAAATCTGAAAAGTAAAAATGTCAAATTCTCTAATGTTTGTTAACCAAAATTAATTTAAAACTAAGCACAGTATAAATAACATAGAAAAAAAACCTTGTGAAATCTATAAATATATAAATTTATAATAAACTCCTCAGAATTCAGCTAGAATTAGCCTTTCATCATTGGGGTAAAAAAAAGCTGCAATTACAGGTTCAGCAGAAATTTCCAATAGAACAATGATATGACTGCAGCGTTGCCTCTTAAAAAAATGAAGTGTTTGATTGAGGGCTGCAAACCATTCAACTCCTCTCCACATTTAACTCCTATAAACATCCTCTACATATTAAATTCCTTTTCTCTCCATAATAAACTCCTCAGAATTTTGGTATATTCAGCCTTTCATCATAGTACCACTAAAATCTGAAACATCCTCTCCAGAAATATAAATTTATTAATTTCAATAATTAAACACACACAAATATATAAATTACGCAAAAGTTTTTTAACCAACATTTGAATAATTCGTAAATGAAAAAGCATATGAAAATAAAGATAAGAACTTCCGGAATCGAAATTAATTACCCTTAATTTTTAATTAATAAAAAACCAACATAATATGAATAAAAACGATAGTTGCTTAAAACCATATGAAAATAAAGCTATTATAAAGATGATAATAATAAAAAAAGCATAAGAAAATAATGCTCGCGCATGAATTTAACGTTACGATATGAAGATAGTAATAATAATATAAACCGCGTGCATAAAATATTTAGCTTTTCAAACGAAATAAATTGATTTTTAGAAAAAAACTACTTTTAATCGAGAAATTAAAATACATTGCACAAAATTTTAATTTTACCAACTTTCCACCCTACAATTTGCACCCTACTTCTTTTAAATAGGATGTAAATATAAAGTTTTAACAGCCAATTGAATGCCAGTTAAAAATAATGTGTGCGCATGAAGTTAACGTTACGATATAGAGATAGTAATAAAAATCTATATATATATATAAAACAGTTCCGTAACTGACTAACTGACTAACTGACTGATTGACTGACTGACATACAAAGTACAGACCAAACCGTTGAACCTAAAGGACTGAAATTTTGCATGGCGATTCTTCTTATAATGTAGGGGTGCACTAAGAAAAATTTTTGAAAAATTCTTCTTAGATTTTTTTAAATTAAATTTTTAATCTGGTTTTGTAACTTTTTTCAAGTTTGCATTTAAAATAATAATTTGAGGGTTGTAAAATTTATATCACGAAAAAGATCATAAAAATTCCTTTAAAATGAAATTCTTTTCGAATCTTTACCACCATTTTCTAATTTTTGGTGAATTTTTAAAGATTAATTTTTACAATTTAATTTATTAAACGCTGATCATGTGATTTCTTTATCTGGTACTTTAAATAAATTTATCGTCACATAACAACGAAATAGACACAAAAAAAATTAAAATAGTGGCGCCATCTACTGTACGCTTGTGAATCGAGAGTTGTTGGTTATTTATTAATTAAAAATATTGGAAAGTTCTTGTGGATCTGTAAATATACATGTGGTAACAGTTTTAAAATTTATAAATTATCAACCTACACAGGTGATAATTTATCCGGCGTTGCCCGGGATTTTAAGAATGTTTGTTAACCAAAATCAATTTAAAAACTAAACACAGTATAAATATCATAGAATAAAAAGCATGTGAAATGTTATACACATGAATAAAAAGAAAACCCAACATAGAAAACCATAAATTTACAATAATTTCTTCAGAATTCAGCTAGATTTAGCGTTTCATGATTGGAGCAAAAAAACCCTGAAAAGTAAAGCATAAAATATACACATTTATAATAAACCACTAAAAGCTGAAAAGGAAAAATGTCAAATTGTCTTTAGGAAAGTAAAGCTGAAAAGTAAAAATGTCAAATTGTCGAATGTTTGTTAACCAAAATCAATTTAAAAACTAAATACAGTATAAATAACATAGAAAAGATTTAGCCTTTATCATTGGAGCAAAAATTCCTGAAAAGTAAAACATAAAATACATAAATTTATAATAAACCTACCAAAATCCATTAAAAAAATAAACACAGTATAAATAACATAGAAAAAAAAGTATACGAAATGTTATACACATTAATAATATGAAAAATAAAATAAAATAAAAATAATAATTTTTAAAAATAATAAAATAAAATAAAAATAATTAAAAAAAATAATAAATAAAAATAATAATAATAATAATTTAAAAAATAATAAAATAAAAGCTGAAACAGAAAAGCCTGCATAAAAAAGCTGAAAATACAGGTTTAGCAAAATCTGTACGATCCGTATTCGAACCCGTGTCGTGTAGTGTAGTAAATGAACGCTCTTACCGAATGCGCCACAATAACATGCTGGTGTATTGTGTAAATAGGAGAATATTTGTACTAAAATTACTGGAAAGTTGCTATGGGTTGGTGAATATACATGTATTTATGGAGTAAGAGGAGTTTTAAGTTAGAAATAAGTTAGCAGGATAGAAGCTTAGTCTTTAACTCTTTAATAGACACAAAGACATAAGCGAGGGGGGTTGCAGTAGCGATTAAAAATGATCTTGTGACACTTAGCGTGGTTGATTCGAATTTTCCATCGCGTGTGATAGTGTCAATATGCCGTTGGATCCGATTTATTTTAGAGTATAAAATCTGACTTGAAAGATTATTATTTTCATTTATTATTCTGGTTTAATATATAACTTGAAACTTTTTGATTTTATTTATTTTTATCTTTTCGCTCGCTGTTTGCCAGCTAAGCCTAACGTGGACGCCATATTCAGAGTGGTGATTCCACAAAGTGTAACATCTTACATTTAGTTTCAAAATTTTTGGTTTTTTATTAATTAAAAATCAACGGTAATTAATTTCGATTTTTGAAGTTCTTCAGACCCTCGGCTGTTTTTAAAGACGCCTGTATGTAAAATTTCACGATCGTTGCTCCTAAACTGTGGATTTCTATACAATTACAGAGATACAAACATTCATTTTTATATATTAGATATATATTTAATTAATAGTTATATATAAATAGACTATATATAACTATTAATATAATTTATATTAATAGTTATATATAGTCATATTTATTTATTTAACTATTAATTTAATATATATTATTTCTATAATTTTAATTTTATTTAACTATAATTTTATACTATTTATTTAACTCTTTATTTTATATTAACTGATGAAAACGTCTTACGTTATATTATTTATGTCCCTTTAACATTTTTCTAGTATATAATTTTCTATGCTTTAAATGTACCGAAAGTACCGTAAATAATCATATGAATCAACTATCGTACCTCAAACGTTTATCACTAAAATCTTCGTTAAACAATTTCAAATACGCAAACAGAATTTAGAACTCCGTAGTACAAAATGTTCCTCCCGTATAAAGCTACAAAGTAAATAAATTTCTTCCACGATTAAATTATTCATGGTCCTTAAAATCATAATCGAGTTTACTCTAGATAATACTTAGCCACTCAACAAAATGGAAAATACAGCTCAAGAATTCAAACAAAGGGGATAAAATGCAGGAAAGAAAAGCTTTTAAGACAGAAATGTTATCCCTTAGAAACAGAAACGTCATTTCAAAAGTACCTCCGTCTCGCCCATGATGCATTGCAACTTTTTGTATTCAGATTACATTCGTATCCCATTTTGATGCCTTTGAAAGCTGAGATGAAAACGTCTTAGGATAAATGAAAAGTAAGACAGAGATATGATGTTCGAACTCCGAAGAATAAATATGCTACATATATTAAGTTTCCACATGAAAACAGACGTTACATAATAAATAGGATGGGATAAAGGACATAAAGAGTAATAGACTAATTTATAAGTACATTAAAAGAGGTCTGAGGAAAGAAGTTACCGTCCTGTATATTTAGATGTTAAGTCTGTTGTCTTTCACGGTTGTCTTTCACGGAAAAAACTTGTTTACTGGCCTTTTTTGTAAGTGATATTAAAATGTATGCTAATATGCAATAAAGGCAATATAACACCTATGCTGTAAAATAACAATTTATCATCTTTTTTATTATTTTTTTTTACTAATCCCAGATTGTCTAGCAAGGCTAGACAATCTCCATAAAACCAAAAAATTTCTAAAAAGTCTAAAATCAGTAGAGTGACCAGAAGGACCTCGTCCTTAGTAAAACCCAAATAATTTAAAATATGTGCAGGGGAGGCCGTGTCGGCAGTGCACCAGTGAAAACAAAGTCATTTTTTAAACTAAGAACTGTTAGAAAATAAAAAAAAAATAAAAAAGGTTTAAAAGTTTTTTAAACTAAGAACTGTTATGTTTTTGTTTATCATCTATATATATGAAACAGTTCCGTGACTGACTGACTGACAGATAACGCACAAACCAAACCGCTGGACCTAAAGGGCTGAAATTCTGCATGGCGATTCTACTTATAGTGTACGGGTGCACTAAGAAAGGTTTTTGAAAAATTCTTCTTAGATTGTTTTTAAATTAAATTTTTAAGCTGTTTTGTAGCTTTTTTAAGTCTGCATTTAAAATTATATTCTGGGGGTTATAAAATTTATATCTCGAGAAAGATCCTAAAAATGCCTTTAAAATCAAATTTTTTCGAATCTTTACCTCGATTTTCTGATTTTTGGTGAATTTTTAAAGATTAATATTTAGAACTTATTTTATTAAATGCTGATCACGGGGTTTCTTTTATTGAGGGTTATAAAATTTATATCACGAAAAAGATCATAAAAATTTCTTTAAAATGGGATATTTTTCGAATCTCTATCTTCATTTTCTGATTTTTGGTGAATTTTTAAAGATTATTTTTTAGAATTTAATTTATTAAATGCTGATCACGATATTTCTTTTCTTTTTGTGATACTTCAAATTAATTTTGCGTCACGTGCATAACAACGAAATAAATTGACAAAAAAATATTAAAATACGGTAAAAGATAAAATTCAACCACTAGACTAATTGAGATGGAAGTTTTTAAAGAATGTAATTCAAATTAGTATGTTTTATGGGTATGATACATGCAAATTAATCGCATACATTGACCGTTGTATTTAATTTGAATATTTTCTTCTACATTATTTTGTTTATAAAATATCCGTTACAATTTTTTTATAAATATATTTATATTTTGGCACTAACTGCATACATTGACTGTTGTATTTAATTTGAATTTACTCCGTAGCGAAGCACGGGTATTCAGCTAGTTCAATATAAGGGAAGCAAATATCGCTTCAGCGTGTTTGTATACAGTATGTCCCAAAAATAATGGTGGGATTTTAAAGGATTATAGCTTCAGAACATAGCATTGTAGAAAGATGAAATATACGTCAAATTGAAGAGAAACTCTCTAATTTTCTCATCTGTTCAGAAGACTTCGATGTGTGCTTCATTAGTTGCCCTACAAACGATATTCAGTCTCTTCCCATACACGACAGAGAACATTCGGCGTGTTAGACGAAACAGCTCTAGTGATCCTTTCTTTTATCACTAGAAAGACAGGAATTTTTTTCTTACTAAAAAGACAGATCGCCGTCATTTTGACGGTTAAAAATAAAATCAAGAATATAAAATATTTAATTTTTTAATATGTTTAAAACTTTAAATTTTGAACTATTTTAAACCAATTTATAATAAACTAGCTGAAATACCGGCGTTGACCGATTTTCATAAAATAATATGTCTGTGTTTTAATCTGAACTATCATCTATATATATACAAAATTTCAGCTCAATTGAAGGAATACTTTTTCACTTATAAAGGGACAAACATAGGCATATTCGAAATAATCAATAAATTTCACAGTTTCAATGAAACACGCTGATTTTTGAATAAAATTCAATAATTCAAGTTCGATTTACACAAATTGTGCATAAAATTGTACATAAATTTAAAAACATAAAGTTTATAAGTTAAATAAAGTTCTGTAATATTATACCAATAAATTTCCAGTTGTTAGCCAATAAATTGTAAATCTTTTTTTACCTTAAATGTCCCATAAAAAGCGTAGTTCCAAATGTAATTTTCTTCAATAAAACCTTAAATGTTCAAAAATCCTTTTTGCATTTATCAATACCTCCTCCACTTGAATCATTAAAATATTAAATGTTTTACTGATAATAAATGAAAATGTAGTTTCATGTGTTGCTATGGTTACTTGACTATGGTTGACAAAGGAAAAGTTGCAAAGGTGAAGCATCAGCTCAACATTTAGGCCCCTAACTTTCTTTCTACTGTTCAGATATACATAATATATAGCCTATGTCCATCTGGAATAATGTACCTTTCAAATAGTGAAAGAATTTTTCAAATAGGTGCAGTGGTTCCGGAGATTACCCTCCACATGCAAAATCCCCTCTCTCTCTTTATATATTAGTATAGATTAGTACATATTTAGATAGATTTTTATGCAGGTATGCCGACCTGACAACCTGGTATGGTTTATCTGTAGAAATATATGCATGGTTTGTACAGTGCTTATTTTTCAACACCAATATTTCCGAAGAGCCAATATTTCTGGTATTTGCAAAGGGGGAAGAGACAAAAAGAAACTTAACATTTTTCCGGTATTATTTTAAAGATTTCTGCCTGTTTTCTATAATTGCCGTCAAATTGACGGATTTCAGTTTTAGTAGGTATACAACACATTTTCTTCCCCTCTTTACTATCGAATATAATTTTATAAATGTGTGTGCATATTTCGTGCAAAATTAGAAAAAGTCATAAAATTGCAGACGCCAGAGGACATAGATACAGACATAGCGCTCAATAGTATGTCCTAAACCGTTAAAATGACGTCAGCCGTCTTTCTAGTGTTAAATGATCCAGATTTCGAACATGAATGGAATACATTTGTGTTTTTACATAACCCCAAAAAATAGAAATCCGTGGGGGTAAGGTTGAGAGAAAGACCGTTGGGAACAGACAATCCACCCTTCTCTTCTGGTCCATCGCTGAGGAGCTGTTTCGTTAAGAAATTCCCGCACGATTGTAGCAAAATGTGGAGGAGCTCCGTCTAATTGGAAAATTATGGAATTCTCCGGAATTTTTTGGTACTAGTCCAGGAGTCTGTTGGAGTCTGCACGTAAGCTTTCACACGCATAAACTTGGAGTGTTTCTCTTTCATTTAAAGTATGACTCGTGTCTACAACATGATTTGTTGCATAGCTATAGCCCTTTGAAACCCCACCATTAATTTTTGGGACACACTGTATGTAACCTCAATGTTTAAGGCTGCTGCGTACTAACCCTATTGAATTCTCCCACCCCAATGTTAACCTATAGAGAAAATTTATCTACTATTTACAGCTACATAAATGCTGATAATCCAATAAAAATGGTATTTTCAGACAGCCTGAACTTTTCTGCACCTTGCAACAGGATTCATTTTATAAAATTTCGTCCACCAAGGGAATTTATGAGCGTTTAAAACACACTATACCAAATTTTTTCCCCGAGCAATTTAAATTAAAAAATATAATTTCCATTTTTTTAAACGAAAAATGCCCCAAGATGTAAAATTTCATTGTCTATTACGGAGTACAAATGTGTAAAAAAATCTTTAAATCCAAGTCGGCAATCCTTCGAAAAATTTGTACCGTAGGTGAACACTGAGGTGAGCGAATCCAATAGGGTTAGTACGCAGCAGCCTTAAGTACCGTATGTTGACTTAATATCTTTATGTATGTATCTTACAAGGGAATTCTGAAAACTGCCCTTTATTCATAACAAAATGCAGAAATTTTTAGTGTTTTCTCTATAAAACACAATATTTGGACATAAATATTATAACTAATGAATACAAAATCGTTTTGAAAATGCTTACCAAACGAGTTTAGTAAAGATAGAGTGGAATACATTAATACGTCAATGTGCTTCTCGTTAACTTTTCTTTGACAACAAAACATTGCATTTATACTAAGCTTTTATATATGTAATTATTAGTTATAGCTTATAAACCGATTGGTTCTTATATGGAGGAAAATAAGTTATAATAAATACGTTATAATTTTATTTAGTTATGATAAGTACATTAACAAAATTTGGGGGAAAATAAATCATCCTAACGTATATTTACATCACAAACATTGGCATGATGGACTTAACTTTCGATAATGTTCCTTTTTACCAAATGGAATTACGTACTGAAGTATGCTGGTAAATCTCTGAGAGATGCAAGTATTATCTTCCGGTTGCTAAACATTTATTTGCAATGTTAAAGGGAGAATGTTCTAGATTTAGCCAATATTAAACTTAAATTGTAACATATCTAATATTATGTTTTTTTTAGGTGGCATGAACAAATAATTTATAAAAAAGAAAGTTTGTAAGAAAAATCGTCGAAAATAATTATTCACATACATCAAATTGATATATTTAAGTTTAATGCCCGACGAAATCCAGCACAATTTTCTTACATGCAGCACAACATAAGAAGTAAAACACAGTTTTTATTTTATATTCTTTTGAATGTTTAGTAGGGTCAAAGTTATTATGTTTTGCAGGTTGTGAGCCTTAGTGTGATCTTATAAATAAATCTTCACATACCCGTACCAGTTGCTTAAAGAGCCAATTCCGAACGACTACATAATATCCCTGCAGACAGCGAAACACGAAACCGTGAGTTCCCAAGACCAGCTAACTAGCCGTTTGGTCACCGTCTAGCAACATTATTAAGAATTAGGGATAGGTGGAGGGCTTGGGTTCAAATCCCGAATAAGGCTTGGTCATTTCCGTGTGGTCCCCTCACAGGGAACAATGCTGGCTCACTTAAATGGTGCTCCCATAATAAAGTAGCCAGCAAAACTTCGCGGGTCTTCATAGGCAAATATCAGAGAAAGTATGTATCTACCGAAAGAGACAAGTGCCTTCCGCATTGGAAAAAAAGGATAGGTGGGGGGGGGGGGAACCACGTGCAATCGCGGTTTTCTCGTGGGTTTAGCTCAGTCGTTCACAGCAACCATAAAACAATACGTCCAGTTGGCAAAAGCAGCGGGCCAGTGATCTGAACGTCTCTGATTCGATGCTCGTCACTGCAAATCCACCGCCGTGTTCACTAATGGTGGCCGGTGCACGTAAAATAGGTCGTGGCCGCAATGTCCTCCAAGTTCTCAAATTTACCTCTGGAGGTGTGGGGTCAAGTGTTCCGGTCTCGTCCCTTGACTCGTTTCAAAATTACGGGACCGGTCATTTAGCCAATAGCCCCTTTCAGCCCAATAACCTATTAGGACCTGATGAATGGAACCTCCAACCAGGGGACATTAGCAACAACAACAACATAAAATAATGCAACAGCCGCCTGTGCCCCTCTATGAAAGCCATGCGAATGGGGAGGACCAATCGTTGTTTTTTTTTTTTTATATTTGTGTCAATTAAAGATTAAGCTAACCTCTCGGACTTTATAGAACAAAAAGGTGTAAACCCTAGGTGTTGTACCCAAGTTTCATATCTATTTCTAATGTTTTATATGAACGGTAAAAAAAATAACTTTGATTTCCTAGATATCCTACTTAAAAATACTCAAACAGACTCAACTGATGCATTTCTTTTTATTTCGAACACGTTTTTTTTATTTCTAGATGCATTCCAAAATTATGCTCCAGTATTATTTTGAAATACATCTTTGAAATTGGAACGTTGTTTAAAATGAAATCTACTCTTCCAAAATGTTCCATACTGTTTTCATTTACTGGGAGTAATATAACGAGATCTCACAAGAAAAAATTTTTTTCGTAATATCCACCCTTTGAAATTACCCCAACCCAGAAGTAAAAAAAAAATCTATTTCTCGTGGCAGAGAGGCAGAGAGCCAATAAATAATTCATGCAGAGCATTTTTCCAACTTTCGGATATTTTCCTTTCCGCTGCCACCCCAAAAACGTTCATCAAATAAGAAAGGTGAGAAGAAATAAACGGAAATAAAATAATCCCAAGAAACGAAACATTTCCATCGAATCTCGAGTGAGTGACAAGTCTGCCTCGGAAAGGAATGGTGCATAATATTCTTGGTCCACCTTGACAGTTTTTATTTAGAAAAGGGGACATAAACCTGTCAAGATCGGGACAGGTTTAAGATGTTTAATGGCTTAGGCAATAAACATGGGGCAAAAATGTTTTAAAAGTTTGCAGGAAGGCATATAGCAAAGCAAATGCAATTTATGCTTTGAAGTTATGATTACCCCATTTGTTGCAGAGTTCCTGGGAGTGCAATTCATGCATAATAATTTGCTACATTTGGTTATTTTTTTCTTGTATGTGTGTGTGGTTTTGTTACGGTGTTTTCCGTGTCAATAAATCAGTGATATTTTTATTTCAATAACCTTATTTTTAACTCGGTTTTGTAAGGAATAATGAAGCTTTTTATGCAAACTTTCGTAATTAACGAACAAATTTGGAAGAATTCATAACGCCTGGGAGACATTAGAGGGAAGAAATTGAAAATAATATTTCCTCACATGGCTGGATAGTTTCATTTGATAAAATACAGAGATCGAGGTTTGACGCCTCAGTTTGCAACCCTTTCTTGATAAACGTGTCGTTAGAATTGTGGTATCAATGAATTACCAATGAATTACGACCACGTGTTTAATTCTCAGTATAGCCCCGTTAAGGAATAACAAAATAACTTATTATTTCAGCCTTTTTTTTTGTAGTTTTCTTTGGAAGTACTGGGTCATTGGAAAGGGGTCCGTGGTTGCAACTTAAAATAAAGAACCGTACAGGGTGATTCCAAATTTATGGTACAAACTTTAAGGGTTGGTAGAACACACAGTAATAATCATTTACTGTATAGGAATGTATGGGCGCAAGTGACGAGTTGAGGCTCAAACGCAAGAAAGGAGTGAAAAATGGAGGGATTAGTTGGTTCCCTTGCAGGTAGAGAGCAGTAGATGGCTTGTCGCCCACCAACATTATGCCTTTGAGGGAACACGCCATTCTCAATTGTACTATCGTCTGTGATGTGATACTTTACGTATGGAAGACTTTACGGCCGAGCAAATGGTAACGGCAGAGCTGCTCTACGAATGTCAGGAGTGCTTTCCACATAGATGAATGCTAGATCGACTGGGGTTTCAGCATGATGGAGCGCCGGCCCATTTGTGCGCAATTACCTGTATGCCACTTTTGGACCGCGATGGATTGGGTGTACTGGACCAGTCCCTTGGACATCCCGATCTCCTGATTTATCAAGCCTCGATTACTTCTTATGGGGACATCTGAAGAGTCACGTTTATGCGACTCCAGGTGGATCTGTTGAGGATCTCGTAACTCGAAAATCCGTTGCTGCTGCACGTGTGCATGAAATGCTTGACATTTTTGAAAGAGTAGGCCAATCGCTCTATTGACGCTGCCAAGGATGTATTACTGTTGGTGGACGCAATTTTGAACACTTACTGTAAACATAGCATTTGTCAACGACGCTGTCAATAAACACTTTTTTTTCCTTTCATGACTCTTTTCTGTGATTGTGCCTCAACGCATCACTTGCACCCATACATTCCTATACAATAAATGATTGTTACATCAGCCTGTACGAACCCTTAAAGTTTGTACCATGAATTTGTAATCACCCTGTATAATAGAACTCACGGTGTTTATTTTTCCCCAAAAGATACAGAAACGAATCAAGTTTTGGACATTTCCTAGTAGGTTTCGATATGAGCATCCCTCGTCCCTCGGCATGCATCTAGGCAATAGTCGATCTCCAAGGCAGGCCAAGGTAGCGATCATAAAAGGAGTCACGGTCGCTATTGCAGTAGTGATTCTGTCCGATAAATGGCGCAGGTCCCGAATCTTCTCAGCGTACACAATGTTTTTCAAGTTACCCCATAGGAAAAGTCTAGGGGGTCAAATCGGGGCTTCTTGGTAGCCAAAAAAATTGGACCGTTCCCAAAATATCCAACGTCAAAACCCATGTAGGAGGAGTCGAGACGTCACAGCGTCGGTGCATCGACGTTCATCATGACGTGGATAAATAAAACTCCCTGAGTTAACATACCATCTGCTGCTACGAAATATCCGATCGGTCGATTGTTGTTCCCGGTGTGTACAACTGCAATCACGGACACGTTTTTCGATGACCCTGTATTATGCTATAAATAAAATATTATTATTCGATAAATCCCCATGATTATAAATATTTTTAATGTGTTTTATGTTTCGGCATATAACCAGATGAGTGTTGCGTAATTGTGAATCCTTAGCACTGTTCCCAATTAATTGTGTTTTTATTTATTACTTTTATCGCATTTTTTTCTATATTACAGCCCAGTCAAAATGTAGTCATTGAAGGTAAAAAGATATTCGTAATAGATACGCTCTGTGGCATGAAATTTTTGTTTCTAGCATAAAGTCTTTTAAAATGGGTACCCCTACACATTATAACAGCGTAAAATGACACTCATGTAAAGTAAAATGTCAAAGGGGGATTTTTATTACACTACAGAATCTTATGGGTTTTGGCTCAAGAATTTAACCATTTTTTTTTCTGAAACCGATCGATATGCTGAAAAATAGTGAAATTAAATTGCTCTTAATGCTATCATGTTTTTAATAAACTAAGAACTTCTTGTCCTTAAATTTTATAATGCAGTTTAACTCCTCACCTGTGTGTCTTTCTTTTTTAGGGTAATATCTCATGTTTAATCAACTGTTTTAACATAAGAATACCTGCACCATTGTTTGCAGCAAAACCTTGTTGTGCAACGGGAAAAATTATGCCTGTTTCAGAACACAACAGCAAATATTTTTAAATGTGTTTCACATGCATGTTGAAGGGTTGAGAAAATAATAAAAGAGATAAAGCTAAATAACATATAACGGAAATTTAACGAAGAACGAAGCAACAGATTAGAAATAAATTTCTTTGTAAGGCAAAAATAATGAACTAGCTTTTTACAGCTGCTTGAATGTAATCTAATTCCCTTCAATTAAAGAAAAATAGTGTAAAAATTAGGAATAAAAGGAAAAATATTTATAAATAGATAAACTATCAAAAGCAGCAGAAAATTCCGGATTTTGCAAGTTATAGTATAAAGAGTATTTAGGGTTTTGGAAGTTAAGATTAACAGTCAACCATTTCTCCTTAAATAAACTCCTCAACTGTAAAATAAATCAGTAATTCTTGCATAGGTTTCCAACACGATGCATTTTGTTCACAACAATGTAAAATTTATTATAAACAAAATCTATAAATCCCTTCGCATTCACAACTTTTAAAGCACTAAAGATTTTCTTCAATATTTTTAACATCCATTATAAAAATATTTTTTTAAACTTATCATAATGTGTTTAGACCCCACCCACATGGTGTAATGGTTATTGTTAGAGGTACGTAAATTTCGCATAAAAAATATCGAAATTTCGAAGAAAAAAATTTACAATATATAAAATTTCGCATTTATTCGCAAAAAAATATTAATTTAAAAATTTCGCATTTACTTAAAAAAATCAGAATTTTACATGCTTGCTTAGGTAAGTATCAAAATTCTTAGTTATAAGCTAATATTGTAGTAGTCTCCGCATTCCCTTCCTTAAGTCTTTAGCAATAAATAATAAGCGAATTTCGAGAATTATATCTCTCAGTTAAAGACCGTGTATGGTCTTACATATGCATTTATGGTAATGTTATTACTATTATTACCTAATTTTGCTTAAAAAGCCGTTTATCACCGAGTTTTAATCAAAAAGTAGTAAAAAAATAATTTTCGCATTTATTCGCTCATATCAGCAAATTTCGTATTTATTTGCATCTATTTCGTAAATAAAAATTACGTATCCCGAGTTATCGTTCTGAGCTGCCATGCAGTGGTCTTGGGTTCAAATCCCTTGTCGTTTCCGTGTCGTCCCCCTCATAGGGAGCAACGCTGGCTCACCTAAATGGTGATCTCATGATAAAGTATCCAGTAAATTGTGGTGAATAACAAAAGGCAAATGTCTCACGACGAAGTGCTTCTGCATTAGACAAAAAATAATAATAATAGTGTTTATAATTGTTTTTTAAAAAAATTTATGGGATCTGGGAAGATACATTAGAGTTGGAATTTGTCCATAAGCATGACCAGTTTCTGAAAAATATTCCTTTAATTTGGAACCTCTTTTAAACAGAGGTTTATGGATTACGAGACTCTACAGTATTATTGTAACTAAGGGCCATGTATTAATTTTTAGTGCGGCTTGTTTATGAGAAATCCAATACAAAAGTTTCTGGGAAACTATATAGAGTTTTCTTCAGAAATCTATTTTCCTATGTCTTTTAATTCCAATAAAACTCTTTCAGTTAATGAATATGTTAAGATCACAAATAACTAATTAAATTAGATAATATATATTTTGTTCAAAACTATTTGAAAATTATCCCGAAGTATCAAACAACTTTCTCATTTCCCATGTTGAATAACAAATGCTCCAACTTCTGATTCAACTTAAATCTTACAAATGCAATAGCATTTTCATCCGCAATTAGCTCCCATGCATCCTGTTGCTTGTTATGTATACAAATGGCTAATAAACCGCACCTTTAAGACATCAAACGAGGATAAGTTTCAAACTGCATTTACGCCCGGGTGTGCAATGCCAGCCTGTGATAAATCACCGTAATTTTGAGAAAAATGTCAATCATTTCTAATCGTGTGGCGTATTAATTCACCATTCTATTAATTAAGTTAATGATCCCGCAAGAACTTAAAGGAAAATGCCTAAGTGTTGCTCATTAAGGCGCTAATTGCGGCTTCTAATGATTTAATTATTCCGTATCACTCAATATTATTTATGACGTAACTAGAATTAGAATTTGTTACTGTCTAGTACGTTACGCGGTTAATAATTAGGGCTGCTTATTTTAACAGGGTAAAAAGTTATTTTCACTTTATTTTGGATATTTTTTATAGCGTCACATTTAGGAATAATAAATTAGTTTGTTTTGGAAATTTAAATGATTGCAATATATCATTTTTGCTTTAAAATTTTTCCTTGTTGACTTTATGTGATTAATGGTTCAGTATTAAAATTTTATCTACTTTTACCAGCATAAGTTCTTATTTCTTCCTTTCGCATCGGTACACATTTATCGGTGTTAAAAATGAGTTGTGAAAATATAAGTTTCGTAATTAATAATTCATATAATAATGGTTTTATGTCAAGAAAAAAAGATTTATTATTGAAAACATCCAGGACCAAAATTAAATTTACCACTTTCGTTAAAAAGGATGATCGCTTCTAGATAAAGCCTTAAATGAAACATAACGAAACGTTTGAGTAATTTAAAATATTTGTTTATATTTTAATACACATTTTTAGATATATTTAAAATGTTACTATACGTTGATGTCATAATTAATATCTCTTTTATAGGTACAAAGTGGGTGTAGTACAATCTTCAGTAGTAATGATTATAATCTTTTTTATAGGTACATAATTACATTTTACTTGAAATTTCAGTACTAAGAACGATGTATAGAATAATTTAAGCCATGGGAAATGATCAATTCCCAAAAATTGATGGCTACCTTAATAATATCATGTGACAGACCAAAAAAAGTCTTAAAAATATAGTTCGTTTTTAGTATCATTATAATATGTAAGAACATACTAATTTCTATTGACATAGCGACCAATCACCTGTATGTGTCAATAAGGCTAGACCCACGACATTTTCCTATCCAACTCAGAGCAAACAACCTACCTTAAGAAACAAGTGGTAACATTTTGGAGAGTTTGGATGAGTTAATTTTGTCAAGTTTCCACTCCCATACACTTGTTATTGAACACTTTATTATACACAAAATTATTAAAAGCGACAAATAGGACTATAAACTTGTTCGCGCGAGTGGAGTCCACCAATCTAAGTTCCCGCTTGACAAGAACCCCAGACACCTAGAAAATCAAAGTAGAAGAGGGCAAATATGAATTTAATATAACTTCACTCTGACAAACAATTTTATTTCATTAAATTCAACTAAACAGTATTCTAAAGGATTTCACCAAACAGGGTTCTACCTCTCTCTGGTGGGAACCATGAGTTTAAAACTGTATGGCCGAGGTCAATGAGGATCTTTCTACAAGCTCCAACCCGGTTCTTGACTTTTTGAAGATGTATTCTCCCATGGACTTAGTCTGAAATCTTAAATTCTCACCAAGTCCAGAATTAAAAAAAAAGAATATCCCAAAAACTTTCAAATATTCACGTGACTTGTTAGTTCGCGTATATACTGCTGCAGAAACCAAAGTTGTCGCTGTTTCCAATACATACGTCGAGTTTAAAAAGAATAAAATTATATTTCTTGCTTATCTGAAGCCTACACAGCCTGTTACAGCAAATTTATTGAGACATACTTGTAGTACAAGATGCTATGAACCAGTTGGCCTTATTGTGTAGTTTTATCTTTTCCAGCGAATTTTCCCTTTTAAATGATCTACATCTCAATAATCTTGATATGTATGATAAAAATAGTTAGTTCAATTTATGTTTTCTTCATTTTACAGTACCAGTGTAGCCTGATGGCAGGTAAAAGGTACTAATCCAGATATACTGACCAGAAATTTTTATCTAGAAATTCTGTTCACACAGCATTTATTAATGCAAACTTTAAATTTAGCTGGCATTTTTCGAGTAAACCCTTCTCTATTCTCTCAGCACAACCAGTTTAACCATAACTAAACCTCTAAGTATTATTACTATGAGGACAAAAATATTCTCTGTCCTTAAAACTTTTACTTAGCGAAATAGGAAACTATTATTGCTAATCCAGAAATTCTGTCCAGAAAGTTTTATCTAGAAATTCTGTTCACACAGCATTTATTAAGGCAAGCTTTAAATTTCGCTGGTATTTTTCGAGTAAAGCCTTCTCTGTTCTCTCAGCACAACCAGTTTATCCACAATTAAGCATCTAAGTATTATTACTATGAGGACAAAAGTATTCGCGTTCATTAAAACTTTTACTTAGCAAAATAGGAAACTATTATTGCTAAAATATTACATATGAGAATTTTTTGTGAATTTAAATTATTAACAAAAGTACATTAACGTTTAATAATCACTAGGAGGTATAAAATTTGAAAACTCGAGACATATTTGAATTAACTCTCACAAGAGGAACTTATAAATTACTATCAAAGGTTTCTTTTTACATTACAAGTAAAAAGGCCATCGTATATAATGCTTCCATATGGCTATGATAGCGTAAATAAATCTCTCGTCTTTTTACTTTCATAGCTGATTAGATCATTAATGCGATGAAATTATGAAACTGCGCTGTTCTCGGTAATTAACAGAGACGAAAAATTAGAAAGGGTATTTATAAATGTGAGAACTTAATTGAATAATCCCAAATTATCTCCCAAATTAGCGTAATAAATTTTTACAACCATCATTTGGTATTTTCTAAATATTATTGGCAATATTTTTTTCTCGTAGCGTTGTATTTTCAAGTTGTTGGTAATAAGTGTTCCCAAGCTGAATCGTATATGACAAGTTAATTCACTTTGCATACATTCACCGGGGATATTATAAGGTACTTAAATTTATCTCTTTATCAAGCAAAAAAATATATATAAACTCATTTCAGCTTCAGAAAACTGCGTACTTAGCTTATGTTTTATGTTGAAAACATTTATTCTTTTAATGAAATGCCTAGCGATTAGCCGTAGGAATAATTTAAGTGATTTAAATGATTCTCGTGTTTTTGAAACTAAAATGGAGTATTTAATAAAGCGATTTTTATGTTTGATATTATAGCCCATCATTACCATAATACAATATTAGGTCATTTATCAATAAATTATATTAAGTATTAACTGATTATGTTAACAGTGGCCGCAAACTTCAATTCAAGCAGCCGAGAGAGGCCAGGGAGGTGACCCGGGGCCGTATGGAAATTGATAAGAAGAAGTTAGAAGGAAAGCAGGGGGGGGGGGAGAAATTTTAATTTAAAGTTAGTTGTTGACTGGTGTGATTTATGAGCAGGAGATATTTCTTAAGTCAGACGTTATATATATATATATATATATATATATATATATATATATATATATATATATACACGTATATATATATGTGAGTATGTATGTATGTATGTATGTAAAAATATATATATGAACTATTGCTTTTGTTGAATGCTCTATAAATTTATTATCAGTTACTGATTTTTTCATTATAACTTCTTATCACTGAACCTTAAACACCAAAATATCAGTAAAACTTAAAAAATATGGGGGGTTGGTAAAACCCTTTTATTGGCATGTTGATAAAAATGATGCATTTCTAAAATTACAGTGTTGCATAAACGATAGTCCACACTGCAATCTTGGCAAATCCAAATCAGTCTGTGGGATATTTACGATATTTATGCAATTTTACGTACATCGATATTAGTTGCATATATATCCTCAGTAAAATATGCATATCAGGTATCAAAATATTGACCATTTTCCTGTTATCTACTTAAATCATGTGAGCGAGGGCAGTGGAAATTCTTCTGCTGATTGAAGCGGATCAGGATGCAAAATTTTCTAAGAGCAGTTTTATTTTCTTAACTTACATTCACACTATAGATCTTTTAGAATGGAATAACGCAAACCCCATATTTCCTACTAAAATTACAAAGCTTGATACAACATATTAATGCTGCACATTAGTTGTGTACCACCCTGCTGAACATTTAGTTCTATTAATCTCGGTGTGGAATTTTTCAGGATTTGCTGTTTTTAATAGGATATATTTAGAATTCCTCCTAAAGTGCCTCCATGATATTTTCTACAACGTTCTTACGTTCTATTTCCCTTATATTGTCATCAGGATATTTTGTTTTGAGAAAAAATATCCTAAAATATTTTTCCAATGGCTACAGTCAGAAGAAAAATGAGGATTTTTTTCTGATATATAAATTAATTTAAAAATTTATAAATTTTTATCAAATGCAAATTATTTTTAAGCCTTTCTAAAATACATAATTTTTAACAAAGTTAAAAGACTATGTAAATATAACCATTGGTTCGGGGTTAGTTGCTAGATCGTATCTTTGTATGAAGGTGTTGCCCACAATTAGCATAGTTCAAAAATTTTTCTTTCGTAGGGGCTTTTTGGATGTCATTTCGGCAGTACAGTTCGACTTAAAAGTATTCCTGCATAACCAACAGAGAAAGCAATTTGTTTTACCTTGCTTTTCACGGTAAAAATCTGGTTGGTTGAGAACGCTACGATCATCTTTACCTACTCGAAAAATGGAAAATTCCAGAAACTAATAACAATGCCACCTAGGTGAAATCTGAATAGTTCTCCGGACACACGAAAAAATTGTTTAAATGTCGACAAATTTGTCGCCAAGTTGGCCAAAATTCTCGAAAATGTCGCCAACTAGTTACATATTAAAATCGAACGCTCAATGACAGTGCATAAACTTTATTAAACACAAAATAAACATACATTATGAAGAAATGGATAATTTTTACAAATGTTTAGAAATACTAGGGGCTTCGTCCCTAGGCTCGGTAAGCTCGCTTTTCGTACGGGGCCTTCGGCCCCTAACAAGGCTTACTCGTAAAAAGGCTTAATAAGGCTTTTTACGAGTAAGCCTTGTTAAGGGTTACGAACCTTATTAAGGGAAATATTTTACTCGTAAAAAGCCCTTAATAAGGCTTACTCGTAAAAAAATATTTGTTATTGCAATATGATATTAACGTGACCTACTACGTTGAAAACATCGATTTTCGACAATTGGTCGAATTTTTTTTAATTTGTATTTCCTATATTTTGGACCTTCCTCTTTCCAAAACTGTTTTTCTCTTTTCTCTACGTGATTTAGAAGAAATTTTATAGCCATTATAAAACATATCGTGCGATTCAAAATCAAACCGGAAGTTGTCCTAAAATTGCAATAATTTGCTCATTTTCAGCACTTAAATTTATTTTTTTATAATTTGAAATTTCAATAATGTTTTTGCAAAAAATCAATGCTGTAGTAAAAACGGAAAAAATAATATAATATAAACTGAAAGCAAGAAATACTGAATATGATATAAACTGAATATAATGTATTATACAAAGAATATAATATAAACTGAATTTTATTTTAGTTTCTTTAAATTATTTTTACATCTTTCTCTAATAGCGAGATACATAGGGGGGATTCTCGGACAATGTAACAGCTTCCATCCATTTACTGTTGTCACCCTTATGCGAAGGGCTTTTCATCACTGTTGAATTATCAGCTTTAAAATTCAATTAATATCGAAATTTTAAGATAGAGACCTGAAATGAGGTTAATATGAATAAGAAAGTTTTCAGCTTCCAGATGATGCAAATATTTTCTTTGTAAGATAAAAACTCGAGGAGCATCTACATTACATCATCATATGGGACGATATTTCTTGAAAAACTGTGTTTCATTTTTTTATGAAAATATTAGTCTGTTTTAAAATATTTTTAAACAAATGAGGTCTAGTTTGAAAGAGAAATGTCTGTAGTCTTCGACTGTAAAAAGATTAAAATTCTACGATCATTTTTTGGCGAGTTATCGTAATCTGAAGATGAAAAAGTTAATATTTTCCCACAAAACATAAAATTTAAAAAAACTTAAAATCCGACGAAGATGAGACATGTCTTACTTTGGTCCCTCCATTTTTCTGCATCCATTGGTATCGCTATCGACTCCATACCCCCAGCGGTTTCAGAGGAGATAGCTTTTGACTAGCTTTTGGCAGCGGTGGCAGTGGGAGTTACCTTTTTTTAGAATAGAGAGATTTACAGGTATTCCCAACAATATCAATATAGCTCTTCTAGTATGAGTACGCTTTTAATACACTGCTGGCCACTGTAAATGCAACACCCTGAAGGAAACATGCAAATAACATGAAATTTACAACATGCATTAGCGGAGGTGAGATATGCAAATGATTAGAATTTCAGCTCAGACGCACATCACGCGCGCCTGTGGCGCCACTTCAAAGCGATATTTAAGGCTTGGAGATTTCGACGATTTCAAGTTCGGCAATTGTGTCTTTCTTGTGGTTTTTTTAAAAAAAAACGATCAATTATGCCTCGTCGAAAACAGCGATCATCTTTTGATCAAGTATCCTAGTTCGACAGAGGAAGGATAGTGGCCTACCGAGATTGTGGATTATCTCTCAGGGAAATCGGTAGTCGTGTTGGACGAAACCAAACAACTGTAATGCGGATATGTGATCGTTGGATGCAGGAGGGTACGACGGACCGGCGTGTTCGATCGCATCCACCTCAGCGCACCACTTCACGTGACGACAGGCAAATTGTGCAGCATGGCAGTGACGGATCGCTCAGTCACATCACGAACCATAGCACAGCACATGCAGTCTGTAACGCATCATCCAGTGTCTGCACGTACCATTCGACGCCGTTTACAGCAGAGTGGTCTGTCCGCAAGACGTCCATTGCTTTGTCTACCCTTGTCTACCTTTGTCCCCCCCCTTTGTCTACCACAGACGTCTCCACCGCCAATGGTGCGATGACAGAAGGATGTGGACGGCAGAATGGAATGAAATTGTCTTTACTGACGAGTCACGCTTCTGTCTGCAACACCACGATGGTCGCATTCGAGTCTGGAGACACCGTGAAGAGAGGATGCTGAACAGCTGCGTTATGCACCGCCACACTGGTCCTGCACCGGGTATTATGGTATGGGGTGGTATTGGATATCACTCTCGCACGCCTCTAGTACGCATTGCCGGTACATTAAACAGCCAGCGCTACATCTCCGAGGTGTTGGAGCCAGTTGTTCTTCCTTACCTTCAGGGCTTGCCCACAGCCATATTTCAACAGGATAATGCGCGACCACACGTGGCGCGCATTGTCCAACGGTTCTTCGTCAATCGCCAGATCGAATTGCTTCCCTGTCCGCCTCGCTCTCCGGATCTTTCGCCGATAGAAAACATGTGGTCCATGGTTGCTCTACGATTGACCCAGATTCCATCCCCAGCTGCCACAGCAGATCAACTTTGGCAACGTGTGGAAGCTGCTTGGTCTGCTGTACCCCAAGAACTCATCCAAAGTCTCTTTGAATCAATGCCGAGGCGTGTGGCAGCGGTGATCTCCAACAATGGCGGCTACTCTGGCTACTGATTTTGGCAGGAACCACACTTCACAGAAGTCTATAAATTTAATCATTTGATACTTGGTCAACATGTTATCTACAAAATAAATTTTGTTGTGATATCTCTTGTCTTTCTTGGTGTTGCAATTTGGGTGGCCAGCAGTGTAGTATTTCAAGCATATTCAAATAGATTTTAAATGCAATATCATTTTATAATGCAAATCAAGTTATGTAATTTTTTATTTCTCATAACGCTGCAACTTATCTTTAAACTGAAATAGATACATATTTTTCCAATTACAACATGATTTATTCATTACAATCATATTCTCATCCTAGGAATAAATTCTCGCGTGAATAACAAAATTATTGCTTTCAAGTATCGCAGGTTAATTAATGTGCTCCCTAGAAACGCTTTACAAATTTGAAAAAAAAGAACTATTACCATACCTTTAATTAAAATACTGAACACGTCAAATAAAAATTTAACGGGGATTAAACAATAGAGCTTGCTAAAAATATCTGGAAAGCAATAAAATTAGGCTTTTATTAATTAAACAGCTGATTGATTTGTATGCAACAATTTGGATGTCTAATTTAACAAAATAATAAAATTAACTATAATATAATTAAAAGTGTTTATTCCAATTAAAAGCATTTTTTATACGCTTTTACTCAAAACAAAAAAAAAATTACAGTGGATTAATACAATTTGTTTTCAGTGTTTGTGGAAAAATAGGAATCGTTAGGAATAGGAATAGTTAATATGTAATGAAAATAGACATAAGGGCATAAAATTATTTTTTTCATTGTCATAAAGAGGACGTTGTTTTTACACAGTGAAAATAACACAATGTTTGCCACGCATTTTAAAGCAATATTAGTGATATTGCCTTTTCTGGATGGATGTCAAGCCCTACTTGACATTAGTGTTTAATCACTCCCGACAGTGCTGGACCACGCTGAACATAAATATTCAGCTAATCCCTTTTACTTTTTTTTCACCACAGTTCGTAAATAATGGTACTTATGTTAATACCGTGCAAGATGACATTTCACTTAATCACGCCTCTTTGATACCAGTGCACGTTTGAATGATCTATAGCACAACACCGTGTGAGGTGGAGGATAGATGATACTAAAAAAACTGTTGTCTGCTCTTATCGAAAGGTTAAGTAAGAGCTTCATTGATATTTGGCGATATCATACCTTGAAATTTTAAAAAAATCTGAAAACGTATCAAAATATTGACTAAACAAAATCAAATTATTTTTTTCTTTTTTTCACATAAATTCTCTTTTTCTGGCTAAACCATCAAGATTAAAACCGTTTCGTCCATAAAATGCTTAGTTCCGAAATTGTTCCTTTACATGACAATAGTGCTAAAATTAATATTTCTCAAAAGGTGCAGTTTCTTTAGGCTTTCTGAGTGTTATCTTGACAGAACTTCGCTACCTAGAAGTATTGCCATCTGGGAAAAAGCCTGAGTGGTTGAGAGGGCTACAAATATATTTTGCGACTCAAAGGTTAAATATTTTCCCAGGGCAAAAAACAGTTCATTTCATTTGATTCATTTTGTTTCGGGGAATGAGGTAGCATAGCTGCTCCAGCAAGTAAAAATGCAGTTTGATCTATTATAGAAGTTCTATGGATTCCTTTTCGTACACCCGTTGTCTCTCTATTACCCCTCCACTTGTTAATTGTTTGATACAAACAGTCACATTCAGGGCCTGATTTAGAAAATTCTTAACTATAGGTACAACTAGGGATGGGGGGGGGGGCCCTAACACTGATGTGGGCGTAAAATTTCCAAAATTGACGCAAAAAAATAATCATGAATGATTGTGAAAGTACCATTTTACTAAGAATTGGCTATTTGAAGCGTAGAAGCCTAGATCATTATCAAATAATAAAAAGAAATACAACATATTAACTTCATCATTAAAACACCAATACAATGCAACCAGAAAAACTTAATAATCCCTTATATACACTATAACGTACATATGATGAACTATACATATAACTATGCATATGATGAACCAATCAGTCAATCAAATTTGAAAGGATATAAAAAAATTGCTATTAATAAGGTAAAATTTAAAAATTTAATTGGGAATTTTTTCTTTTTTTCTTTTTAAAATTAAAATTTTTTTGGGGCCCCCAACATTCGGGGGCCCCTAGGCCCGGCCTTACCGACCCTAATGGAAAATCAGGGCCTGGTCACATTGCACCCAATGAACATAGCTTTCACTGCTTTTATTCTCATTAGGAGTTATTATATTATTTTATGGCTTGTTTATTTCTTCATACTAACAGTCGGATTTTCCCCGATGAAAATAGCATATTTTGCTTTTCTCACATTAGGAATTTCTCTACTTGCTTGACTTCTTTGCTTGACTTTTTAATGTGCCTAAACTAAAAACACAGTTCTATAAAAGATGTTTATATCAGTTTTCTGGGATTCCGTGTTTAGTGTTGTGTATTACACTGAGTACAGTGCTTGGATTCTCACATGTGTGTTATTTTGTTGCATTTAAGAACGTTATTTTATTTCTCAGACAGCTGTAATATTTCGAGTTAAATTTGCCACTCTTAATATCATTCCTGAGCTACTGACGTATGGTTTATCAACATGGTGTAGGAAGTATTCTTGCGTATAAAAAAGAACGTCCAGCATATTTTTACATGTATGAATTTCAGAGAGATGAAGAATGTCCTTAGAAATCAATAATATAATATTATATATAATTAATATTCTATGTAAACAAACTAAAAAAGGCTATTTTACTATAAACATTTCTTCTTAGAAAGACCTAAAAAACTAAACTAAGTTATTAAAATATAAAAAAAGCCTAAAAAAATTACACAAGAAATTTAAAAACTTATATAACAATCAGAACTATTCGCTTTGTATTTTATATTAATTACTTGGATGAACCTAGTAATCTATTATAGCTTATATACCACTGAAAACATAATTTTTCGAGATTCAAAACACAAGGTATTAATTTTATAATATCTAATTTCAAAGGGCTTGTTTCATATGTATTATAGATACATTTTTTGCAAACATTGTGTCATGCACAAGATTTAGAGAGAGAAAGAGTTTTCTCCAAGGAAAAGAATCAGCCCCAAAATTCATTATCATTGGAAATTTCATGTGAGATAAAAATAGACTGATGCACATCGTCTCTGTCAAAAAAGTATCACAAACTTCACTTGATCATCAATATCACCAAAATATGTCCGTCGCATCTAAAACAGTCAATAATTCCATACGTGCAATGGAACATGAATGACAGCAAATAGTTCGAAAAAAAGAATCAGTTGTTTTGAGAAAGGCAATCATTGATTTTACAAGGAGTTGCACTTGCACACTTTCGTAAAATTTCGGAAGGAGCAGGGACCTACTGCCATGTAAGTAGCAGAGGACAGTCACAAACTTCAGATACAAAAAGTAAATATCATATCTCCAATAAACCGTAAACAATCCGAAAATTCTAGACTTAAATTAGATAGCAATCAACATTTATTTATTACAAATGCCTGGAAGTTTGGCTATGACGCCATTTGTCTTCATTAAAGGGCGAGACTGCTGGCCATTTATTTAAGGGGGCACCGTATAGGTGGACAGAATTACCCCTACAAGCCAGTCCCGTAATTTTGAACCGAGTCAAGTGACGAGACCGGAACACTTGACCCCGCACTTCCAGGGGTAAATTTGAGAACTTGGAGGACTTTGGAGCCACGACAGATTTTACGTGCACCGGCCACCAATAGAAATCAACATTAGTGGCAGCAAACAGATGGAACAAAAGTAACCAAATGCCTTGAAAAATGCATTCATTGATTCTCAGTGAGCACTTGGATACTTTCATAAATATAATTTGAAAGGTACCAGGGCTTATATTTTAGTGTCAAAAAGGATGCTAAAATAGAAGAGGATATAATGAAGTTTGAGATGAAAGAAATCAGATGAATCGTGGTACGAAGCTTTTTGCTTCGTGAACCAAAATATCTACGCAAATCTTCAAACACAGTTTGCTAGATTTGATGAGGAATTCTATTCATTTACCAATGCAAAAGTTTTCTCGTATATTTAAGCGCGGCCATAATTTCCCGGTTTTTAGCAACGGTTGAACTGGCATCGAGACTTGTGAACTGTTATCTGACTTCAGACTGATATTAGAGGGAAGAAATGCTGAAACTAGTCTAGAACACTTTCACAGAATGGTAAATTACTATTGTATCAGCAGGTTTGATAAAATTAATGTAAACAGTTTTTACAGATGTCTTAACTCTAGGGGTTTACTTCTTCTTTTGAGTTCGCTGATGCTCAGTTCGGGATTACGTTTCATCAATATCGAGATGGAACTTAATAAGTAAATCTCTAGAAAAATTAAACTTTGATAAATTATACTCTAGAATTAATTATTTATACGCTGGAGGATGTTCTCTTCTCACCATATAAATGACTAGCTGAAAACCCGCGCTTCGCTACGGAGTACATTCAAATTAAATACAACGGTCAACGTATGCAATTTATACCAAAAAATAAATATATACATTTATAATAAATGCGATGATCAATGTATACAATTGATGTAAAATATCTATCTATCTATATATATATATATTTATAAAAAAATCGTAAGGGATATGCATTTTTTTTTGATAATATCCAATAGTCTGCTGCATTAGAAAGAGAAAAAAATTTTTTTTGTCTATTTAGTTGTTACGCACGTGACGATAAATTTATTGAAAGTACCAGAAAAAGAAATCACGTGATCAGCATTTAATAAATTAAATTCTAAAAATTAATCTTTAAAAATTCACCAAAAATCAGGAAATGGAGGTAAAAATTCGAAAAAAATTTCATTTTGAAGGAATTTTTATGATCTTTCTCGTGATATAAATTTTATAACCCTCAATGTATTATTTTAAATGCAAACGTAAAAAAAGTTTAAAAAACAGCTTAAAAATTTAATTTTAAAAAATCTAAGAAGAATTTTTGAAAAATCTTTCTTAGTGCACCCCTACACTATTAGAAGAATCGGCATGCAAAATTTCAGCCCTTTAGGTCCAGCGGTTTGGTCTGTGCGTTGTATGTCAGTCAGTCAGTGAATGAATGAATGAGTCAGTTACGGAACTGTTTTATATATATAGACTAGCGGCCCGGTCCCGACTTTGTCCGGGTTGAACAAAATATTATACCAATAAATTTCCAGTTGATAGCCAATAAATTGTAAATTTTTTTACCTTAATAATAACCTAAATAATACCTTAAATTAACTTTATGTTAGTTAATAATTAAAATAAATTTTTTTAAAGAAAAACGCGTGCCGGAAAACGGCTAGGTTCGAACCGCTAGCGTCAGAACAGAAGCCCACCGCGATAGCACCACGATAAGGATCGTTGAAATCTTCGGGATAAAAAGCGGTAGAAGACAGTAGAGGAAGCAATGGAGATTGTTAGGAATAAGCCCCTAACTTTATTTCTACTGATCAGATATACATAATATATAGCCTATGTCCATCTGAAATAATGTACCTTTCAAACAGTGAAAGAATTTTTCAAATAGGTGCAGTGGTTGTGGAGATTACCCTCCACGTATAAAATCGGTCTCTCTTTATATATAAGTACTAGCTGAAAACCCGCGCTTCGCTACGGAGTACATTCAAATTAAATACAACGGTCAATGTATGCAATTAATGCCAAAATATATATATATATATATATATATATATATATATATATATATATATATATATATATATATATATATTTATAAAAAAATCGTAAGGGATATTTATTTTTTTGGATAATATCCAATCGTCTGCTGCATTAGAAAGAAAAAGAATATCATTTTTGTCTATTTAGTTGTTATGCACGTGACGATAAATTTATTTAAAGTACCAGAAAAAGAAATCACGTGATCAACATTTAATAAATAAAATTCTAGAAATTAATCTTTAAAAATTCACCAAAAATCAGAAAATCAAGGTAAAGGTTCGAAAAAGATTTCATTTTGAAGGAATTTTTATGATCTTTCTCGTGATATAAATTTTATAATCCGCAATGTATTATTTTAAATGCAAACGTAAAAAAAGTTTAAAAAACAGCTTAAAAATTTAATTTAAAAAAATCTAAGAAGAATTTTAGAAAAATCTTTCTTAGTGCACCCCTACACTATTAGAAGAATCGCCATGCAAAATTTCAGCCCTTTAGGTCCAGCGGTTTGGTCTGTGCGTTGTATGTCAGTCAGTCAGTGAATGAATGAATGAATGAATGAATGAATGAGTCAGTTACGGAACTGTTTTATATATATAGATAGATAGATAGATAATAGAAAGAGGTTAAGAGTTGAAATAAAAATACTAAAATAAATAAAGGATTTTAATTAAAGAATGTTTTTTTAAAAATAATATTAAATTTTTTTCAAATAATATTACTAAAATAATATTCAAATTAATATTACGTTAGTAAATAATTAAAGTTAATTTTTAAAAAGAAAAAGGCGTGCCGGAGAACGGCTAGGTTCGAACCACTATCTTCAGAACAGAAGCCCACCGCGATAGCACCACGCTAAGGAGTGCTGAAGACTTCGGCACAAAAAGCGGTAGAGGACAGTAGCGGTAACAATGGAGATTGTTAGGATTAAGCCCCTAACTTTATTTCTACTGATCAGATATGCATAATATATAGCCTATGTCCATCTGGAATAATGTACCTTTCAAACAGTGAAAGAATTTTTCAAATAGGTGCAGTGGTTCCGGAGATTACCCTCCACGTACAAAATCGCTCTCTCTCTTTATATATAAGTATAGATTATAGAAGTATAGATACACATTGGTATCTCAAAATTAGAGTAAGAGATGAAATAAAAATACAAAAATAAAAAAAGGATTTTAAGTAAAGAATGTTTTTTTAATTATTTTAAGCACCTAAAATAATATTCAAATTAATACTACGTTACTTAATAATTGTGTGCACGGCCGCCATCTTGGATTTTTTTGCGCCAACTTGGCGATTTTACCGTGTTTTGAGGAGTGGAAAATTTCTCGCCAATGTGTTTTAAGCGGTGTTTTCAAAACGCTGGACTTTGAATTTTTTTAGCTTTTTTAATAAAAACCACCTGTTTAAATTATGAAACTTAGAAAAATTTTTGAAAAATCATTTAAACGTTGGACTTAGATTTATTTTTGGGTTTTTGATAAAAACCACTTTTTTGAAAAAATCATTCTCAAATATTGGAAATTTTGGGTTTTTCTTTTAGCTTTTGTAATAAAAACGACTTTTTTAAATTGTGAAACTTAGAAATATTTTTGAAAAATCATTTAATCGTTGGACTGAGATTTTTTTTTGTCATTTTTAATTTAAAACTACCTTTTCAAATTATGATCCATATGAAAAATTTGGTCAAATGAATTTTACTTGCAGATAAAATTTCAATGCCATCTATTCAGTTTGCCCTAACTTTTTGACTAATAGCAATGAATCACCAAAATATTATGCCAATATATTGTTAATTAGAAAAAAAATACAGCATTTTCGTACCACCTAAATAACTTGCAATTTAAAAATTATCTAAAATTCAGCTTTGAAAATGTAAAATAATTATGAACTCATAAATTTATGGTGAGTAACCAGATCCTCTCTTTCTTTCTTTCTTTCTTTTTTTTTTTTTTTTTTTTTTTTTTTTTTTTTTTTTTTTAAGGGCATTGTGGTAATGAAATTTTACTTCAGATTTGACCTTAACCAAATATTTGGTGCATACAATAAAATCGGGACAAGGATTATTTGACCATTTATCCTGCTGTGTTGGAAATAAGAAGAAAAAAAAACCCTTTTCCTAAACCAATAACTTAACCTTAACTAACTTTTTAACTTAGGTTCCTGGGGAGAGAGAAGTTGAACTTCAGTTATTTAAATTTATTTGTAATCCACTACAACTTGGAATTATAAAATATTTTAAAATATATTGTATTTAAAATGTATACTGTATTTTACATTTTACGAAAAAATGATGGCAGATAATTTTTACTTCAAATAAATGAAATGGTGTATCATTATACTATACTAATTGACAATCGATAAACAAAATTAAAAGCAACTTAAATTTAATAAGTTAACGAAAAACTGATAATGGATTCAAAAATTTTCAACAAAAAGACTCTTAGTTTTAAAAATAATTTACTCTTTTGAGTACAGTCAATTTGACTCAGATTTCCAGGTCAAGGCCAAGATCTGACCTAAAATTATTATACTGTAATTAAAAGATCACATCAGAAATAACTGTTTGATCTTAAAATTAGAGAATTTGACATTGGGTTATTTTTACCAGAACGTAATAATTATCGCCATGCAAAATGCGCCAAACCCTGGCGGAAAAATCCAAGATGGCGGCCGTGCACACAAATCTAGAGTATCTCCCCTAACTTTATTTCTACTGATCAGATATACATATTATATAGCCTATGTCCATCTGGAATAATGTACCTTTCAAACAGTGAAAGAATTTTTCAAATAGGTGCAGTGCTTCCGGAGATTACCCTCCACGTACAAAATCGCTCTCTCTCTTTATATATAAGTATAGATATAGATAATCAAGCAGTTGTGCCATACCTTTGTCAAAGACAGAATAATAATCTAATATTTTCCTGTAGTTTTTAAAAAGACTAAATAAAATTTGGAATCATCTGGACCTTTTACGCATGTTGAATAATGTGGCAAAAAAGATACATTACTGCGATAGTTATTCCTATGTTTTCATTTTTAAAATAGTCTGGTGTTGTAAGACAAGTTATTTGTATTTATCCATAGGCAAGAGCTTGCCAAAGAAATATATGATTAATCAGAATCTCTTCCATATAGTAGGACCATAACATATGTAAAACAAACATGCAAGTATAACAATGTTAGCTATAAACGATATCCTTTTAGTATTTCCACAGAAAAGCCTCAAAAAAAAGTATAACATAAAGTGGAAAACATAAAGAGTTGCATAACATCTCTTAGAATAAGTTTTATATGACAAATATGCGAATTGAGAATTCCCTGATGCATCTTTAATGTTTTTATCTCCCTGCTATGAGTCTTCCAATAAAGATTTATTTATAAACTGTAAATGGGACGGAAATTTCAACATCTATTAAAATTTTTCTTTTACTCTCATTTTGTAAAGATTTTTTTTTCTTAACCTGCGTCTTTATATAAAACAAACATTACACTTTAAAAATTACTTGAACAACTACAATTTTTTTAAATTAAAACTCAAAATTTAAAGCATATTTAGATTTTAATATATCTGATGAACCGTTTTCATTATTTGAATAATTTTTCTCCTGTTGTGCACAAAATTGTTTGGCTCCAAGACATAAAAAATTTTATTTATAGATTTTTAAACAATTTATAAACTCATTTTAGAGTAATTTTTGAGTTAGAGAAAATATATTCAGAACATTGCCCTAAATTAAAAATTATGAAGACAGTTTAAAGAACGCCCTTCAAGATTTCAAAGCGATACCAAGCAAGGAATTTTAGATATATCCTCTTACAGATAGCAAACCATCAAAAATTCCATCCTTATATTAATGGACCTTAAATAGAGATATGCAGAAACGTACGATTAGACAGTACAGCATAAAAAAAAGGTTTTATCTGACAAAATAATCATCATAGAAAGACGTGTTTGGTTATTTAATTCTAAAATCTCCACATTGTGTATCATGCCAAAAAAATTAAAATGTTCTCATTTTTTTATAATTTTGTGCTTTGGACTCTCTTAGTTCTAATTCATGCGTCTATCGTATTCAGACTTCTCTTTTGTTTTCTGGAAAAAAACTTACCCAGTCTGTTAGCAGAATTCCTCGTTTCTTCTATATTTTGTCTCTTAAGGTGACAAGGGACTTGCAACATGTTTTTTTTTCAATATCTTACTCTATACACAGTGATTCAAAACTCCATGTACAAACTTTTAGGGGAGGTAGAAAACTCAAAAACTAAGCAGAATCATATAGGAATGTATGACCAGAAACTCAAAATTGATCAGATAGAGCAGGGGTGTCCAACCCGCGGCCCGCGGGCTGCATGCGGCCCAAAGTAAGCAGAAAGAGAGCGGCCCAGAAAGAGAGCTCAAAGCGAAAAAAAATATGTATCAATAGCCCTCTTCGGCTATGTTGGCAGTCGGACATTAGAGACCCCAATTTGTTGAGAAATAAACAGTTGTTGTATGTTCTCAGAGAAATAAACAGTTGTTGAGAAATAAACAGTTGTTTGCATAGAGTTGCATTCTGATATCCAACTTAAAGAAAAATGCAACCAAAACTCTTTGTTGAACCTTTGTAAATAATACCTGCTCAGAGATAAATATCTCTCACTGCATAGTCATTCGATATTCATGTCATCATCGTCTGGAAGCATGTACATCTGTGAACAACTATTTTCACGAGTGAAGCCCACTAATAGTCAAATTAGAACCAAAATATCGGATGAAAATTTTGAGAGTTCCCTAAGAATTGCAACCACTTCTTGCAACAACTTGAATTGACCCAGATATTGATGCATTCTTCTCTCAAATTTAATGCCAAAAATCACATCAATTTTATTACTCCTACTTTTACCTTTATAATTATAAATTAAATTTATAATGAAATAAATATGTTAACTATATATTATACTTTTTTTACTATTCAACTATTTTTAATGTTAGGTATATTTTTGTGTGGCCCAAAACAATTCGTCTTCTTTCAATGTGGCCCAAGTAAGGTAAAAGGTTGGATACCCCTGAGCTAGACGATAAACAAAGATACAGAAATGAAAGCCAACATTTTTTAGTTTTCTACCCCCTCCAGAAAAAAAACGACATTTCCGGCCATCCAGTGGGGTTGGTAAGCGGTATGGTCCGATCAAGTAAACAGCACCATGTTTGCGTTTCCGGTCATACATTCCTACGTGATTCTGTTTTGTTTTTGAGTTTTCTACCTCCCCTAAAAGTTTGTACATGGAGTTTTGAATCACCCTGTATAGAAAATGAGAATACTTGATATTATTTCCTACACAATTGAAGACACTAAGAATTCACAAATAAGTATTTTGTGGAAGGATAAGACCTGTTTTTCAAAAAATTCTTCAAAAATGCCAGAATTTTTCAAAATGCTCCACGTGCATTCCCTTCTAATTTCTTCCATATTTCTCAGGATATTTAATTGAAGTGTTTGACACAAAACTGTGCAACATTCTTTCAAACCAGAAATATTTTTCATATTCGTAGACATTGAAATAAAGCAAAAACATAAAAAAATAACAGACAGATTAAAAAAAATAATTACTTATGGCTTTAGATTCATGCAAAAAAATCAATGTACAATTATGTTTATAGATATACAGTAAACTTATATTAAAAAAATTATCGTTTTTAAAGGATTTGGAATGCAGAAGGAGCATTTTGAAAAATGCTAGCATATGGGGAAAACTTCTTGAAAAATAGGCATTATTCTGCCAAAAATTCCTTATTTTCAATTCTAAAGGTTTTCAGTGTAGTCAAAAAGAAAACAAATTATTATCCTTTTGTTTATAGATTTAAAAATGGATAATTAAAAATATTGCTCGTCCCCTTAAAACATTTTCAAATGATATTTTAGCTACTTTGGAACTATACTATCCTTACATTAGAATATTTCCTCCATTTTTATTAAAAAGAAATATGTTTTCTGCTTGGCATATTATTAACACCCATTCGTCTTGTTTTTTTTTATGGAAATTGACCCTGATTTTACCAAAATGACTGCATGCAATGTAATTGGATAACTAAAGGGTTTATTCTGTCTTACAGTACTAATCATACGTAATGCATGATTTGAAAATTTCATTCGCTTTCATTTGACAGTAATTGCGATTTCGTAACAACCAAAATTTATAACTGCGATGCGTGTCATCCAGTTTGGAGACAACGATAAGCAACGCAACCATAACGCAGTCAGTCCTTCATAATGGTCAGTTAAACTCTCCGTAAACCTCTTAAAAATTAATCCTTTAAGCCAACAGTTTCAAAATAATCTCTCCACTCACGCTGTTCATTTTATCAGATCACATGGATTAAAGAAAATAGATGAAAATCGATCTCTTAAACCGATTTTGTGCATAGTTTAATGACCTAACAGCATCAATCGATTAAGCCTATTGATAATGCTCGGAGCTTTGCCGGGCCGATTTAAATGTAGTACATAGCCTATAAAGCTAAGAAGACCTTTGAAAAATCAATCGATTTAAGTTGATTGCTAATAGTGTTGCTTGACAAAAACTGTGATAAATTATGAAACAAAATTTAAACAGACGTTAAATATCTTGAGACATATATTAGTAATTCGTTTTTTAAAATTTAAAATGAAACGTTAAAATGAATTGTATTTAGAATCATTATTGTTAGATAGGTCTGAGCAAACACTAGTAACTGCACATGTTATATGATTAGCAACATACACTTCTCATACTAATTAGGTTTGTCTTTGCTATTAAAAGACATCGTGCTTCCTAGAAATTCGGGCTAGAAAGAGAGTATACCTCCTTCTTTGTTATCCAAATCTTAATCATGCATATTGTTTTGATGAATATTCCTTACTTTTCATAATTCTTACTGTTAGCTCTGTACTCGATTTTTATATTAATCCAGAGATTTCCAGTCAAGCACAGTGAAGTTAACTTAAACCTTTTTTGACGTCCTGCCTTACTTTTAAGCTGTTACAAATCAATTTTTTTTCTCAAGTTCTTTTTACTGCTACAATTTTTGAAAACCTTCTTTTACAAAAACCTTCTGCTATTCCCATTCTTTGAGACAAAAAAAAAAGAAAGAAATGTTTATACAAGTTTAGGAAGCATTGGGTAGATACCGACTTTTATAATAGGAAAATTAATCACTGAAACCCAGAATAGGCTAACAAGTTCCGGAATGCGAAGATTCGGATTCGAAACAAGAGTACGTGGGACGAAGAGAAGTTGTGAGAAGAATGACTCCTTATCATGACCCTATTTTCTTTGAAATTAATAAAAAGAAATGCTCCTAAAAGAACAGCTATTTTTAATTTCCTCGTACTCGAGATATACAGAACATTTGTGTTAATTCCACTTCTTTTTTTTTTACTATAAATTGGTAATCCACTACGTATACCTCATTAAAATTCCCTGAAGCCTGGAGTGCTGAGAGTTGTTCCATTGAGTTTTAATAAAAAGTTGATTTTATTTTATACCTTTCTCTCGATAATATATTGTTATTGTTAAATACGTTGGCATTGAACTCCTGTCATCTTATATATACAAGTAGTCTAAAGAATTTGCATTTATATAGATATTTAGGTTAGAGACTTTCCTAAATATTATATACTTTTTAAATTCATAAAGAGGGATATTTTTTAAATAAATAAATTTTTTCTTATATCCAATTCTGTATATTGACCCAAAGAAATATTCTTCCTTTATCATTTTTTCATACTATCGATAATTTCTTAACACACATTTTGTGATATTTTGCAGACCAGAAGACCACATCAAGAAATTTTGCTCACAAAAAATATGTTACTGATCCGATTTCAGTTTATTAAGCACATGAAAAAAGTGTAGCATGACATATTGCACATTTTTGATTCTCTGTTACTGTAAACTGCTTACCTGCGACTTCCGAATAAGATGTAAAAAAAAATTATTGGTGTTGTAACGACTCCCGTACAATAGCGAATTTTTTTGCGCAGGGAAATTCCGGGAAGACCAACCAACGCGCGGTTTGTGCACGTAATTTATTTAGACGGCTGGAGACAGACAGTCTTGGCAACCGGAAGTGCTACCGACAGCTCGCGTAACATTTCGTCATCTCCCAAAATGAAGTGGCCGTACGGAGGTGCCTAGTCTTCTTGGAACGTAACTGAATAAAGATAGGCGGCGTTTTCCAAACCTTTCGAGAACGTTCAGCGAAGGTATATAAAGTCGACGGGAGCTAGTTAAAAAAAAGACAGTGATTTAGAGATTAAGTTATTCAGAGTGACGCTGGAGCCCGAGACAAGGAGATACCGGGCCTAGATAGACTTGAATGAGGGCAGCGACAATTCAAGTCTGACCTTCCTCGTCGATGCCGTGAACCCACGAATTTAATCTTTATATATATATATATATATATATATATATATATATATATATATATATATATATATATATATATATATATATATATATATATATATATATATATAGTAAATAGCCTGTATTTAGTCGAGAAATGCAACTAAAGCATTAAATACAAAAAGGTTGGCAGTCTTTTATTTAAGGCAAACGTCCTTAGAGTTTCAAGAAACTGACACGGATTGATCATGGGATGTGGTCAATACACCGATCCAGAGAGCCAGATGCCCAAATTAGCCTAGTCGTTGTAAGGAGGAAGACTATTGTAAGGGTGATGGTGTAGTAAATTCAACGTAATTACGACAAGAGGGATTTAACATGCCAATAAACATGACATCGCCCATTTCCACATAATGTGTTTGCAGTGAAGAATTTTTGCTTAGCATCTGATCAGCTTGCTTGGCATGACTTGCAAAAAAATGGAAAATTGTTTTTCGTTTCATGTAAAAGTTCTCTCTCAAAAATGCGAATTTATAACATTACAGTGCAAGATATACACAGAATAAAGGCCTGTTCACATAAAATTTCTCAGTGTCAGCGTAAAATTTTATAACCAATCATATGCCAATCATTGACCCATTTAACCAATCAGCGCCAACATAATATTTAACATGGATTCTATGTGAACTGGCCCTAACTGTATTGATGTATACTATAATACATTTGAATGCGCTAAAAACGTCAAACTGGCTTGATTTCTGTTATAGTTCGATTTAAAAACAAAACCATTCAAGTTAATGATAAAACTGCAAAGTGTTTCCATTATACATTTAAACCAAGGATTCCCAACGGGGTCCAGGTGGACGCCGTGGAGTCGATGGAAGTATAAAAAGGGTCTATAGTATTCCAGGGGACTATTGAGAGTCTATGATAAATTTTTATGTTTTAAAATTTAATTTTTTAAGAATATAATTATTAGATAATAATATCCGTTTTAATAAGTATAAATACAGATTTGCATAGGGTGGAGTGATCCACGCATCTAAAGTCGAATCTCATGATGCTTTCGTATATGTCGCCTTGTGTCATAGGGACATGACAATAGTGTCACGTTGAGGGGCTGGAGAATTGAAAATTACGGGACGAAGTAAAATAATTGCTAAATGTAAAAAAGAAACGCAAATGACGGGCAATAAAAGAGAAGGGGAGAAAGCCAACAATAAATCGAAACTAAATATAAAGATTGTGCTAGTAGGAAGAAATAAATGTGTAAAAGTTCTGTAGAATGAGTTGCAACGAATAGAAGAAGGGGAAGACTAAATTTATGATGGCTATGAAACAGGCCACCGTGCTTGGTGATCTCGGAGCATGGGGAAAAGTTAAGCTAGTGGAGAATTTTATAAATCCCGCCCTCGATGCGCATTGGTGAAAAGGAAATTGAGAAGAGAAAGCCACGGAAGAAAGGCGATGGCATGGTAATAATATGACCAATGGAAATTGTAAGAGGCGGAGTCGGCATTAATAAGAGAACAATAATATGAAATAAGATAGCGAGGCAAAAAAAAAGAGAAGAGAGTTAGTTAGAAGTTTGAGAAAGAGGTAGTATCAACTTGACGAATATGTACGAAGTACCCCCGATGATAGTAATATACGTTGTGGCCCATGCAAAAGAGCCCGAAGAAGAGACCGCCCCAGTGTCCTGTACCGAGGGTCTGCAATGAGTGATGGAGCCCTATAACCTACGATGAGAGTGCCCCAGTTTACCGCGTAGAGTGTCTGCAATGATTGAAGGAGCCTTGTACCAGACGAAGAGAGTGCCCCAGTACCAGTGCGATGATAATACAACGAAGTTCGTCCTTACAAGAACCAGATTCCCATCCAAGTGATCCAATAATCATCTGTCGAGGTACAGTCTTTTATGTATCCCTTTCATATTGCCGTCTTTGCTTCTCATTGTGTAGCCTTAATAACTAATATAGATCGCGATGAGGAAGTGATTTGAGTATAAAATGTTTAAGGAGATAAATGATAATTCGTAAAAAACAATTTATTTAACATGATGATATGCTTGTATATGATTAAATATTGATAGTAAATGGAACAAGGTTAATATGAGTGATTATGCTTATAAAATATTATCATAATAATTGAATGAATTAAATATCTTGTGTCGTAGAGAATTAACTTAGTAGGAATGAAGTTGTAAGTAATATGTGTAGATGAAGTATGAAATATCATCATAATAATTGAATGAATTAAATATATGTGTCGTAGAGAATTCACTTAGTAGGAATGAAGTTGTGAGTAATATGTGTAGATGAAGTATGAAATATTTAGTAGGAGTGTATTATATTATCTATGTGTATAATAATCAGTAAATTAATTATCATATTAAACCAGAGTTGTTTTCCAATCATTTGGGGATCACAATGAATGCAATGTACTAACCACAATCTTGACCAACCTTAATTAATATAATTATTAAGAAATTCTCCCCAACAAATAAATATATTCAAAAATCAACTACATACTCTTTCACCGCCACAACTTGAATGCCGCCGTCGGCTTTTATTTGTGTACCAACACTAGGCAGAACTGGGGAAATACACTGGACCTTAAACAGCACATGTGTCCTCCCGATGCAACCAATCAGAAGCAGTTTCTTTTTCCTCTTAGCGATGTTTGTGGAATTACAATCTGTGTTTCTATTTATATTTGTGAAATTAAAAATGAAAATAGTACAAAAATAATAAAACATAAACCTAATAAACCACTTTTTCTAATTTTTTGTTCTTATTCTTAGTCAAATTATTATCTTTAAGTGTTTTATGTGCAATTATTAGTATTATAATTATGTTGTATGCTGTATAATTATAGAGAAAAATGTGAGGCGGTCGATGAAGAATCATTCTTTTAAATGGAGTCGATGTAGGAAAAAGTTTGGGAACTCCGATTTTAACTATAAAAATTTATATGATCTATTTATTCACAAGTTCAAACACCATGTTTATAATTTTGATAATTATTACTAAAATAATAATATTATATGTAAACATGGCTCAACAATAGCTTGAAAATTTATAGGCGTATCCGATGCGCCTTCGCATAGAAATGGAAGAGATTTGTATACAAAAGAATAAAGTCCTGCTACGACAGAAATAAAATTGTTGCAAGCTAGAAAACAAAGAAGAACGTAGCAAGGTAAAGAACTGTCTCAGAAATGAAAACCGATGATGAATGGGTATTACGTGACCCGCATTATTTGAAATTGATTAAAAAAATAAGAAAAAATTGCCGACAAGAAAAGAACGAAAGAGGAAAATCCTTTCCTCTTTCGTAAAAAATAATAAAATATTATAGTCCCTGAAAGAAAACAAATGAAATAAAACTTTGATATCTGTATTGGAAATTAAAGTTTAGTAGAAATCTTACGTGAGGAATGATTTATCTCTTATACAAGAGACATTTTAGGACATCGTAATCTCATCTAAGTGGTTTTCATTTTTAGACAAGAACATCTGGCTTATTTACTATTTTTTTTTATTTTGAATATCTATTATTTAAATTGCTCTACAATTTCAAGCACATTATTTTTTTTAAAAGCTGCGTTGTGATACCTATATGGTCAGAACACCTTCGCGATGAAATCGAAAATACCTCTATGTTTACATCCCCTCTCCTCCATAGAGTAAATTCTCCCTCAATAAAAAAAATTAATTTCTAGTGCCCGAATTAAGAACTATTTAGTTTGTAAATCTAAATTATGACAAAAGACTTCTCATTCCGTTATGTACATCCTGTTGTACGCTTAAATGCCAAAACGTGTTCATATATATTACGTGAAAACGTAAGTGAGCCTTGGATACGTATCCCTTAAAGTTCCAATGGTATTTCTTTTCCCCGGATAAATTTAGCATTACGTTATATGACATTACTATGGTCATTTAAACCGAACCTTCTCCATGAGACCCTTATAGAGTATACTAAGGGGCACTCTATTTGAATTTGATACAAACAGAGTTTATACATGAAACAATGTTTATTGAATTCGTTGCACATATAGAATTTGCTTTTACAGCAATAAGCATACGTACTACTTGTACGGAATATATATATATATATATATATTAACATTCAATAGAAATACACTTTGCAAATACTCACAAACCAACAGAGAGTCAAACCAGCAGTACTGCCACGTAAACTTTGGGCCCCCTAAGCACTAGTGCCGGTTAACACCTGGAGCTGTCTACCTCGTAGCTCCCTCTCGCTTATCTATCAACCTTAACGAAACCTTTTTTCAACCTCTGTATTAAACAATTAAACAAGCTGCTTGGTATTTATACCAAGCGCGTATGCCGAAATTAGCATATCTCAAGCAGCTTCTTTAATTCATTCAGTCAAAAGTTCGATTCTTGTGAATCGAATCTTATGTATACCTTACACCCTCTTATACTATTCAATCAAAATTAAAACTTTTATAATCATTCTTCAAAACATTTTCTTCTCCTGTTTGAACCTCCAAAATTCCATACTCTCCAAAATGCAATCTTACATAAAATGCTGCAGATATACTACAATGCGATACATTGCATATAAATTTATTATCTATATACATAAAACAGTTCCGTAACTGACTGACCGACTAACTGACTGACAGATAACACACGGACCAAACCGCTAGGCCTAAAGGGCTGAAGTTTTGCATGGCGATTCTTCTTATAGTGTAGGAGTGTATAGAGAATCTATGCTCACTTCTACCCAGACTTGGGTGTATATAATTTGAAGTGGCACTCTATTTGAATTTGAAGCAAACACAGTTTATACATGAAACAATGTTTATTGAATTCATTGCACATATAATTGGCTTTTACAGCAATAAGCATGCGTACTACTTGTACGGAATGTATAAACACAGCTTTCAAGAACAATATATTTTTATACTCACGAACAGTAAGTCAAACCAGCAGTACTGCCATGTAAACTTCTGGCCCGCTAAGCACTAGCGCAGGATAACACCTTTTCAACCTTAACAACCTCCCCCTTTTCATTAATGACGCTGCGTGGTATTTATACTAAGCGCGTATGCCAAAATTAGCATATCTGAAGCAGCTTCTTTAATTCACTCAAAAGTTCGATTCTTGTGAATCGAATCTTGTGTATACCTTACAAGTGCACTAAGACAGATTTTTGAAAAATTCTTCTTAGATTATTTTCAATTAAATTTTTAAGCTGTTTTTGTAAGATTCTTTAAAATTTGCATTCAAAATAATAATCTGAGAGTTATAAAAATTATATCACGAGAAAGATCATAAAAATCCCTTTAAAATGAAATCTTTTTCAAATATTTACCTCTATTTTCTGTGTTTTGGGGAATTTTTTTGAAAGATTAATTTTTAGAATCTTATTTATTAAATACTGATCCCGTGGTTTCTTTTCTTTTTGTGATACTTTAAATTAATTTTGAGTCACGTGCATTACAACGAAATAGATTGACAAAAAAAGTATCAAAATACTGTAAAAGGATCGTAGGATAGCGTTGGCAAGGTGTTGTGTGTTGATATTAGCGACGGAGCACCCAAATGCTCGGATCACAGTCAGGATATCGGTTGCCTCGAAGGGGTTCTTTCAACTTAGGAAAGAGGTCGTAGTCACAAGGACTCATGTCAGGTGATTACGGAGGGAGTTCCAACACCACCCAAGACCACCGTCGCAAAAAGATCATTTACAGCTCGTGCAACATGACAACGAGCATTGTCATGCAACACGATAGGGAGATTGTCCCGCAATAAACGTGGACGTTTGCGCCTTATAGCCGGTCGCAGATGGTGCTGTAGCCACGGGCAACTTCGATTTAAATCCGCGACCGCTGATCGCTTTTTGTAAACATGATTTAGAGCTGTGGAAACGACACTGTCCACTTCAACGTCACACAGCAACGATCCCTTCTACTGGATGGACGGTTTTATGCACTCTACACATCGACAACAGTTCCACCTCACTCCTCCGATATCCTGTTTGCGCATGTCTGATGTTCTACGACTTTCTGGGCTACGTTGCCACTACTTTATTTACAACCCTCGTATTTAATTTGAATGTACTCCGTAGCGAAGCACGGGTATTCAGCTAGTTTTAAATACATATTTGTGTGTATAACTGTGTCGATAACCTAACTGGGTATAACTGTGCTTAATAACTTAAATAAACCTTGCTTTTCAACAGGATTCTGTGGTAGGATTCAAAAGTTTCATTTGTTTGTTTTTCCATACAAATCAGGAGACATTTTCTTCCGAAATGGACTGCTGGATTGCACCTTGTCAGTCACCAGTAAAGATTTACAAAAATTCCTTATTACGAATTAGTTCCTTTCCCCCAGCATACTCTTCTGTTATACCTTGCTGAGGAGCCCATAACAAGGGCAAAGCCTAAGTTTAGGGATATCTCTGCGCAGGAGATGCATATGTTTAAATTTAATACAGCTCGTGTTTTTGGAGCAAGCACACTCCGTGTTCTAAATTAAACGCAAATATGAATATCATTACATGTGGGCTATTGTTTTTTCAGTCATTTATTCAGTGAATCAGTGGAAGTCATACACAGGTCATATAAGGTCTTAGTTCACTTCGGCTGCGAAAGAATCTGCTTTTTTCACTGCAACACCTGCATCTACACATTACTTGCTAAATACCCGTGCTTCGCAAAGGAGTACATTTTAGGATGATGATTACAAAAAAAAATCGTAACGGATATTTTTATAAACGAAATAATGTAGAAGAAAATATTCAAACTAAATCCAATACAACATACTAAAGAATATACTACAGTTAATATAGTACAGTTTGAGGAACATTTTTACCGTCGACAAAATTTCCTCAACCATTTTTTGACGGAGATCCGCACGAAGAAGAAACGCCGAGAATAGTCTCAGAGAATCGGATTTTCCACACAAACGTATATTAGTGTCCCAATTTACCCCCTTAGGGATGGAATTTCAAAAAATCCTTTCTTGGGGGATATCCATGACATTATAGGAATGCACTGTCGAAATTTCAGCCTTTTAGGTCCAGTGTATTGGTTTGTGCGAGGTCTGTCAGTCGGTCACAGAACTGTTTTGTATATAGGTTTAATTTAATATCCATAAAACATACTAATTTGAATTAATATACTTCTTCTAAAATTTCCCAAATTGTTAAAAAATTTTCATCTCAATTAGTCAAGTGGTTATATTTTATCTTTTACTGTATTTTAATTTTTTTTTTGTAAATTTATTTCGTTGTTATGCACGTAACGCAAAATTAATTTAAAGTATCACAAAAGAAAAGAAATCGCGTGATCAGCATTTAATAAATTAAATTCTAAAAATTAATCTTTAAAAATTCACCAAAAATCAGAAAATCGAGGTAAAGATTCGAAAAAGATCACATTTTAAACGAATTTTTATGATCTGTCTTGTGATATTAATTTTATAACCCTCAGATTATTATTTTAAATGCAAACTTTAAAAAAATATTACAAAAAACCTGCTTAAAAATTTCATTTTCAAAAAATCTAAGAAGAATTTTTCAAAAATCTTTCTTAGTTAGTGCACCCCTGCACTATAAAAAGAATTGCCATGCAAAATTTCAGTCCTATAGGTCCAGCGGTTTGGTCTGTGCGTTATCTGTCAGTCTGTCAGTCAGTCACGGAAATGTTTTATAAATATAGATTATCTGTAAATTCAAATGGGCTACATCTTTAAAAACCGATGTTCAACGCTTTACGAAGCATCAAAAAACTCTTGTCAGACAGTCAGTCAGTCATGGAACTGTTTTATATAGATATAGATAGGCATTCTAAGCACTCGCTGATAATTTGCCTACAACTCACTTCTTTTTTTGTTCTTAACGAGCTCAAGCAAGATCGAAAAGTGAGGTTATTCGATTTTGCATGACGTGGGGGAAAAAAGTAAATTTTCAAAAAAATTCTGCCCCTTTTGTTTTTTGTCTTAAGGATTTTCTATTCCTTTAACTCATTTATACTGGAACAGACAATATGATTCATGGTAATTTCATTTAAGGACTCTTCTGGGTAGTTTGGATAAAATAAATCTCCAAGTCAAACTATTATTTGTTATAGTAGATAAATGCCTTGAATCAGGATAAAACAGATTAATTCCGCGAGATCATTCATAAATCTTTATTAAACGGTTCAGTCTTTTAATCACTTTCTAATGATTACGCAGTTTCCAAAGTAAAATATCCTAATGATCTAACTTTCAAGAAAACTTTAAACTTCATTCAGATATTAGACAGTTCTAGCCAAGGCCCTCTATCTGTCTTTTCCTTTATTGAAGTCCCTTAAAGACATCGTTTAAAAGTGATAAATGATTACAAATAGTTTGAGGCACCGTGGAGATACCAACTTTATAATGGCTATGTGACTTGCAGAATAAGGAATTCTAGAATTTTTTAGGGAAAATATATAAGTTGGCATGCATTGTTTCTGATTAAATATTTTTAATACATACCACAAAAATTTTCCGATAACTATTTTGTAATTATTATCAAAGACAACGTCGCTGAAAATGGGGTATCTATACTCATTACTTTCAATGGACAAAAATCGTGCTAAAATAATATTAAATATAGTAAAAAAAATTTCAATAAATTTTAAAAATTTCTCTCCTTTATGTGTAGCATCAATGAAGGAGAGACATCAACACGTATCAGCTCCCCAAAACTGCAGAACTCAATAAAAGGTTTTACAAAAATGTGATTCCAGTAAAGCCATATTTTTACATGGAGCATATTTTTCTAAGGGCAAAAGCATAAGATGGACATTCTCTGCAAAGAAAAAGGTATAAAGACATTCATTCTGACAGCTTTTTGACGTTTCTTTCTAAAAAATTACCTATAAATGTTGCGCTACGGAGGCAAATCACGTTTAAAATATTGCAATATGTAAGAAAAAATAAATAACTTAAATTTTTTCTTTATTTGAACCAAAGGAATAACGGGAAAAAAATAATTTTTTAACATGTTTTTATTAATTCGCTTTCTTGTTTGTTTGTTTGTGTGTGTCTTTGTCTCGTACAAATCTTGCAATCGATTTTTAACGAACTTCCCAACTAGCTAGACATTTGAAACTTTTAGAATAGCTCAAAACACGATGGCAATGCATTATTTTAATACTTTTAGCCATCTTTAAGCAAGATTGAATTCATTTTAAGTTAATTTTTTTGTAGACTGGTGCAGCCATCTATCGTCCGGGACGGGAATGGTAATTTAAACGCAAGTTAACTTCCAATTAACTTCATTTTCTTTCAAGCTGATGGGATAATTCATCAAAAAATTTTTTAAGTAATTATTAATACGTAGAATTGTCAAGTTTATATGATTCAACAGAAAATTTAAAAACATGGTATATAAAAAGTTTTTTTTTTTATCTTGAAATTATTTTTAACAATTAGATATTTAAAATTTTCTTCGTTCTTGGCAAGGGGATTGTACTATACTTTTATAAATATTAGAATTGCTTAGACTTTTGACCAAAGGTTTTACAGCCTCAAATCTACTTTTAACAGAAAATAAAAGATAAGATGGACAAAAGTCTTATGAAAATGTAATGAACTGTCATGTATAAAATGTGCATGTATGCACACGTCGTAAAGCCCACGCGTGGGTAAAGATTTATGTTTTTCACCTCCAGCAGAAAGAGTACTTACTCTCTAAAGACATATTACCCATACCCAACACGTGAGACCCATACCCAACACGTGAAGTTTAAAATATTTAAAACAGCCCTCTTTCACAGAAACAGCAAAGCAACCACTTTCTAGACTGAAAAGCCACATGGTGGGCAAACTGGGCCGGGCCGATCCATCATTGCACCTGAGGCAATTTCAAAAACGGCGCCTTTTCGAATTTTCGGAGAGATTCTTTTAGGCAACGAATGTATCATTATTAAAGATAGTGTACTTAATAGAACAACAAACATTTTTGAAAAAAATATGTATTAAATAGAAAGGAAAGTTTTATTTAATTTAACTTTTCGGCGGGAACATGATTCTGTTCCCGCTTAGTGGGAAAATCTGTCTGGAAGACAGATATAGATGGAATCTCGTTTTCCCAGGTATTCCTAACTAGAAATTCAGGGGGTATTTGTGGTTTATTACATTTCATGGTAGCCACAACCGTGAAACCATTTCTCCTTAATTCTTGACCAGCTTGTATTGAACAGAACCAATTATCACAGGTTATATTATTGTTCGTATTCTAGAGCAGAACTCCGTAACTTTTTATCTTCCACGGCACATCAACGTTTTTTCGATAATTCCGCGGCACACCACAAATTAAAGCTTGCAAATACATAAATTACAATAATACGTATATGTTTTTATTAGATACAAAAACACAATAAAATAGCTCTATGTATCAAGATAATTATAATCATTTAAATTTTATATAAATCTTTTTGATTTGTACAACAACACAAGAAAAAAATATAAAGTTATAGTTTTTAAAAAAAATTCTCTTTAAATTTTTATATTAAAATTTGTTTTTTGGTCTTTACTTAAGCCTAATAAATGAAAGTTAATTTAAACTTAACTAAATTATTAATGAGATATTTGAGCTTGTTTTGATGAACATATGCACGTTTTATATTTGCCTCTATATTAGAAAGAGCTACCCGAAGTTAATGGTCAAGACCCTTTAAACACGATCGTTTGTCATTTTTAATTAGAACCAGTGTCGAAAAACTTTGTTCGCATAAGTATGTCGTAGAAAAAGGGAGCAAAACTGCAATGGCCTTGTCAGAAATTTGTGGATATTCTTTCTTAACTGAAATCTAGAAATATGATGCTCGAGCATACATACAATGTATGGTAACTACATATTTTTGTGTTGTGTATGACTTCGATCCAGAGCAATTACATATTAGCAAAAAGTTAGAGGTATATTTTACTTAGAGAAATTTCTAACTAATGCGGTGGTTAATTTTTTTTGTTATTATTATCGATAAAATCACCGCGGCACAGTCAAGATCACCTCGCGGCACACTAGTGTGCCACGGCACGGCGGTTGCGGAGCACTGTTCTAGAGGCATTTAATTAGTCGAACGAGTGACTGGGTTGAGATTTTAAATTTGATTAATGCAATTTTTATTTCAGCCATAGAAGGCTTGTTTCCACGAATCACCCTTCCAAACTGAAGACAAGTTGTTGACTGAAGCATGTGTAGACTCACAGTACCCAAGGTCGAAGGGGGTGGGGGAGAGTTGAATAAAGATACCATAGCTGCCTGGGAGGCAGATGTTCCCACCGAAGGGTTAAAGAGGCACAAAAATTTAAAAAATTGCAGAATTTTGAAAAGTGAGAACTTTCAGTAAATAAATTTGATCATAATTTGTTATGTAATAAAGATAATTACTAAATCCTTCTCCGAGCCGTTATTGCAGGAAATTGCTCGATTGCATGTCTATAATTTATTGTTTGAGACACTGCCGTTTTTATAGAAATTATTGCTAGACCTTTCAATACCTCTTAATTTGTTGTTGTTCGTAAATAACTGTTTCAAATGTTCAACTTAGAAAAACTGCGCTCAGCTTGCTTTTATAGTTACAGGTAGTGTTAGTAGATTTCTCGGAGCTACAACAACATTTGGAAATGCAATCAAAATGTATATCTCATCATTTCAAATTCAGCCGTTTATAGAAAATAGTATAAATATTCGATTATATAGTTGAGTATTTTTACGAATTTCATCTATATGAGATGAAAATACTAATATTTTGCCATTCTTCATTAAAAATTTCGTATCTTTATTCTCTCTTATTTTGGCGCCTATTTCGTTTCAGCGCCTGAGGTGATCGCCTCGTCACCTCACCTGTGGGACCGGTCGTGCGTGCAGAGACAATGTTGCCACTTTCCATTACCTAAAACCTGTGAAGAAAGGAAAATGTTAGACGAGGCAACTGTTTTAAGGAAAGAATGGAAAAACATAGAACGAAACATATTAGAAACAGCGAGAAGAAATAAAGGTACTCCACAGACTAACACGTATAATAGAGTAATATAATTTTAAGCACAGAAGTGGAAAATTTTAAAATAATTAGAAATCCGTAAAAAAAAAAGAGAAATTGGAATAATAAAAACAAGAGAGGATTGTTGTAAAATAGTTTTAAAAATGAATAAAAAAATAAATGAGTTAAGAATTAAATAAGTATAAATAAAAATATTAAAACGTATTTACACGATATGAATATTCAAGAAGATAGAATGTATTAAAATGCTGCCATTGATCTAAATACTGGAAAAGCATGACTTTATTTTGCTTCATAGATTGTTTCACGTTACCACGTTCCATTTCATAGCACAAATAATTTAATATCGAAACTACCTGCAATAATTACTATACTAGAATTAATTTCAAATAAATATTTCACTCTATAAAAAAAATTCTGTTAGTATTTTTTTAAGAAGCATGTTGCCAAATGAATAACGAATACTTTAGCTTCCTTAACAGATGCCTTGATTTCGGCCTTAATCAATCTAAAAGAAGTTACAGTAGAGCCCCGATTATCCGCGAGCGGATGATCCGCGAGTGCGAGTACCGCGAAAAAAAATAATTAAGAACCTCAAAAAAACCAATTTTAATTTTCAATCCAAGCCAACTTACAAGGGAAATACAATAGACCCTGCACGGAGGTGTACGACGTTTAAGAAAATAAGCAGAGTGGACTGTAAATAATATAACATAAATTTAATAGCAAGGCATTGTTTGCCATAGTAAACTCCGCTTGTTGCAGGAGCTCCGTGCTAGACCGATACAAAGTTCGTTCTGATGCATTCTTGCCGCTAGAGGGCGTACATAGATAAATAGGTGGAGGCGTTACGACATACAATACGTTACAGACCCTACAGTGCGAACGTCGAAGATTATGCTGTACATTCTCTGATCACTGACCTTGACGACCCGAGCGGGCGAGTCCACTCTGTGAAGTTCATTAGCGTTCCCCTCCCCCTCTACGTATTTTCTCGGCCTTCCAGTGGTCTCAGTCGTCATTAAACGTGCTTATTGGTCAGTCGTGTTTTATGTTTTTTTGTCAGTGCTCAAGCTTAGTGTTTAGTTAGTTCCTAAAATTGTGTAATACATAATGGCTGAAAAACGAAAGAAGGTTGTGTTAACGATTGCACAAAAACTTAATTATTTCTAAAATAGAAAACGGCGCTTCAAGGAAGCAGATGTGTTTGGATTACGGGATTGCGAAAACAACCGTGCGAGACGTTTTACAGAAAAATTCAAACTGAAAGTGCTTCTGGGATGAAAAAACGAAAAACAATGAAGAAATCCACCTATAATGAACTTGAGTCGGCATTAACGGAGTGGTTAGCTCAGGTGCGAAGTGAGAGCATCCCCGTGTCTGGTCCTACAATTGCCGCTAAAGCGAAAATCTTTTTTGATTTGTTAGGCCTGGAAGGAAATTTTGATGCTTCGTCTGGTTGGTTACATCGTTTTAAGAAACGTCCTGGAATTAGAGAGATTGGTTTCACGGAGAGAAGCTGAGTATTGATCAACAAGCAGCTGAGGATTTTCAACGTGATTTTGAAGATTTTGTTTTGTCTGAGGATCTGTCATATGAACAAATTTATAACGCTGATGAATCAGGGCTTTTGTGGAAGTGTCTTCCTACTCGTACTTTAGCATTTGAAAGTGAACATCAAGCGGCAGGTCACAAAAGTAGCAAGAAAGAATTACAATCTTGCCATGCAGCAACGCTGCGGATAGTCACAAACTTAGGCTTCTTGCAATCGGTAAATCTAAGATACCGAGGTCTTTTAAGGGGCCAAAAGTAGAAAATTTACCAGTTGATTATTTCAACCAAAAAAAAAAGGTTGGATGAACCAGCAGATTTTTCAAGAATGGTTTGAAAACATTTTTGTACCTCAAGTACGTAAACATCTTGACTCAAAAAATTTGCCAAAAAAGGCTGTTTTGTTAATTGACAACGCGACTTCACATCCAGTGTGCTTAAATCTTCTGGCAGGCAAATATTCGCAAAGTTTTTGCCCCCAAATGTTACTGCGCTGATACAACCTATGGACAAGGGAGTCATTTCAACCATGAAGAGAACATACAGGACAAAGTTGTTACTGTCAAAAATCCAGGAAGGCTGCGATCTCAAAGAATTTTTGCGGAATTATACAATTTTGGATAGCATCTACGATATAGCGTCTGCATGGGATTACATCAAACCCTCAACCCTTGTTAACTGAACTCTTTCCGAGTATCGAAACAAATGTCCACCAAAACATTTGTGAAGAAGGGAATGAAGTCATGCCGACCGCTACACTTGTTGACCTAGTGACATCCGTTCCGGGATATGAGAATGTAGACGAAGAGAACATAGAAGAGTCGCTGGAATGCGACGCAAGTGAGTCGGGGTTCGAACGACTGACTGGCATAGAGATAACGAACAAAGCAATGGGAGTGGATCAGAATGAAGAACACATTAAAAGTGAAGACGAGGCGCCTACGCGGATGACACACGAAACTGCTTTGCAGCATGTAGACGAATTGCTTCAATATTTAGAGGAACAAGACGACGATGCACATCTGGCAGAAAAAATCATGTTAAGGAAAGTACAATTTAGAATAAAGAAAAGGTATTTTCAAAGCAAGAAGCAAAAACGAGGGACTGATTTTTTTAAAAAAGTGTAACTGAACACTTTTTGTACATACAGTATGTACGGATTGTTTTTGTTTACCGTTCTCTATTTTAGTGATTTAGACATGTATTTTAAAAGTTTATTATGTTTTTGTACAATAAAACATAGTTCTTATGTTGAATTATTTTTCGTGTTTGCACCTCATTTTTAGACATTTTCGGGTTATCCGCGATTTTGGTTATCCGCGGTGCCCTTGACACCCAATTCCGCGGATAATCGGGGCTCTACTATCTTAAAAAAGATGTACAGCAAACAATACCAGGCGGTTTTTCAGATTTCAGTTTCAAAGAAGTATTAATGAGTTTAACGTGAGATAAAAAATGAACAAAATTTCCAAAGGAGTTGCATTTTTACTTATTGTTTTTTTACGTCTAAAAAAATTCATAACAAATCTAGTTGAAAAAGAATGATTTAGTAAACTATATTATCATTTAATTAATAATAAATTTATATTCGAATCTAAAAGCATTACTTGAAATGCATAAAGGAAATCAATAAGAAGTAAAGATAATCAGTTGCCAGCTGCTTTATCATTGGTCATCTCGTGGAATATCCGGCCATCCCTTAATTTATTGATTATCTGTGAAAATAATTAATGCTATTACACCACTTCTATCCGTCGATATTCAATTTATTATAGGATTATTTACAGCTGCTCACCCTGAGTAGAATTAATTCTAAAATCTTCAGTGTTGTAGATAAAGTTATTTGTTCTCTGGGCATTGTGTGCGTATTTAATTTAATAAACTGAACAGTTCTTAAACAAATGATTCGGTAATTAATATCCCTGACATTTAATTCTATTATCTGGTATTTAAATTGCGCTAAATATCTATTCTTAATTACCCATGTGTTCAGAATATTCGATACTAACATGGCTGCAAAAATTTCAGTGGTAAAACTTTTTGCAAAAAAGTAATTAAAAAATAATTGAAGATATAAATACACACACACACACACACGTACATATATATATATATATATATATATATATGTGTGTGTGTGTGTGTGTGTGTGTGTGTACAGTGCCGTAATTAGCCATTCCTGTTCCCTAGGCAAGAATTTGCAATGGGCCCCTTAATTAATTAGGTTTGGGAAAATAATAAAACAAATACAGAATTTTGGGCCCCCCCCCTTCCAAGTGGACCCTGGGCGGGTGCCTCTGTTGCCCTTGCCTAGTAACGGCACTGTATATATATATATATATATATATATATATATGTGTGTGTGTGTGTGTGTGTGTGTGTGTGTATGTATATATATATGTATATATATATATATATATATATATATATATATATATATATATATATATATATATATATATATATATATATATATATATATCAATCAAAACAATGCCTTAAAAAATCCCCAAAACCATAGCATTGCCTTCACCAGGTTGAAGTGTTCTGACAATATACTTGAGACAAGAGGATCAAACAAGACGACGTCTTGGTACAACATCCTGGCACTCCCCTTTACCTAAATTACGATAGAAGCACCCAAACTGCACTCTCTAGGCTTACTAGTGGACAAATCAGGAGCCTTTCTTTTGACGTGGGAAGAATGGTCTTTCACATCTGCACTAAGTGCCATGTCAGGCAGGCCTCATCGGAGCACATTTTGGAGTGCTTAGGCCTTACGGGGGATGATCTCATTACAAACCCCCTTCTCGTCCTTCATTTTGCCCGAGTCAACAACCTCGTGGATCTCATCTGATTTTAATTCGGATGCCAGAGGATTAGAAACGACAACAACAACATTACTCATTTTCCTTCATTTACTATCAAACCGTTGATATCCGGTGCCACTTGGACACAATTCATGTTGTCAGATGCAGACAGCAAAGGCTTTCGAACACGCTTCGCCTTCTACAACCGATACGTCGGTTGTGGAATATGCGGTGAACAGTACACTGAGAGGCCATCGGAGTTCGGTCGTGCTTAAGATTATTTGTAATTTGATATACTGTTTCTCATCGATTGGACTGGACAAGTCTAGGAACTCCCCTTTCAGAGCAAGCATCCGGTAGCAAATGACGATCACACGTCATACACTGTTATCCGGTATTTTATTTGGTAACCCACTCTTTGTAATCATGAACAACAGCTGTTCTGGAACACTTCTCAAGTGATGCAATTTCACTGAAACTCACCGCACTGCTTCTAGCGCCCATAATCATCCCACGTTCAAAGTCCATTAAATCACATTTTTTACCCATTCCTTCACAAATAGCCATTCCTTAACAATCATTCAACAATCCTTGTCTATAGCAATCTCACCTTCTAGCGACAAAAGCGTGACGTCATGGCTGATTAGCATAACATTGTTAGGTGTTCATTATAAATTTATCCCTCAGCGTATATATATAATATATATATATATATATATATATATATATATAAATATATATACATAGGGTAATATAGGACTATATATATACATAGGGTAACTCTAGGATAGATGGCCATAGAGGAGAGATGGCCAGTCTAAATATTTCCAAAACTTGACCACAGATGCCAGTTTAAACTTTTTTCTTAAGAAATGTTCAACGAGTTCATTCATTGCGAGGTACAGCTGTGTTTTTCGATTATAAAAAGTATATAAATTTCGATTATAAAAAGTATAAAAATATTTTTGTTGAGTTAGGTATCTGATTGTTTTGCAGTAAGTATGTTACATTTATTTTTTACTTTATGGACTTTTAAGGCACGTATATAATCCAATCTTCGTTTCTAAGCCAAAAACAAAGACGTACAATGGCGGAGTGAAGCTTTAAATTGGGTGGCCATCTGTCCTTCAATTTCAGGATAGATGGCCACATAAAATCGAGGAGAGATGACCACCTTTAATCAATATTTCAAAATTATATGGAGTGAGGATTTTAACTAAATATAATTATATTTAAAATAATTATATAACTTTTATGTTTATAATTATATTAATGGATATAATTGTTTCAATTTTGACAAATATAAATATTTCAATAATAATAATAATATAATATTCCGAACGATGTTTTTTCCAGTTTTTCAAGATGCCGAATAAATACATAATGAAGCCTGATTCAAACCGAGGGACCTGGAGTCAAAATTATTTGTCTAAGGCAATGGAGGCTGTGCAAACGGGATCATATTCGGTAAAAGGAGCCTCCGAAGCATTTCACATTCCAGGCAAGACTTTTGAGGGCCGATTGAAGACCAATGATTCCAATTAAGGCAGCATGGGTCCTGGTCCGATGCTTGGAAAAGAAAACGAAGAAAGATTAATAAAACACATTAAACGAATGCAGAAACAAGGATTCCCATTTACTCGAGATGATGTGAGAATCCTCGCTTTTAAATTTGCCAAAAATATGGATATAAAGCACCGTTTTAATGATACAAGTGAAAAGGCTGGGTATATTTGTCTAAGTCTATTCCTAAGTCGGCATTATGATATATCAATCAGAAAAGCTGAAGGTGTGTCGCTTGCGAGAAGTGAAGCCATGAATCGTGAAGAAATTGATGCCTACTTCAAACTACAGAAGATGAAATACATTGAAATTATCAGATTCTACAGATTCCAAGGAAATATATTTTGATGAGGATCACTGTGTTGGTTGTGGAGAAGAATACAATACCACAACTAAAAGGGATGACTGGATTAAATGTATAACGTGCCTGAAGTAGTACCATGAAATATGTACAAACTATCAAGACCTTTGCCAAAAATGTGGTAAAATTTTACGAAAAGTGAAGGGTTGAAATTCTACTTCAAATGTTGTTTATTCGAATTTTATTCCCTCATTTTCCGTGATATAATTGCATATTTGCAAATTGCTACATGTTTTTCATGCTTAACTACATGAAATGTGTTTTTTTTTTTTTTTTTTTTTGCTATTTTAACTTCACTTTTTCTTTCTTGTATTGGATGGCCATTTCTCCTCGGCTTGAAGGAGAGATGGCCATCTGCCATTTTAATTTCAAACTATGTTTCCCACATTTTGTTCTCAATGTTTCATTATTTTTTGCCCAAAATATGATGAGTATATGTATAAGAATTTTAAATTTGCATAAATATTTCCTGTGTTTGCATTCTAAGAATTTTTATTTCAATCTTTAAAAACTATGGCCATCAATCCTTGAGTTACCTTATATATATATATATATATATATATATATATATATATATATATATATGTATGTATGCAGGTATGTATGTATGTATGTATGTATAAGTCCCAAAACCTCAACGTACGCCAGGAGTGGCTATGCAGATAATTATAAAAGTAATTAATGTCCTGTAACGTGACTTGGTTGCTTAACAACTCCCAAACTTTCAAAGATTGGTATGAATAACAATAAATGGTGACGAACAGGGAAAACCTTCAGTCCCAAGGTGTTCACTCGTCTTTAAGAAGTTTAAATTACTTCGATTTATGCCCCTGATTACAAATCTGTTAAACGCAAGATGTAAAATGACTTGCCCGAAATAATTCGCCGTAGATTAACACCGCTGTTTCCGAATTCTGTTATAGCCCCGGGTAATAATCTCCTTCTGTTTGTCATCTTCTGCTGCGTTGTATTGATTCTTATTTCCCCTTCACTGTACAAATAAGGGTTCTCAGAAGTCTATATTTACACAGAATTTCCAAGAGTTTATGCATCGAATATCAAGTCTCTTGCCCGAAGAGTAAAATATGTTCCGCCTATTCACACTTAAATGTTCATTCATTGGTAATGAACCTGGCTTTGAAACTTCGATCGACTCGTTCGCTAAAGAATGCATTTAAAGATGTTTTAAATTCAAAGATTCAGCTTTTTCTGGCGTAAGAATTTGAACTGCGTAAAGGTGAGCCTGTGTTATAGAACCTGAAGAGAAACGTTTTAACTTCGGTGCGATATGAAATAATTTGAAAGCGTTTCTCCCTTCGCTATTTAAAATATTTCTTTATTTCTAAAGTTCAGAGAACCATGCATAACCTCACGAGAATTTTTTTGTAGATAAATATTTATGATCAGTAAATAATTACAGTAGAAAGTACTTATATATATATTATTAACTTGCTTTCTTGTTTGTGTGTGTGTTTGTGTGTTTCTCCAGTACAAATCTTGCAATCAGTTTTTAACTAACTTCCCGGCTAGCTAGACATTTGAAACTTTTAGAATAGCTCAGAACACGATGACAATGCATTTTTTAAATACTTTTAGCCATCTTTAAGCAGATTTTTGCCATGTTTTTATTATTTTCAGTTAATTTTATTTTGTAGACTGGTGCAGCCATCTGTCGGCCGGGACGGGAACGAAAAGTTAAACGCAAGTTAACTTCCAATTAACTTCATTTTCTTTCAAGTTGATGGGATAGTTCATCAAAAAATTTTTTAAGTAATTATTAATACGTAGAATTGTCAAGTTTATATGATTCAACAGAAAATTTAAAAACATGGTATCTAAAAAGTTTTTTTTTTATCTTGAAATTATTTTTAACAATTAGATATTTAAAATTTTCTTCGTTCTTGGCAAGGGGATTGTACTATACTTTTATAAATATTAGAATTGCTTAGACTTTTGACCAAAGTTTTTACAGCCTCAAATCTACTTTTAACAGAAAATAAAAGATAAGATGGACAAAAGTCTTATGAAAATGTAACGAACTGTCATGTATAAAATTTGCATGTATGCACACGTCGTAAAGCCCACGCGTGGGTAAAGATTTATGTTTTTCACCTCCAGCAGAAAGAGTACTTACTCTCTAAAGACATATTACCCATACCTAATACGTGAGACCGGAGAGTTTTAGAATGTTTTCATCGTAATAGAAGTTTTAAAGCTGTTAAAATCGATCCAGCTTCCACTCCTACCTAAAGGTTAAGTTTTTAAAAATTTTAAAAAAAAATGGCACTCTATTTCTTTAAAAATGTAAAAACAAATACTGTTATATTATACAGGAGTAAGATGCATCTAGTACGAAGGAAAAAAATCAATTTAAATAACTTTAAAAGAGTGACCGTTTTAGAGTGACCGTCTTAATATATAAAAAAGAATTAATTTATTATTAAAGTGTGCTACTTATTTGTTGCTTTATTTAAAATTTTATTACCTGGACACTATCAATGTAATTATGCCGAAAATTTTGAGATTGAGAATTTTTTTTCGGAGAAGAGTGTTTTTTCTTCAAATTTCTCAGATTTTGTAGATGGGAGCAAACCTGCATTGGGAAATTTTTCTTTCAACAAGCAATTTTATTTTTTCTTTCAAAATTTTTCTCTTTTTTTCGATCTTTTAATTGTCGACACGATTTAAGAGACACCATTTAATAAGGACTCCGAAATTTAGAATTTCTCTGACATTTTGACTTTTAAATAACTTTCAAACAGCCTTAATTAAGTTAAGAAAATCTCAGGTATTTTTTCAAATAGATCGAAATTTCTTCCGCATCCTGTCGAGTCATTCATGAGAAAACAGTAGGGCTAAACTACTGTTTTCTCATGAATAACTAACATTGCAGAACTAATATTGCAGAACCCAATATTGCAGAAACTAATATTGCAGAACTGTGACTGAATTATTAACGTTTTAAAATGCGTTCAAATTCAATACATTAAAATTGATCTCAACATTTCCAACGACGGGATTCGTTGAATCATTTTGTATTTCTTCCTACCTCCCTTAGAAAATAAAAGCATGCAAGTTAAGTAATCATTGAATTTCATGCGTATTCAGTTGCATTTGTGTTTTAAAACATTAAAACATATTTTATGATTCAGCATTATTCATCGTCATATTTTTATTAGAGGAATATATATCTTAAATTCAAAACTTGAGACTTTTGGTTAGTTCTGTTTTATACATGTTTCCGTTTGGTTAGGGACTCCAATCTTTTTGCTATTTGCATTCATTGCTTTCCATTCAAAAAAAAAAAAGATATCAGGAAAGATTGAAGTAAAGAAAGGGTCGGAACGTTAGTTATTTAACCTCACTGTCTAATTCTCTACAGTCTTATTTTACATTACAATAAATCATTTTGAATTAAATAATGTATCAAATCTGTACGCATCTAAAATACATCTCTAATGTATCAAATATTTTAAATTGTCTCTAACAAACACACATTGATTAAAAAGATATAATACAGAATTGTATACACTTTATGACAATACAAAAGTAAATAAAGCTCCCTCTTCAATTTATACAGTGACGTTCAACAGTAGGCAAGTAAGTAGTTTCTATCAAGATGTTCAAATAGTTGGAAATTTAGCACCAGAGAACTCCACCGCGTATGTACACCACAGGCAAATAAAAGTAAAGCATCTTCTTCCCTGAAACATCTTTGCCCTCTGAAAGAAAGGCAATTTTCTCCGATCACAGATAAAGAGCTACAAGGACATACACAGTAGATGAAACTCTGAAAAACTGGATGACTTTAGTAGAGATTGGGTCATTGTTCTCAGAGAAACTGCAGGTTCTTTCTGAAAATCGGTCAGTATCGGGGTCGAATTTGTCTGTCGGCTGATGTTGGCAACAGTGGGTCCAAGAAGATACACGTACCTGATACGAGGGTTCTTCAAGACCCAGGGTCGCATCATGCCACAACGAAAACAGCAATTAGAACACTAACAAACTCACTGAGTTATATCCATCAACACATTGCATACTCCAGTCCAAATGTCGTTTCAAGACGAACCTTGGTTAGATGTAGTAACAGCTTTTAAAGTGCCGTGTGTCAAGATGTCACACGTTGACGCGAAGTAAAGTAATTATCTACGGTATCTAACTTGACAATCCTGGCGTTCGACTAGTGCTTTATTATATTTAGCAATCATTTTCGCTTACCTTTCTAGCCGATGGAAACCAGATTTTGCAGATTTGTGTGAACGGAATAGTTTTTCTCTTGTCGTAAAGAATCCTATTGTGAACATCGTTCTAATAACGATTGACATATCATTGTCTGAATTATTTAATATGCTTCCTATATCATAATGACTGTTAAATTAGCCTCTGCTATGTTAATATGACTAGCTGCTTTTCCACAGCAATCGCGTTTAACAGTTGTCATATTTCAGCGAAGAAATATAACGGGCCACTCGGCACATTTCTTAAAACCAAGTAAAGTTACCAAATTCTTTGACTTCCTATGTCCCCAATTTTTTTGCTTGATCATTAGTAAGGTAATTTACTAATGATCGAGTAAATTTAGCGTTTCAGGTAGTTTCAATGAAAAGGAGCAACAACAGAAAAATGCGAGGTCAAATTTGTCACGAAATGAAATTTCAGTGCTCACCCGACACGTATTTCTTTGGACTGTCTCCTAGAGCAGTTATCCCACTTCCTTTATCATACATACCTCCAAACTTTTTTCAAATCGAGGATGTAAGGGATGTGTTAAACTTTTAGCTACGAGCTCAAGCAGTGCAAAATGCATGATGAAATGTATTAGACAATTCTCACACGACACGTGTTTCTTTAAACTTCTTTGTTCTCCGACATCCCTAATTTTTTTCATTCTAGGATGTGTAGGTGTGTTAAATCATAATCACCAGGCTTCAAGTAGTTTTAATGAATTGGAGCAACAGCAAAATGCCAAACACGTTACAAAATAACTCAGTTCCAAGCAGAATAACCTCTTTCAAAATAACCAATGATAACCTCACTAATTTTATTTTCACCATAGTCACTCGGCATTTGTAAATAATAAAAAAAATTTCCCCTAGGTGTTGTTATCTTTCTAAATAAAATGTGATTAGCGTTAAAGTCTAATGATAACTTCTTTGCGTGATTGCTTCTAAGGGCCTGTTCACATAGGAGTCCGTTGCTTTGCGTTAAGGAAAAGATGACGTTGAAACGAAAATAATCCAATCATAGGCGTTAAAAAGTTCATTGCTAATCGTTTGGAGGCCTATGATTGGTTTATTTTTGTCTCAACGTCACCTTTTCCTTAACGCAACGCAACGGACTTTTATGTGAACAGGCTCTTACGCACCGCAATAGCAGTTTTTTTTTCGAGGAGTATATCATAATTGATTAACGACGATAAAATATATGAGATTTACAATTTTAAAAAAATAGCTCATCGATGCTTATAAATGTAGTTTATTTTCTTTGCAGTCCTATTCTTTCTTCACGAGAAAAAAAAAACTTGCTGATACTCAAGAGTATCATATTCTGGAATAGAACATTGCACTTACAGAGCGTTCTCTCCTCGGAACATCTTCATAAAATGTGCACGTGACTAAAAGCCCATCCCGTACCGCTGACTGTGGACCTGGAGGAATTCTGTCGCTTACTATGCAAAAGGGAGGTTGTCAGAGGAGCCATCCGCACGTTGCATGCTGCGGTAGGAATATGGATAAATTACAAAACCGGCCTCCGCTGGGAAATTTAGCGAGTTTTCATATTCTTCAAGTTTGGCGTGATTATGATAACCGTGTGACATAAATATCCAGAGGCGCTCAAACGGGCAGCTTCGGCGGTGGAAAATCCAAGAGGAATAGACCTGAATGGGGTATTTACAGAATATACTACTGAAATTGGCGCGAGATTTATCGAACAGAATATATCCGTTGGATCTGACGCTTTTATTCAGAAAACATATTTCTTGATTGAAACTTTTTTTTGCTTAAACCTGAAATGGTAAAATATTTATTTTTTCTTTTCACACCTCATAGAACTTACATCCATCTCGGCTGGAAAAATGTACTTATATAAAATAGTTATATTGATGTTTTCATGTCCAAGCTTAAAAGTTTTCCAGAACTTCGAAATTAAATGGAATGCGTTAAATTACAAGCTGAAAGCCTTATTTATAAATAAGGCTTTCAGCTTGTAATTTCGTAGCTTTAAATTGAAAAGTTACTTTAACTGCGTATTGCAAATTAAAATACAACTCTTAAATTCAAATTATTGCAGAAATAATACCAATGAACAATTACTTGATTAGTATTTAGTAAATGTAGACATTTAGCAACCTTTAATGGAACAATACCCTTAAAAAACGGCATAATATTTTTTTATTCCTTAGTATATATTTTTCAAATACATATGCAAAACTATCTTAATTTTTTATTTTCTACGCAATTTATTATTTTTTTCAAAACAATTTTGTTTGTATATTTCCAACTCTCGATTTTTTGGCACCTGACTCTTTTGTACTAACATCAATACTTACCGAAACAAAATATGCCTGGAGCAGTTTTAAAAAGCGAACAATAATACTTGTGTTGACTTTGTATTCTAAGGTTGAATTTTACGAATATCAAACATGTAAAATACAAAAGAGCCAAGACTTTTCTGGCGTGAATTTCAAAGAATAAATCCTGAACATAGAGAATAAATGGTTGACAAAACTCTTATCCCATTGTGATTATTGACAAATTGTAATTAGATTCCATACGCGTACAAATCTTGGATGCCCTGGCAATTTTTGCTCTTGAGAAAAGGGAACAGGTCCCTGGGTATGGTTCTAGTAGTAAAACATGATCATGAATTCAGATGAAATTAGTCTCTATACTACGCGTAAAGGGGTCATTTCGCAGTTGTGACAAATTAATTTTAGTTGATTAATGGTTTTGGGGTCTAGGGAGTTCAAGTTTGCAATTCGTTTGTCTTTACACGATTTAATTCACCAAGAAATTGAGCTAAATATAATTTCCTATGTGTAGTATTTTTTGTACGTATTTCTCCATTGAATTGTGTTAACTATCGCATTAAATATTTTTTACCTTACAAAAATATGAAATTTTGAAGCTTTTGATGACGATGAATCTAGCATGCATTCTATCTAACAATTTTGTTTTTTTTTTCCTTTTACACGTGGGAATTAAATTTAGACATCTAATTTTTCGGAAAGGTGTACAAACATTGGGAGGTATTGAATAAAAATTAAGCCCCCTCTGGTTTAAATAAATCACCCTTTGAAGAAGAAACAAGCGAATGCAAATGACCGGTGCTTTTTTTCTAGATGGGAATCCCCGTGGATAGCGTACACGAGCGATAGTGAGAGGTAAAACGCCACGAGGCGAGGTCAAACGGAGGTGAGCGGTTGAAGAAGTGAAGATCGCTTTTCCGTACAGCAGCCGGACATTATCAAGCTTATCGAAGGCGTTTTGAAGTTAGCTATCGTTCCAGCGACCTAGTGATAAAGTGAAGACAGAAAGGTCAATAGTGTGGCGTATGTACAAACAGTGGCGTGGCTGAATTCTGGCAGGGTTTCCATAATATAGCTTGGATTATATTAACACGCGCAATAAATAATTTCCCGTTGCCTGCTAGCAATTGAGTACGGTATTTATGTAGTCTAATTGTGTTGTAATAAATAGTTTAGTGTAGAAAACCTCGTCGCATCTTGTTAATGGTGAGTTCGTTGTTTTAGTATATACGTTACCGCAAACTAAGGTAATCAAAACAGGGAACTTCAACAACCTTTTATCCTGACATGTTACTATCATCTTTAATTAACCATACATCATATTGTATTTGTTTCAAGTATTAGTCTAGAAACATGATATTTCAGCCACGAAATGTTTTATTTGGTATCAAGTTCTTGAATACGTTTTTTTCACATAACGATTGGGAAATTTATGAAGTTTGTAGGTACAACAACACCTAAAACTTTTTTTTTGTTGTTTATCGGGGCAAGAAATCTATCTTAACTGAATCAAAATAGTAAAGACTGTAAGATGAGTTATGTCATAGGTTAAATTAAAAACCTTTCAGTGAAATTCTGAGGCGCCAAAACCAGCTTCATCAGTACTGACCAACATGGAGATTTTTAAGGTCAAAGCCCTTGTATTACCTTTAACTACAAGGTATTCTTGATAATGATACTGATGTATGGGTTAGAGAAGAGTCTAATGACCACAGACACCAAATTTGTACTGACGATGACATTATCTTTGTATTCAAGGTAGGAAATACAGTTAAGGGAGTATGGTTTAGAAATAAACAACACCTCTCTTACTCTGAAGCTGTTACGCTGTCCGTTACATTTAATAACATGTCAGAGCAACGACAAATGTAATATATTGCACTCGTTGGCGTTACATTACATCGTTCCCTGCTGGTTCTCTCCTTCAAAAAAGTTGGCTGAAGTTTTTAACATGACACAAGCATTAAGTTTAACACGAAATAAGCGACTTAAAGTTGTCTGATAACGCAGTTTCATGCGACGTCACTAATGCAACCACGTGAAAAGGGGCAGAAAATTGTTGTCATGTGCTTTGCACGAGGAACCGTGATACTCGTATCAATACGAGATTTAGTAATCTATGTGTTTAATTATAAATGCCTTTCTCTTCTCTTATGCCTGAGTTGAGGGGTACCACGCTGCGTGACACTGCCTTCTAGAGATACTAGAAGAGTGACCCCGATAGTAGAGTTGGAGAAAAAGAAGCCAACTTAGCAACTTTGATTTGCAGGTCAAAATATAACGGTATTCAAAACTAGCGGCTGTTCATAAACGCATTTTTTTTCTTTTATTTTATTTTATTTAAGAATATAACATTTTTTGAAAAATTTAAAAAAATTTTTATTCTTTTTAATCTTAGCTTCTTTTGTTTATATATACCCAAAAAAATAACAATATAACAATATTGCCTGGATACCTATGAACTACAATTTGGATGCCCTTGGCTTCAATATTCAGTCCTAAAAGCAATATCTATTATCTATATATATTAAACAGTTCCGTAACTGACTCACTGACATACAACGGACAGACCAAACCGCTGGACCTAAAGGACTGAAATTTTGCATGGCGATTCTTCTTATAGTGTAGGGGTGCACTAAGAAAGATTTTTGAAAAATTCTTCTTAGATTTTTTTAATTAAATTTTTAAGCTGTTTTAGTAACTTTTTTTAAGTTTGCATTTAAAATAATAATTTGAGGGTTATAAAATTTATATCACAAGAAAGATCATAAAAATTCCTTTAAAATGAAATCTTTTTCGAATCTTTACCTCGATTTTCTGATTTTTGGTGAATTTTTAAAGATTCATTTTTAGAATTTAATTTATTAAATGCCGATCACGTGATTTCTTTTTCTGGTACTTTAAATAAATTTATCGTCACGTGCATAATAACTAAATAGACAAAAAAAATATTTTTTTTCTTTCTAATACAGCAGACGATTGGATATTATCCGAAGAAAATAAACATCCCTTACGATTTTTTTATAAATATATATATATATATATATTACATCAATTATATACATTGACCGTCGTATTTATTATAAATATATATATTTATTTTTTTGGCATTAATTGCATACATTGACCGTTGTATTTAATTTGGATGTACTCCGTAGCGAAGTGCGGGTTTTCAGCTAGTTGTACTATAAAGGCTTTTAAAGAGGATTTAAATGTTTAAACACGTTTTAGATGTGTTTGAGAGTGCATCAAATATACAATCAAACCTTGCCTTTTGTGGGTTTAACATACGTGCATTTCATTGTTCGTGAATTAGCCATCCATTAGAATATCTTTTGGAGTTTTACAGTTTACTGCCGTGCTTAAACTTTTGAATTTAATTAAATTTAGCACTATTTGTACTCTTACTGAACTGTATACAATTTTGCATTTTTAAATTTTAAAAAAAAATTTAGCTATCTAAATATTGCGTATGTATCGTGTCATACAGTATGAGTGTATTTTGCACTATTGTGATCCTTTAAGTCAAAACTACATTTTAACGTAGGATTACGTTCCTCAATAACGGTTCTCCGGAAAGAAAATTTCAGAGTCTGTCGCGAGTTATAATTTTGGCAGCGCTTCAAACCCAGAAGCAGTAAACAGTTAAACAGAAAAGTACCAAAATGCGTCACGAAAAAAAAAAAGAAGTAAGCAACGATAAATAATCTTACGCTAATAACCCGTGGTAGTTTCGTTAGAAGAGACTACCTGAAATATTTTTTCTGTAATTTTTTCTAATGATTTATTGTTAAAATTTCTGTCATAATTCATTGTTCTGGCTTTTGTGATTGACAAAAATTAGTCAGTAATTTAAAGAGTTAAAGAAAAAATCAGAGAATTTATCTAGGCCCTGCTTCAACTGTTCCATTTAAAAGAATTAAAGGTATCCGATACCATTTAATTGGACAATTATGATCAAAAACTCACTAATTTGTTTTATTGATCCTCGAAAGACTTTACAGTTAGCTTTCCAAAACAGTTTTTTTCTCTTTGCGGTACTTAAAACATAAGTAATTAAACTTTTGTTTCAAAATAGAAACCAGAAGTGATCAGCTAAATGCCATGAATTCCCAGTTCATCCTTTAGTAAGAGCAAAAGAATTCAGAAAAAGTAAGAACATCACGTGAGGCAAGTGCCTCTAATACTATTATAATGAGAAACATAGCCTGTAAGGATGAAGAATTTGGGGAGACTTGGGATAAGAAAATTTTTTACTGAACATTTTAGACGCGTTTTGTGAAATACAACGTTTATAAGGAACAGGACTTTGAAAGACCCTTCTATAATGTTTTGAAACTTGTCATGCATTTACGGAATGTTTTATGTGTAAGGAACCAAAGGTTAAGGTATGAAACTATATTCTGATGTTGTGAGAACTTTTGTCTGCTGTAGAAATAATGTATATGCCTTTCCAGTCCCTCTTACCACCCCCCTTTCACTCCCGTTTTCGGGAAGGGCTTTGTCACGGTGTGTGGTGACTGAGATGCAATCGCTTGTGAGGTCCCGGCCATCATTAATTTTTCTGGGCAGTCCCCCACTGGTGGGTGGAGCTTTTAGGGGACTGGCTACTATCTTGGCTGGGTCAGCACTTCCGATCATTATGTCCCAGTCACCAAGGGTATGGGTGATGGCCCATATTTTCTTACCAAGCTTCGTTTCGTTGGCGATTTTCTGGAGGCACACATTTTCTGGCAACCCCTACTTGAGAAGGGCTGACCACAGCCGTTGGTAGTTAGAAGTGAGTGATTAGTTTGAGAGGCCCACTTTTTGACTGGCGAGAAAAGTCAGTTAGCTGTATGAGTATGTTATAATAAAGTCTTGAAACCGACTTCCATGTGTTATTTTTGTGCTCCCGGAGTCCTGTTTGTACTGCAGAGCAGGTTTCTCTTCCTACCAAACACGACGCAAATGTAAAACGCAATAGAAGGGTACTGTCGACTTAATACTGATATGTTGCAACTATTCTTGTACATTAAAATGGGGGAAATATTCGAAAAGGGAATATTAAATAGGTATATCTCAAAAATATTTTATTTTTTCGTTTAAGTTTTAGATCACTATATTCTTACATTTGTTCCTCTGTTTTTTTAAGAGGCTTCCCTACATGTTATTTTTTTTTTTTTTTTTTGTATTGCAAGGTTTCAAAGAACTGCTGGGTGAACGTAAATTAAAAACATATTCTTACATCCAAGTGGGCATGAATAATAAATCAAATTCACTTACATTCCATTTATTAATAGTGTCAGTTTTTACCATAAAATTTAAAATGAAAATGAAATTATATTAAAGCACATGATTTTTAACAAGTGGTTTTTACTATTTTAAAAAAGAAAAACATATTTAAAATAGTTCTAATAGATAAATTATCCTAAATTAGCTATTTAGATACCTAATTTTTTTATTATATTTTACGTTCTTTCAAAAAAGGATATTTAACACTTCAGCGGGCGCGCCAATTTTTTTTAACACCAACAGGCGCGCGTTGCACAAAGTGCAACGCTTATTTCTACCTTGATTATTCCTTTTATCATAAACTTTTTTTTCAAATTGAAAATAATAATTGTGCGTTTTATGACACGATATAAAATGTTGATAATATTGAGATATATTTATAATTAAACGCCTAAGAATGCAGGTGCAATCGCCTTATTTCAAAACTGTCCGGTGTATTGGAGCTAAGGATAACTTGCGAATTAATTCCTATCATGTCCAAAAACCTAAAAAACAACGAGATTGTCCATCTTCGTGCTATGCGGGATACCGTGTAATATCTGCACATTGAATCGACTAATCAACTCCTGCTTTTGTCGTACTGTAATCCAGTATAATCGCTGATTTACCACGGTTAAATCCCGACTAACAATGAATGGCCAAGTATACAAGGGTCAGAAAATAAGACCTGCATTAGAAAAGGTGTAGCTATAAATTGAAACTGCTTGGAACATTCAAACATTACATGTAAAAACAAACCATTCAAAATTACGGAAATGTTGTCCTTTGTACACGGACGGTCCCGTTGAAGGGTAAATATGGACTTTAAAATGGTAAAGGTAAAATCACCTTACCTGCTTTCTTTGGTAAAACTTTTCATTTAAATCCGGGGTGAAGCTGGCTTAGTCCTCTTTCGGTTTAGCTGTAAAAAGGATTGCTACTCCATTTAACTAAAATTATCATTAAAATTCGAGGCCAGTCTTGGAAGCATGAACACCTTCTGATAATAACAAAACTTTAATAAGAAAATTATAAAACATAACACAAGTATAAAGAGAATGAACTACTGAAAACAGCCTCTACTATCCGTTATATCGTTACAACTGTTTTTCCCTTTTAAAAACATCTCTCTAGTTCTTCGTTAGTTGCGGTTACAGTTAAAGTCAGAGAAAAAGTTCGCTTTCGGGTTTTGCCAGTATTACAACGAAGACACGGTTTCTGGGCAACATTCAAATCTTGTAACATTTAATTCAGAATTTCATATTATAGAGCTTCTATTAAGTAAATACGCAATATTCTTATCGGATCCGCAGGAAACCTGCTACATATTTAACAGTGATAATAACACGCAGCCCATTTCGAAATTAAATATGCAAAGTTTTGTAAGGGAAATTTTTGCGGGTTAATTTGTATTACTTGTTATTATAACTCTCCTAAGTACATAATCTTCATATCTCACGCAAAAGAGAGACTTGTTTTAAATTCACAACAACAATAATAATATGTGCCCCCATTTAGAAATGAAATATAAGCGATAGTCAATTTGTCCGCGGTCTTGTTCCGAACTCCCAACTGCGTCGGAATATCTTTGTATCGAACTCGAAAGGAAGAAGATAATGGAAATGACTCTTCGCTCTTTTCCCTCGCTGTTAATCTGTGAATTCCATTAATTAAACTGCCAGGAGCAACGATCTCCGCTGTTTGTCTTTATCTAATACGATGGTATCGGGCTTAAATTCCGCATTACTGTTTAAACAGAAGTAAATGAGTGCCCAGACAGCAGACTGTATTTCATCTAATATTGATTGCTGCCTGGAGTTAATTTACTTTGAGAAATATTGAAATGTATCGTACGGGAGCGAAGAAAATTTCGAGAACATTTTTTTTTATTTTGCAGATGACCTGTCCAGGAGCTTATGATTGAAAGTTTCCAGATTTTATCGTTAGTAGCTAATAAATGCATTAAAGGAAGAGATTTCACTGTGTTAAAGTAAGTTAGGTTTGTTGAGAGACAAAATCTCTTTTCTATAGAAGATTACATGAAGTTTTATTTGGCGTAATTAGAGGGTATGTGAGTATTATTACTTTATAGGTATGATTTCTGTCAGATATATATGTAATAATAACGTTCCACCTTTATTAATTAACGCATATTCTAAATTTCCCCGTTAACGTTTCAATAAAGTATAGCCTTTCGGATCCTCTTATATTGAGCATAGAGTATTAAATTGACTTTACGTACTATAGGATTAAAAACATTAAAAGCTCAATTTTCTTAAATACCGAGTTAGTTGGTAAGGTTTTTGGGTGTTACGGTCATCTTTTTTTGGCCCATTCTAAACAGTCGATTGCGAACATCTACAAACAGTCAAAGGCTAGATTCGAGCTCGCAACTCCAAAGTGCAAATCAAATTAGCACCAAAGACTAAAGCCTAAATACTTACACCAAAGTTAACGTCTAAGTACGCCAAAGATACACAGTTGTCCGGCTCTGAGAAATATCTCTCGTAGAAGGACAGATTCTTCAATTGTATTGTAGAGTAAAGACACATAAAATACAACAAGTTCTTATAACACAGGGTGGTCCAAAATTATTGAGCTAATTTCATGTTTGAAAAAAAAAATGAAGTACGTACATGTTTATTGTTTTCTTAGAAAGACAATTTAAAACAGTTTTACACAACAAAAATTTAAACATTAAATAACTTCCACATAACTCAGTAGACAGCGCAACAGCATTTCGTATAAAAATTTACTGATTGAGTCAGTCTGCAAATGGCTACCATACAGGAAAAAGCAATGTGCGTTTTGTGGTTCTATGAAAGCAAATCCGTTGTAACTCATATTGTTCTTTTTTTCTCAAACATGAAACGTGCTCAGTAATGTTGGACTACCCCAGGGTGGTCTAAATTAAAAAAAAGAACAAATTAAGTTACAACTGATTTGTTTTCATGGAACCACAAAACGCTAATTGTTTTTTTCCTGTACGGTAGCCATTTGCAAACTGACTCAATCAGTAAATTTTTCTTGTGCAATATTGTTAAGCCATCTACCGGCTTATGTGGAAGTTATTTAATGTTTAAAATTTTGTTGTGTAAAAATGTTTTAAACTGTCTTTCCAAGAAAACAATAAACATGTATGTACCGCATTTTTTCTTTTTTTTTCAAACAGAAAATGCGCTCAATAATTTTGGACCACCCTGTAGTTATGTACCAATTCTGACTTCATTGAAGGCTCATATGTAGGCCACTCCTATTACAGTAAACTTATTGCAGTAAAATTATGAAGGTTAAGAAGTTACAGGAAATGTGTCTTACGTAATATATAATTGCGCCAGATGGTTAATTCCGATTTAGCCAGGTGCCACAGCAATTTTGATCAATCACCCCAAGGGGTGGCATCCGGGAGGATCGTACCCTCACCCACCCTCTCTGACCTCATAGAGGGACTTTCCGGTCTACGGATTTAACGTGACCATATTCGGCCTATACACGGAGGTATTTAACGGCGCTTGTCGGGATTCGATCCAAGCACCCTCTGCACCGAAAGCCGACACGCTACCGCTGGGCCACCTCTAGCCCCGACAATGATATCATGATCTTAAACAAAACTGTTGAAGAGGGCCTCAAGAAATAATTAACAAGAAACAATTTGAAGGTCTTATTTGAATAATGGTCCAACTCCATTCTTGTTCATTTTGAGATACATAGCCTTAAAGTCTAATGAGTGCTGAGAAAAGACTGCTGAAGTCTGATTTGGAATGCCCTCTGTTGGCAGCAGAAATAAGCTGGAGGTGTACCAGTTTAAAAATAAGATGGAAATGACTTGTATGAACATGAAAGTGAGGCTAACTCCATTTTTAAAAAGTGGACCACTATTCAAATATGGCCTTCCTTTAATAATAAACCATTCATGTGCATTATAAAGAAATTTTCTAGTTTCCCAACTACTGAGGGAACAACCCCAAGGTCATAATGGTAAAAGTCAAACATAGCTTGGACTAAAAACTAAATAATAAGTCTTGATTTGAAATCCTCAATGATGATTAGGTATATTTACAACTAACTTCGTCACTACTTCTCGTATTCCAGGTTCTAACCATAAAATTCCATCTCAGGTAATGACGTGGTTAACACAAAATTATATGAGGCACGTTGGTACAATACAGTTATCTGCTTGCCTCAGCAATGGAAACTTTAATATCAGGATTTTCTTCGTGGGTTTTTAGTTGTTTTTTTTACCACAGTCTAAAAAGTCATATCTTTGTAATTGCTGATAGTAAGGGTGAAGGGTTTTTTTTTCTATGTGCAACCGAGGAAAGGTTGAGTGAGGCTTTGCAGGAGTTTTTGAGAGAGTTGCGAGAGTAAATCAGACTAAAAAAAGGGGGATTATAGACAGATCGTCATAGTGTGATGGAAATTCTAAAATAAACTGAGATTAAAATTAGTTGGCCAATAAGGGGCTCCTCAGAATAAGAAAACTCCGAAATGTTGTAGTAAATATATTTTATCGAGGTTCTATAATTCATTTCATTTTTCTGCAGATAAAAAGTGAAAGACGTTTTCTTACATCGGAATAATTCCAAGTCACTAAATCTGTGACAGTTTTTAAGGTTTCGTTTGAGCCTTATTTAATAAGTAAATTATGATGGAGTTTAACCCCTTCTATACCAGTGTATCCACGTATGGATCCATGGCTTGATTCTCCACAAACACCAGTGGGACAGAACTGCAAATTAACTTTCTGTAATTTTTACATAAATCAATGTAGATATCGTTATATTTCTATATGTATCGATTTAGATATCGTTATATTTCTATGTGTATCGATTTATATACCGTTATATTTCTATGTGTATCGATTTAGATATCGGTATATTTCTATATGCATCGATTTAGATATTGATATATAAAGGTAACAAAACTGTAAACTTTTTCATGTAAGTTTTACATAAATCGATGTATATATCGTTATATTTCTATATGTATCGATTTAGATATTGATATATATATATATATCGATTTTAATATCGATACCTATATCTCTTCTTATTAATATGAATAAAAGCATCTCATTTATCTGAAAACTACTACTTGATATTTTAAATATACATGCCCGAAAAACTGGTTTTGCATGTAATCTTCATATACATATGCTGGTACGGAAGGGGTTAAAATATCCCCGGAAAAATACGTATGTAACGATATAAAAGTAAAAAGCTCTTTACTTGTATATAAATGCTGTCCCCGCACAAAACGTACAACAATTCGATACAATTAAATGAAAATGATGTTATTTCGTCTCTTTATTTATCAATTCTTTGAGAGCCTCCCGAGTACCCCTTTGCTTTGATCTCATCTTAGCATCTTTAGGCATTTTCCATAAAATGTTCAAAGATACACTAAGATCTGCTCTCAAAAAAAGTACTGATGCATTTTAAGAAATGGTTCAAACGTAGACATATGCATTAAAAGTATTCGAGGAATGGAGCTTTTTACTGTAAGGGGACTTTAGTATAAAGGCACCTACCCAAAATAAACTCTATAAATCTTTGAGGAAATATCAACGTGTAAGGGAATTTTTTTATTTAAAACACTGAAATAGATGGAAAGTGACTCGTAATGTTCATTTTCACTTCAGTGGATAGTTACAAGATATTTACATTTCTATTCTTCAAAATAAATTCATATACCAAAAAGTTGAAAGTTAAAGAATTAGAGATGTAATTTTCTTTTGTTAGACGGAGCGTAAATTTTGTAATTATATATATATATCTATGATGCCCGGTATAAAGGGCTTAAGTCAAAAACAGTGATTTTTAGATACTTGTTAGTGTTGATAAAAGAAACAAAGATCTTTTGACTGCAATGAAAATTTGATTATGAAACAAGAAATGTAATATTCTATACAAAATTTATAGACCTAAGCCTTTTATATTTATATTATATTAAAATATATATATATATATATATATATATATATATATATATATATATATATATATATATATATATATATATATATATATACTGAAGTGCCACTGAATTAGGGATAGCAAAGCCTATGCAAATTGTGTAGCGCTGCGCATCATGTATGCGCAAGTGAGGGTGCTGTGGTAACTGCATATATAGCGAATACTGTGGTTGTTCTGAATTAGTTGTTCGAATTGCCAGTATGGGTAAACTGCCTGATTTAGACGCCTTCGATCGCGGACAAATCGTAGGTGCGTGACGCATGGGCCATTAAATTTCAGAAATCGTCAGACAGCTAGGATGTTTAAGGTCGACAGTGTCAAGAGTATACCAAGAATACATGGATGGTGGAAAAAAACTAGCCATCGGGCAAACTGCAAAGGACAATTAGCCTTGACAGTGCTTGGTGAGAGACGGCTCAGGCGTATTGTACGTAGCCAGCGAAGCCAAACATTAGCTCAAATTACCACCCAGTTTAATGACGGTACCAGTCGTACAGTCAGTAAACGGACTGTGCAACGCTCGCTTCACCGTATGGGTTTCGGGAGCCGTCGACCTACGAGAGTACCATTGCTCTATACTCGCCATCGGGCTGCACGTCTTGCCTGAGCAAGAGAGCACAGAGACTGGAGTGTAGAGGACTGGAAACGAGTAGCATGGAGTGATTAGTCTCGATTCCGACTACTTAACGCTGACGGGAGGCTGAGAATATGGCGTCAGGCTCATGAAGCCATGGATCCTGCATGCCTGGCTGGAACTGTACAAGGGCATGGTGGCTCAATCATGGTCTGGGGTGTTTTTTCGTGGCACAGTTTGGGATCTTTGGTGCGTGTACCAACCTCCCTCAATGCAATTCGGTACGTAGAGTTGCTGGGTGATCACCTCCATCCGTTTATGCTGTTCTGTTATCCGCACGGTAATGGAGTTTTCTAGCAAGACAACTGTACCTCTCACAAGTCCCGGTTGGATAATGGTTGGTTGGATGAGCACTCCTCTGACTTCTCTGTCATGAATTGGCCACCTAGAAGCCCAGACTTAAATCCTGTTGAGCATCTTTGGGATGTTTTGGAACAAGGCGTGAAAGGCCATCACACAGCACCAAAGAACTTTACTGAATTATGGACAGATTTAGCCAATATTTGGCAAACCATTCCCGTGGAACGTTTCCAGAAACTTGTTGAATCTATACCTCGTCGTGTGGCAGCCGTTATCAAGGCCAGAGGAGGCCCAACTCGTTACTAGGTAGGTATCCCTTATTCAGTGGCACTTCAGTGTATATATATATATATATATATATATATATATATATATATATATATATATATATATATATATATATATATATATATATATATACGTGTGTGTGTGTATTATCAACATATTTATTATTAAAATTCAGAATAACATGATTTATTAGTGGTTTTCTTTTAAAATGTGAGGTACTTTATAAAAAAACGATGTTAGAGTACCTTCCTTTATTCTACACAAATTCATCTATTTTTCTTAATATTTCCCTTCTTAATAATCTTGTTGGACTTTGTTTTTAATTAATATGCCGAAATCCCTATCATGTATGATCGAATCAACCATTTGGAGGATAAACTGTGCTTCACAAAAGAAAAAGGTTAGAAACAAGATATTACTTGTTTGAAAGAATGCCAAAGTCGCAATAGAACAAAGGAACTTCAGAAGAAATATTAAAAGTCTGTGATTTATTTGATTTAAACTGAACTCGATCTAAATCACTGAATGTTGATTATTTTCATAACTTCTGAATAGTTCATTTTGCACAGCGTACTGTATCATTTTAGGATTATCCGGGTTTCTCCATTTTCTGTGAAGACCTGGGCAATCATTGGCCTTGTTAATCAGCAGTTCAGTGTAGTTAGACCTTGGCTGATAGATGACACTGAACCACTGATTATACTACAGAAGAACAGTCAAAACAATCACAGTCAAGTAAAAGCATATGTCTACATTCTGTCAAATAAATACCAGGAATGATTCATTTAAAAAGTTTACGTTTAAGGAATTGAAAACAAAATTGTCGTAAGATTGAGCCAGGGCACGTAATAATCTCCTGAAGATTTGGCGCCGTGTCAACTCTCATTCCGCCTGTTGTGGTTTTTGTTAGTCGTACTCAAGTATGCTCTGCTATTTTTGAAATGGAGCAAAGATCTTACCTCAAATTGTGTGTTGTTAACGAAATTTCTTGTGATAAGTCCTTTAAGATGTTGGAAGAAGGCTTATGGTGGGTCAGCTGTATCGAAAACACAAACATACGAGTGGTACTAAGCATTCAAAGAAGGCCGAGATGTGGATGAAGGCATGCCTCGTTCAGGTCGGCCTTCAGTGCCTTCGATTGACGAATATGTCGGCAAAGAGAAGCAACCATGGTGTTGTCCACTCGAAATTATTTCCGGTCGGGCAATCAGTCAATAAACAATATTATCTTGGCGTGATGAGACGTTTAAGAAAGAATGTTTGACGGAAAAGGCTAGAGTTGTGGAAGAACAATTATTGTATTCTGTACCACAATAATGGACCGGCCAACGCGTCAATCCTTGTACACGATTTTTTGACCAAAATCTCAACGAATGTCATCGATCAAGCACCGTATTCACCTGATATGGTCCCAACTGACTTTTACCTGTTTCTAAAACTCAAACTACCTCTTCATGGAAGACGTTTTGAGTCCATTAAAGCCATAAAACAAAATTCACTGAAGGATTTCAAGGCCATACAGGAAATACCTATAAGAAGTGTTTGGACGACTGGGTTATTTGTTGGCATAAGTGTATTTCATCAAATAGGGCCTATTTTGAAGGTGACAAAATAAATTTGAATTATTAAACCAATATTTTGTATTTTATGAAAAATTCCCGGTATTTGTTTGACAGAATATTTGGTTCAGAGGCATCTTTTCAATTTCCTGAAAGAACCTTATAACCTTGAGAGGTTGCATTTTGAGAGGGTTCCCAGACGGTCTGCCACTTTAGCTGTTAAACCTATAATTGGCCATCTTGTCACGGAATCCTACTTTGAATCGCTTCTGTTTGGATGGTTAAGATTATGATTAAGATATTGAAAAAATTTTGTTCGATGGATAGCAGTAGAACGTGACATAACTTGGTAGTGCCTAAAAACTCTTCTTAAAATGCTACAATAGAAGCGTGAAATGCCTGTCTTCGGAAATGCTGTGCTAATAAAAGTTACTGGGGAATGAAATAAAAAATCGACTACTTCTTTAAAAACATCTTAGATTTATTCGGCGTCAAGCTCTGACACTTTAAAAACAATTACAGAAAACTATCTTCAAGTTGCATTACTAAAAAGAATTATCCCTTCGTAGTACTCGCACAGCCTTGCCTCGAGAAATATTAGCGATAATAAAAGTTTATAAAAAGGGTAAAATATACTTTAAGTAGAAAGCGACAGCTTTACCGAGTCGGCTACACTCCCACCGCTTATAACGTCGTTATTCTCGGGCCTTTAGAAAAAAACAGCTTCTCTGCCAACGGAGAGCGGACTCGAATCGCGCCTTATAGCCCACTGCCTCGTACTAACTCAGAGCGCGTATTAATTGTTCTGCTGTTTTGCATAACAGCCTACGGGTGAAGTTGCCACTCGGATTTCCGAGAACTTAAATCTTGGCCACTCCTCCCTTTCGGTTGCGTCATATGGCGTCAACCAATCGGCTAATATTGCCTCGTTTTACACGAGTCTAAACATCTAAACTCTGCCGATGGGGCGCACATGTTTACATTAAAAATTCGGCTAACATTTAGAATGCCGTTTGCAACCTGTTTAAGTTTTTTTTAAACGTAAAAAAGAAAAGTTTGTAAGTATTCTTCCAATAGCTTCAACCTTGCAGCTACTGATATTTATCCAGTATGTTCTAAAGATGAGACTCTGCAACATATTCGGCTTTACTGTACCGGAAAGAACTATTTTAATGATTAACCGACTGGCATCAGTGACTCGCGAGCTATTTTTACAATTTTTTCAGATCATTTTTATATGTTTCTTGCTTTTAATGTTTACAGAAGACATTGTGAAATCGACGCTTTTGAACCAGACTCTAGATATAAGTTACCGGCAAGTATACGTATGTTTTTAAATATAACCTATCAGTTGCGTTCATGAAACGTTACTCTATACTAAATCCCGTGGGTAAAATAGAGAATTAAATTCAAACCATTTATTCGTGCGCATTTCGTATAGTCCTGGAAGCCGGGTCGAAATCGAGAGAATCGACGTGCACAGAAAGTTAAATCTCTGAATCTTAACTGCAGAGCGATAAACGGCTAAATAAGATCTAAATAAGGGCCTCGGAGAAGAAACACCACCACAGTACATCATCTAGAACACTCTAGCAACTTTTAGAACATTCTCTGCTGCATGTTACATTTGTCACGCTTATGAATTGGAAGGTGAAAAATGACCGATGACGATGAAGTAAAATTGTATGATTATTACATCTATGACAGGATTATAATTTCATATGAGAATCTACTTTTGAGCGTGAAATAAAAGGAAAAACATTTCAAATGAAATTATTAATCATAAGGATGGGGAAATCATGGTAGATAAAATGGGCTTTAATTTTTTTTCTAATATGTATGTTACATATTCAATTAACTGAAGCTGCAGTATCAACGAAAGTCAGTTCTCCCCTTGTTAAAAATAATTATTGATACGGGTCCATACTTCAGACGGATTGTAACTAAATATACAAGACTTCCTTCCCTTCAAAAAATAAAATAAAATAGAATTATATATATATATATATATATATATATATATATATATATATATATATATATATATATATATATTGATTGATTGATTGATTGATTGTTACGAATTTTGTAAATATTACATTTTGTTTCCTTAAAATGGCTTCTCTGGAAGACCTCCTATAGCTATGTATTTAACATGGGAGTCCATGGGAATCTCGCAAAATATGAGAGTTATCGTCAAATTGGCGATGGATTTTGTGAATTACTTTGGTCTCCAGATTTGGCAATATCTTGCTGAATGCCAACTAAACCTTTCTGGAAGCTTCTAGAAATAAATAGCTGTGACTGGCCTATAGAGGCCGCTTTGGAAATCTATAATTATACCTGACATTGGCATTGGAACTCAGTTCAATTTTCTAGTGAGAATTGAATGTGTTGTAACTGCGTTAATTGGCGTGTATTGTATTGAAAACATATTGAATACATATATATGTATATATATATATATATATATATATATATATATATATGTGTGTGTGTGTGTGTGTGTGTGTGTGTGTGTGTGTGTATTTCTGGCCCTTCCAATTGGTTTTTGGGAATAAAAACCTCACACACACATACATCTCATGCATCAAAATTCAGTGAAACATAAAATATAAATTTATTTCTGATAACTATCAAAATTCCTTTGTTCATTGTTTTGCAACACATATCAAAAAAAGAATGGCGCAAAAGTGACGCTTTAAAAAATTTAGTTTTAATCATCTCGATGTCAGCGAGATTATGTCAGCGAGAATGTAAATACTCACAAAAATTAAAGAAATAAACTTCCAATGGAATACCTCAATGTCATTTTATTAGTACTCGTAAATGTCCCTCAAAAATTTAAATAGCATAAAATTCTTTCATTTCCCATTCACCGTCATTGCTCGCTTCGGATTTCATATCACCGAGATATTTTTATCAGACCTAAATAGGTAGACCGAAAAGTAGTCCTGTTCATGCCACCACAATGACTTATTGTTCGGAAAATGGCATATCGTTATTCAAAATGCAGGAAATCTCTAAGGAGATTCAGTTTCCCTCTCACAACACAATCTAGTATTATTCTCCACGCTCTGTATGCGCACAATAAAATATGGACGTGCTCAAAAGTATATTTGACGGTCAATGAATAGGAAATCTACGACAGAAAGCTATCTTTTAAAAGGTATATAAAGGTTTCAAAGATATTGAAATAAATGTTTATCATCAAATTCAAAATTCATATCTTATTCAGTGATGTTTTCACGAAGCCTATCTTCCCAAAGCTCTCAGCTGTAGATAAGAATTACAGACTGTGGATGTGTATTATTGTTGATGTTTTTGTTTTTTTGTAAGGTTTAGAAATGTTGCAAATTAGTATTTTAGAAGGGATTAAACTGCGGCAACTAAAGATTTCAGAAAAACTGTATAAGCTGGTCATAGTTCCACATCCTTGCTATGGGTTGCTGCTAATTAAAATTTTCTAACTATATTTCGTAACTATATTAAATTTTGTAACCATATTTTATAACTATATATCTAACTATATTTTATGTATAGCTATATTTAACTGTCTTTGCGTTACTTCAAATAATTACGTAATATCTAAGCACACATTTATAATACGCTTGCTTGATTTTTGCGCGAAATTTTCGGAAAAATCAAAATTTGACTATAATACGCACCCAGAACTTTTCAATATTTTATTTAAAAATAGCACAAATATTTATTAACATAAATTGAAATAAAAATAAACGAGAGAGTCAAATTCGGTAGAATAAAAACTTAAATTTTTAATTCAAAACAAAGAATACTGTGAAATTATCAGTCTTCATCACTTTCACTTGAATACAGCTCATCTATTGTTTGTCGTTTATTCAATGTTTAAAAGTACGTTTTTTTTGTACACGAGTATAATACGCACCCTCATTTTTGTGGACTTAAATGTGAAAAAAAAGTGCGTATTATATATTCAAGATTTTACGGTAAGATTCTTTCCATTCATTTTTTCCGAAAAAATTTTATTCGAGGAAATTACTGGAACTTAAAAAAATTTTGGGGTTTTATGTTTCGCTTAGTAGAAAAATAAAAAGCATTTTTCACGTAATTGTGAAAACTGAAGATGACATCAAGTGAGGTAATCGAAAATAAATTAATAACGTTCTACAGCTGAAAATTACTACAATGGCTAAAATTGGGAATGTAAAAATTCTGATCTAAAAATTGCGACTAAATCTTTTAATCTAAGTTGTAACAACCACATCACTTACAACATCAGACTCATTTCTATTTTTTCTCGTATTAAAAACAAACCAAGGCTGAGTAAAAGGAATCTAATTAACTTTTCATCTTCGATATTTCCCCCACTTATCTCCCATTAAGTACGCAGAAAGGCTAAACTTCGGTAAAAGACTACCATTATCTCATCACGGTGAGTCGAGACATGTGGATTTGTAATATGTGACGTAATCATAATGATATAATAAAGGAAGCATTAAGATAATAGAATTTGGGATTAACGCATTTTGACTGAAAAGTAAGTAGTCTGGGCTTATGCAGTAGAGCTAGGTTTTGCTAGTTCTGTAACTCAATTAACAAATATTGAACTAGCTATATTTATATTTATTCTGTAGCTCTCCCAATCATACCTCTATTATATAGCCTACCTTCCATTACTTTGTTTTAACATGATCCTTTCATAGTGATCCCCAGATTCTGGTGGCTATATTTTTGTGACCATACCAAATTTATAAGTAAACCTGTGGAATAATTGAATCGGTCATTCTGAAAAGGAGCCATCTCCATTTTTTAAAATTTTTCATGAGAAGAAAAAAAACTATAACTCACCGTCATGCATTATTAGTTAGACTAAATTTAGTATTTAATATGTTTCTAAGGCATCAATTCTGATGCAAAAATATAATTTGTTAATATTTTTGGAAACTTGGGGGGGAGGGCAGAAAATTTGGAGAAAAGTGGAGATGAGTTTTTGAAAAGTGGAGATGACTCCTTTTCAAAATGGCCGATTCAATTTAAGGTGGACACTAATAGTCTCAAACTCGTCATAGACTAAGTTGTCCGTCCTTAAACTCTGCAACGCTTAATTTCCGGTGCCGATGACCAATATAAAAATCAATCCTATCAATTCTGTGTATCCCTTACGCTTGTCAGCCTATAACCTGCAACCTATTTTGACACTCTAAAATAGCCTAAAGCGAACGTTAAATGTAAGACTCAAGAAAGCCGTACATACGTTTCCTGAGTAAATGGTCTGTTCCTCGTGTCTATGTTCCTGTTCATACATATTTTTATATCACATTATCTTAGGGCCCGAGGTAGCCTATCGGTAGCGCGCCGGCTTTCGGTACTGCGAGTGCATGGATCGAATCCCGACAAGCGCCGTTAAATACCTTCGTTTCTATGCCATTTATGAGCACGATCCCCCCCAGATGTCGCTCCTGGGGGTGCTCGGTCAAAATTGGAGTGGCACCTAACCAAATCGAACTCCGATCCATGTGGTGCTATTATAAACCGGAGCCTCACTACTCAGGTCGAAGCCTATATGGATCTGGTCTGGAACTTCCGGCAAGGAGGCATTAGGAACAACAATAACATTATCTTAATTTACATATTTTTGAGATTTTATACAAGAGAGTCTAGGAATCAGAGAAGACTGAACATCCGTATCCAAAATGATTCCCGAAGTGTTCCTGTACAAATACCTTGGCAAAAATAGCAATTAACATGGTTGTCGCGATCTTCCACACACTAACAATTATCCATTATAATAGGATCCTTCAAAGAACAAATTGTAGTACATTAATCACCTTTAAAATTACCTTAAATCCGAACAGAGCAAGGAGGTATAAATTTTCGCAACAAATATCAAAAGATACATCAAATCAATTCATAGACAGCGGTACACGTACATGAAAAAGCTCAAAATTTCTGTTAACAAGTGTGATTAGAATTAACATGAGTTGGTAAATAAGCGGCGAAAGCTTTCTTGTACAACAGAGAGGAAAATAAATTCACAGTTAATTACAATGTATATCTTAGGGTTTAAAGCATGATGGTGACAAAATGATTTTTGAGGATTCACATTTAGTGGTTTTCACGTAACATCGCGAAAGTTTTTTTCGTAATATTTTCGGAACGAAGTTCTTTTACGCGGCTTACAGTAGAGTGAACTGGCAGAAATCGTCACGTAACGAAAAAGCGTTATGCCCCTTCCAGGCGACCTTTCCCTCTCTTTCTCTTTTTTAGTAGTTTTTGCATCATCGGGATGGCGTGGTGCTATCGGCTTGGTCTGGAGTGTGACAGTTCTCGAGTTCTTTCCTCGGTGGTGCTGTCAGGTTTATTGGGTGATTTCCTGGTATTCTTGTGTTTGGGCACTGGTTATTTTGACTAGATTAATATGTTTGTATTTATCCTTCGCGGCTGCACCGGAGCTCAGAATATTTTGGTCTAGCATTAGTGATTTGAGTACTAGGCATTCATCAGTTGGTGACATTTGTTCAGTTGTTTGTGAAATGGGAAATGATGTTAAAGTAGTTATAGTAGCTATTTATATATCCCCAAATCAAAAGATTGAGGATATAACATTATTTAGCCATCGATCGTTGTTAGAATATACTGAGGGAGGTTCTAAATTACTTAACCAACATTTTCATAAACTTCCACTCATATTGGCTGGAGACATCAACGCTAACTTCAATGATAAAGAAAAATTTGAAAAGCTCACATCTTTTTTATCAGGTGCATTTGATTTAAGTATTAATAATGACCCAGGCTTGTCGTATTATTATTATTGTATTATACGGTACAGGAGCTTCGTTCCTGACGGGGGTCCCCCTACCGCACAATTTTTTTCACTTTTTTTTTCAAATATCACTATTCATTTGAAAAATTCTACTAATTTGAGAGTAGTAAATTACTAATTGATTATAAAATTGTCAGTAAAAGAAATCCAAGGTTTGCAAAACTTTTAACATGTCTAGTTTTATATCTCGTTCCAGCCTTGTTCCCCAAACCAGCAACACTATAAACCTTTTCTCTGATAATAACTATCAACATTTCAATGACGTGGTAATCAACTCTATGCATCTGTTTCCACATCACCAGAAATGCCAATGTGTGGTTAATTTATTCTATAGAAAGAACTGTAACGGGACTTCGACAAATTTTATTTAGAAGCATTTAATTTCTGTAACCTTATATGTAAGCAGCACCCGATAAATGATTACTTTTAATTACAGGGTGTGTAACGCGCTTTACAATACTTGGCACTTTATGAAGTGAATTAATCATTAGATGAATGACAATTTATCTCCTTTTTAAAAATTTGAGAATCGTCCAATTAAGTCTTTCTAATGTACTAATCGTGTTACAGTTTATTCTGAGTCATTAGAATTAAGCTAGCACGATAACTATTTTATTAATATGATAGGATTATGACATGTCATATAATGAAAAATAGTAATTGAAATTGCATGTAGACTTTCGACAAACGTCAGATTCAGAGCAGAAAATAGTGAAGCCGAGGTTTTTAGCTGCAAGCCACAATGCCTGACAGGAGTCTTATTAATGGCCGGTTATGGTAAATGCTATATAACAACGTTTGAAGGTATCAAATGTCATAGAGGCAAGTTACTTGTCATCCTGCATCTGTCTGTATACCTAAGGTAAACACGCAGAGTAAAATTTCTGTGATGCGAGTATATGCTGACAATGTATGTTCTCTAATTCTTAAAATTTAGCTATTTTCAGTTTTTTTTATCACGGCTAACGGCTCAGTGGCCAAATTCCTGGCATTTGTAAACAGGAACAGTTTCTAGTCACACTATACCAAAAGGATTGTTTCATACAAAAAGTTTAATGACTTATGAAAGTAAAATTTTAACCATTGTTAATAAAACATAATGTTTCATTGGAGAATTTTTACGAATGACTCCTTTTGATTTAAAGACATGAGTAAAAAAATAGCAATTTTTATGCATTATATATATATATGCATTATATATATATATATATATATATATATATATATATATATACACTGGCCAATGAATTAGAAACCTGTGGGATTTTCTACAAATGGTCGATAGCAGCATGCGTAAGCAAAACCTGTTTATGACGTGTATGAAACACCATTAGAATGCTAGTATAAGTAAGGTGTGCAGCTTCATTTCACAATAAACTCAGTAGAATGGGAAAAACGACAGATCTTTCACCATTTGAAAAAGGGTTTATTGTTGGGGCCCGTTTAGCAGGAGCCACGATTGTGAAGACAGAAGAACTCACTTGGTTCTAAAAAGCAGCCATTTCGAAGGTGTTCAACAGTTGGAAGCAGAACCCACAGCCCTTGCCCAAAAGACATAGCTGTGGTTCGAACACAATCAACCAAGATCTTGGTCGGAGTCGCCTCCGACGGATTGTACGGCAGAAAAGGGACTGTACTGTACTTCAACTGACTGATATCTTCAACCAAGGTTCGTCGCAACCGATCTCGGTGTGAACCATGCGCAGAGAATTGCAGAGGATGGGGATTACGTAGTCGGATGCATGGGAGGAAACCTCTCATTTCCGCTCGGAATACCAGAATTCTTTTCCACTGGTGTCTGGAAAGACAATACTGGACAAAAGAGGACTGGAAAAAGGTTATGTGGTCAGATGAATCACGCTATACCTTGTTTTGCACTGATGGAAGACGTTGATTTTGGAGAGAACCCCATGAAGCCATGAACCCATCTTGCCTTGTTCGTACTGTGCAAGGGTCTGGGGGAAGTATCATGGTGTGGGGCATGTTCTGCTGGTATGGAAGAGGTCTCCTGGTGTTCGTCGAGGGTAAACACACAGCCATGCAATACCTGGACATACTGGCAGATCAAGTGTATCATGCAATGATACATTTATATTCCGCAGGTGACGGATACTTCATGGACAATAATGCAACTATGCATCGTGCCAGAATCGTTCGAGATTGGTTCACTGAATATCAATCAGACTTCCAACAGCTTCTCTGGCTTTCGCAAAGCCCGGATCTTAACCCAATAGAAAATGTTTGAGACATATTGGAAAGGTGCATCCGACAGTCATTTCCTATTCCATCCAATTTACAGGATCTTAGGTCTGTGTAGCCAATGCATGGTATTCTTTGGACGTAAATGCACTCCAGAAGCTTGTAGAATCGATGCCTTCACGAATACGGGCTGTTATCCGTGCAAAAGAAGGTCCAATAAAATATTAATCCTGGGTTTCTAATTCATTGGCCAGTGTGTGTGGAGAGAGAGAGAGAGAGAGATATTCAAACTAACGACTAGGGAAACTATGGGCGATAAATATACGTTATATCCCAATAACGAAAATATATTTTCTACACTAAAATACATTTTAATTAAATTAAAAGATATGCACATCAGTTTTAACAATGTATCTATACTCGAACAATTACTTGATGGTTTAAAAAATAAAATAATTTAAGGAAAACTCTACACATAGATTTAAACTAAGAAGCTATTTGACTAGACATCGATAAAATGTACCATCTCAGTAATGAAAATAACTCAGCTGCTTTATATAGACAACGTATTGAGTTATTCTTCAGCCACAGCGTGTTTATAATTTTTCAATTTTTCTAAGGTCTTCTATTCTCCTTATTAGAATAACCACTCTATCATTACATTTTTTATTACTAATGCTATTTCTGCTACACCTAGTTATATTAATTTTAAGATTATTATAATTACTTTTTATGCTACTATTACTACTACCACTACTTCGAGTATTGCGAATAGAACTATTTCTACAACTGCAACTAACACTACTTCTACTATCACCACTCCTTCCATTATTATTTTTAACAATCATTATTAATGTTACTACTACTACTATTACCATTTCTTCGAGTAATACTACTACTATAATTATTCTACAACTGCAACTGAAATTACTTGTTCCATTATTACTATTATTATTATTATTATTATTATTATTATTATTATTATTATTATTATTATTATTATTATTATTAATGCTACTACTACTACTTCTACCACTTCTTATAGACTACTCTACTAACTACTCAACTAACTAGAGTATTAGTACTACAGTTATTATTATACAACTGCAACTAACACTACTTCCACTACCACTACTCCTGCCATAATTATCTTTTATTATCATTATTAATGCTACTTCTACTACTGTTACCATTTCTTCGAGTATTAGTACTACTATTTTTATTCTGCAACTTCAACTAAGACTACTCCTTCCATTATTATTATTATTATTATTTTTATTATTATTATTAATGCTACTACTACAACTACTATTGCTTCGAGTATTAGTACTACAATCGTAATTCTACAACTACAAATAACACTATTCCTTTCATTGTTATTATTTTATTATTATTATCATTATTATTATTATTATTATTATTAATGATGCTACTATTGCTACTACCGTTAATTCGAGTATTATTACTACAATCATTATTCAACAACTGTAAATAGCATTACTTCCAGTGGTATTACTTTATTATTATTATTATTATTATTATTATTATTATTATTAATGATACTACTATTGCTACTACCGTTACTTCGAGTAATATTACTACAATAATTATTCTACAACTGCAAATAACACTACTCCTTCCATTGGTATTACATTATTATTATTATTATTATTATTACTAATGATACTACTATTGCTACTACCATTACTTCGAGTATTATTACTACAATTATTATTCTACAACTGCAACTAACACGACTTATACAGGGTGATTATAATTAAAGTTTAAATTTCAAAACGCTATAAAAAAAGAACCACTGATGAGAATGACGTCAAATTTGAACTACATGTTATTGAAGAAGGTGGAAAGCGTATGGCAGAACAAAAAATTTAGTTTCAAATTTTAGCAAAAGATGGTGCTGTAAGCGGCAGAATCACGACGAGAAATGAGAAATGATTCGTAAAACAACGTCTAAGGTGTAAGTTACACATTAAAACGCATTGACAAATTAGAATTGTTGAGTAATTTTATTTGCATGACTGTACATATCACATCGAAAGGGACAAATCGGTTTTGAACAGTTTTGCGGTGACATACCGCATAAGAACCATTCATCAAAGAAGTTCGGAAATGTCGCGAGACTGGCGCAAAACATGTTCAATATGGTTCCACCGTTGTGTGTAACAAGTTGAAAGCGACAAAAAGCATGTTCCACAACGGATCGCAGTGTCTCCGGGGTGATGTTCAGAATGTGTTGCGAAATGCGTGCCTTTAACTCCGCTAAATTTGCAATTGGAGCACGGAACACAACATCTTTGAGATAACCACACAGCCAGAAGTCACACGGAGTAAGATCAGGTGATCGGGACGGCCAGGCTGTAGGGAAATGACGGCTGATAATTCGAGCATTTCCGAAATGGCGCCTCAGCAGCTGCTTCACGGGATGTGCAATGTGCGGAGGAGCGCCGCACATTGCACCTTGCATAAAAATGATTTCATTCACACATCCACGCTGTTGCAGAGCTGGAATAACGTGGTTGCGCAAAAGAGACGCATAGCGCTGACCAGTGACGGTAGCGGTAACAGGACCGTAAGAACCCGTCTGCTCGAAAAAATATGGCTGTAGGATGAATGATGCCGTAAAGCCGCACCACACCGTGACCTTTTCAGGATGCAGTGGTACGGGGTGCGTTGCCAGTGGATTTTCTGTTGCCCATAATCGACAATTCTGGGTATTGACGTACCCTGTCAGATGGAAATGGGCTTCATCTGTCCACAAAATTTTCCACGGCCATTCATTATCCACTTCCATGCGACCAAGAAATTCTAACGCAAACGTCTCCCTTGCTGGCAGGTCAGACGGAAGCAACTCCTACACATGGCCAATTTTGTACCGATAGCATTGCAGGATGTTTCGTACAATTTTCAGCACCGTGCTCGTAGGCCTGTCCAATGTTCGGGCAATTCCTCGTGCACTGCACGGTTGCACACCACCGGCCGACCCCTGCTGTAATGCTGTGGCCACTTCTTCAACTACCGTCGAATGCACTCGTTTTCTCCCTCTACCAGATTGCACATCAAACGAACCTGTCGTTTCGAATTTTTGCATCATTTTCTTCAGACCCACGACACTCATTGGACCAACGCCTTCTTTTATACCCTTCAGTGTCCTGAACTTTTGCAGAGCTACTCTTGCACAATCATCGTTCTTGTAGTACAGCTTTACCAGCAGAGCGCGGTCCTGCAGTAAGACACCCATGGCGAACGTCTGAGACACGAAATAAGGAACAGCCGTGTACCTGGCGGTTTTATAACACTGAAATGTGTCGTGCGCATGACAGGTATTTTAATTTACATCTTCTGCCGCTTACAGCGCCATCTGTTGCTAACTTTTGAAACTAATTTTTTTCTTCAGCCATACGCTTTCCGCCTTCTTCAATAACATGCCGTTCAAATTTGCGTCATTCTCATCAGTGGTTCTTTTTTTATAGCGTTTTGAAACTTAAACTTTAATTATAATCACCCTGTACTATACCCTTACTACTCCCATTATTTTTCTTATTATCGTTATCATTCCAATTCCGAAAGATTTTTAACCACCTATATATTTTTCAAATATTTACCAATGTATCATTTTTGTTCAAAAACACTTTGCTAAACTGGCAACTCAAGCGCATAAATTTTAATAACGCCCCTATACACGAACAGCCAAGTAGAGGTTAAATCAATAGAACCAAGTAATGTTAATCTAAATATTGCATTAACATAAATTCTCTCATCTGTACGAACTATAGGCTACATCGCAACGTATTTTCATTCTCCTTTACGTGACTTTATTTATTCATAAATAACTCGCCTTTCGCATCAAAAGAAGAATTTAATTGAACACGTACAACGGATCAGCATAAACGTCAGGTTTCTGTAATCTTCGCCCAGCTGCTACAAAGAATTTCGGAGGGAAATCTGATTCATCAAATTTCACCGAGACTTGATATCTAATTAATTTTATCGAAACCACTCTTAGGAGAAGCCAGCTTTTGTTACCTAATAATTGGATATATGTAAATCGTATAAAGTCTCGAAGGATTGAATGCAGAGCTCCCTCCTGATTAACCGATCACTGTGTTATTTTGTTGCGAATAATTTAGTGTCATGCAAAACATGTCTGTGTTTGTATTTAAAACGAATGTGCGTATTCTTTGATCTTACGCTCAAAACCATTGATATTTAGAGGCTTTTAAAAACCCCATATCGCTATTAGGATGTAGACTGAAAAATATGAAACTAACTTCGCATAATGTTGTTCAGCTAGGTTATCACAATGATAACTTTTTTAAATTTTACATTCCCGTTTACAGTTTTAACGTAGGATTACGTTCCTCTAAAACGATCCTCCAGAAATTCAGATGTCCTGCGTCGTGAATTATCATTTTGGCAGCACGCCAAACCCAGTCTGTATTGATTGGGCAAGCAGTAAACAGTTAAAAAGGAAACTCCCAAAATGCGTCAAAATTTTGACATACATACATTATATATATATATATATATATATATATATATATATATATATATATATATATATATATATATATATATATATATATATATATATATGTATATATATATATATATAATGTATATACATATATATATATATATATATATAATGTATATATATATATATATATATATATATATATATATATATATATATATATATATATATATATATATATATATATATATATATATATATATAAACGTCAAGATGATGTCATTTACGTATTACTCCAAGACTTAAGCCCCAAACCATGTGTTTATCTTCTATGTCAAACTTCCTCAACGTGATTTCTAAAAATGCAAAGTGTGCTTGCAGTTCATTTTAACAGACTTTTAACAACGAACCGTAACGAGTATGAATCGATCCAACAGTCTTTGAGGACTCCGGATCCAGTGTCCCAACATCTGATTAGCTAGCTCTGTTAATCGATCTCCTACTTCTTCAGTCAGAAAACATCTGTCAGTTTAAAGAACTCACCAGATATTGTATATCGAAACATGGCGCAAGTCCTTATTGTTAATCTCGTCCACTCTAAAATATAATATTTAATGTTAAATAAGACAACAAGGAGAAAGATAGTTTTTACATAAAGAAATTAAGAACTCTAAGCACTTTTACACTATGACCGTGCAATGAGCTTCTAACTATGCACTATTTTAATAAGTTTTGGATTTACTTTTTCTTCCAGCAGACGACAACGAAAAAATCATTTTTTTCCTTGCGGTGAACATAAAGCAAGTCATTAAGTTCATTTTCATTCAGCACGAAGAACAAACTCCGAGAAAAGCAACAATTAAAATCTTAACAAACGCTGAAGTTAAAAATGTCAAGTGGATTTAAACGAATAAGCAGAGCCCGCGAATCGTAAAGGGAAATATGGAAGTAACACAGAAGAATTGTAGCAGCTCAAAATTAACAGTTCAGCTACTTTCCCTTCAGGTATTAATTAATCAGTGAAGGGGTTAAAGAAAGATTAAAACAATGTCGATTTGCGTGTGATTGTAGACGGTAATTGGAAAAACTGCGTAATTAAATTTTGAAGCTTATCGTCACCCTCTTGATCTCCACTTTTCATATATACTCATAGATATCAAGTTGAAGGCTTACTGCGAGATAACTTAATTAAACATATTAATCTATTTATGTTATTTATTTATAATACAACTAATTTAATTAATTATTCGTATAGAGAAGGAATTTTCTGAACTCAATAAAGATAGAATGATTTTGGTGACAACATTGTACGTTAATTTGTCATCCTTTAAAAATACTCCTTTTTCCTAGGCTTAGAGACGCGTTTTCCTAATTAGCACCGTCGTTTAAAATTAAAATAGTTTCCCCGCAAACAAATCATTATTCTTTGAAGACTTTGGATCTATTATTCCTCATAAGTTTGAATAGTTTTTTGGAACTCAAAGAATTTAGATGACAATTTTGTTGGTTAAGTTACCGTCTCTCAAAAATTTTTGAGTATTTGCTCTTTTCTTTCTTTATCTTTTCTCAGCTTAGAGCTATATTTCCCCAATTAGATCCTGGGCGATGGACGAATGTCTGGGGATCTGGCATTCGGTACCAGAGTCTGTGGGTTCGAATCCCACTCTTTGCCGTTCGGAATCGGCTTTAAGCTGTAGGTCCCGGTCTAAGTAACCCTTGTGTAGCAAAAGTTGAGCGTAGCGCTCCAAACCTAACCAAACCCAATTAGATCCGTTTTTTTCAAAGAAAACCAAGCATAGGATTTCAGAAACTGGTATTAATTATCCCTCATAATTTTGAAAAGTAATTTCTTATACCTCAAACAATGATTTTGCCGACCAAATCATGGGTTAATTTTCCTTCTTATAAAAGTTTTCGAAAATTTATGTTTCCCTCTCTTTTCTCCTCGACATAGAGTCTCATATCACCACTTGTCAATTTTCTTTTAGAAAATAATTATTTCTTTTAAGGTTTTGAATCAATTATTCCTCATAATTTTTAGATATATTTTCTCTGGGCAAATTAATGAATATTTTTGATGATAGCATCGTTGCACTGCCCTCTTTCTAAATTAAAACATTTACATTTTTCTGTCTTTTTTAAAGAATCACATTTCCTTATTTAGCGATAGCGTTTGCATTAAAAGTTGTCATTAAAAATAGTTTTACTGTAAACAAAGGGTTACTCTTCCAGGTGACAGATATAAAATTTGAAAAAAAAAACTCATCTTTCGACGTGCTCATCTAAACGTGATAACTATGGAAATCTGATCCAATAATAAATAACCTTCTTCTATTCTGTTTTTTAATAATTCCAAGAGTACCGTATTCTTACAAACATGGCATAACCGTGGGATTTTTCTGTATTGGATCATATATGAAGGCCTTATTTGAATAGTGGTCCAACTCCACTTTTTAAAAAAATGGAGATTGCCTCACTTTCATGTTCATACAAGTCATTTGTATCTTATTTTTAAACTGGTAAACCTCTAGCTTAATCTGCTGCCAACAGAGGGCATTATAAATCAAACTTCAGCAGTCATTTCTCAGCACTCATTAGACTTTTAGGCTCTGTATCTCAAAATGATCAAGAATGGAGTTGGACCACTACTCAAATAAGGCCTTCATATGATGGTAAACTTCCTTAGAGTGCAGCTATGAATTCAGTTGAAGTACATTGAGTAAAACTCATGCAATACTGTTATGGAGACATCACCTTCTCTTGCGTTGTGTTCAGCAGAAAGGAAAATCAGCTCTTCAGGACAATCAGGACTCCGGAGCAACAAGACACCACGTTGAAGTCGTTTTCATGACTCTTTATTCGGACATACTAATACATCGAACAGACTTCCTTATCCTGTGAAAAGTGAGAATGAAAACTTAAATCCGTCTATGGTCAGCCGTTATAAAGCAAGGGTTGCCAGAAAAGTGTGTCTCCAGGAAAACACCAACAGAAAAAGAACTTGCCAAGAAAAGGTGGCCACCACCATACCCCTAGTAACTGAGACATAATGAAGTACTGCCCCGCCAAGAAAGCAGCCAGTCCCCCAAAGACCCCCCCCCCCTCCACGACGGCAGCAGATGTCCGAGACAGGTGACCGAGGCGATTGCCTGCCAGTCACCACACAATGCGACAAAGCAATTCCAGAAATCACAAGCTATGGGCGGGAAGAGGGACTGTAAGGCATTTGCAAATATTTAAACCGCAAACAAAAACGTCACAACAATACTAGTTAATAATACTTTTATTTACTGTCATTAAATAAATTAAACATGAGTAAAATCATAATTCAATACAGTTAAAATGCTAAGGAAGTGAGCCATTGTGGCATACACATGATGGCTCACTGCCAATTTTTTTGACTCTCTTTTATACCAGCATCACAAGCTGTGAAGTTGACTCTGTTAGAAAATCTGCATACTGCTGGTCTTCTTCGTTGTGATTTTTGGCCGAAGAATCGAGTAAGAAAGACCAACAATATGCAAACTAGAAATTTTAGTATGCCTGTATTAAGGAACGCTCATTCTCTTTTTTATCAATTTTGCTTCTCTTAAACCAGTGTTTTTCAACCTTTTTCGAGCCACGACTTACACGCCCTTGCGCCCCCTTTCTCACACAACGCATTTTCATTAAAAAAAAGCTTTTTAAGGCATAAAGAGAAAACACTAATGCATTTTTCATAATTTAACTCCACCTACATGCTAAATTTAACAAAAAGTAAATTTGTAAGAAATGGAGTATTAAGAAACGTGAAGGAACATAAATCGCTCAGTCAAACATGTGTAAAAGCAACAACAGAACAGAACAGAACAGAACAGAACCTCGTTATCAGAAAAAAAATACACCTACCGTATTGGCTAAGAATTACATAACAATAAAAATAGGAAACTCTTAACCTAAATAAATTGCTTCATTCTGTTGGAGAATCTGCAGTTGTAATGCCAGAAGTGACCGCACGGTGTATGAAAGACAAACTGGTGTGCAGAATTTGTAAACTGTAATCAGTAAGTAACCGCGATTTTCATTTACCACCAAATAAAGGCAGTAAATTTCTAACGAACAGAATTTGCGTTCTAAAAGAGATTTTTCCCTTTAAAAAACTCCCTTTCCGTAACACAGTTTCGTGGTAAACAAATATTGATTATTTTTTTTTTACGCTAAGCAGTTATTTTAATTAAATAAAACTGAGGCGCACCCCCAGAAAACACTTCGCGGCTTTGGGGGTCATGACCCACAGGTTGAGAAACCCTGTCTTAAAATATAACTGTACACAGAGTCGAAACTGGAACCTTCTATTTTCCGGGCTGATGAACTAACCCTTATACCTCTCGTCTAAGTCATGATGTTTGTCAATATAGTGCCTCCATGCTTATTACACGCTTTAAATTACTTCGCTGTCCCATGCGTGCATTCAAACTAAATAACAAAATGCAGAGTCTTGTTTTCATTCAGTGCAAAATATTTTTTTAAATGTCACCGTAACAATCCGTCCGACTTTCGCATAACATTAAAATTTTTGAATCACATACAATATTCAGTTAATTCTTTCTTTTATATCACGATATAACATTATTTTTATGACAACCTACACATTATTTTCCTACGCATTTACATACTTCGTACCTTATTTATCTATTACAATATTTCCGATAGTTTGAACTACAATAGAGGGGAACTGTATACCTTTTTTGAATTTGACATAAACATTTTTGAAAATTTTAAAATATTTTGAGAAGATTCATTCACACACGTACATTGAGAGGTGCGTTGTTATGGCAATATTTTTAATATACCAGCGAACAATTCACATATGAATGGAGATCTTCCTCAGGCGTATTCATTTCCATTTATTTAAGAGAGGAAAATATCTCTTTGTTTAAACTTTAAGAGATAAGGTCTATACACAAATGTCAAATGTACTCTGCTGTAAATAGTTACTCTGAGAGCGGAATACGATAAACAGTTGTCTGGGAGGCTATTCAGACTCGATACTCCTCCGGCTTGTTATCTTCAAATCATTTAAGAAAAATATTTATTCTGCGACAGTTTGCTATATTTTTATGTCAGGAAAATGAAATCTTTTGAATGCAAAGTCAACACACGCATGATATACGACTGAGAAAGGGGCTTCCGGGAGGCTGTATTTAGATAGTGCTGCTGTAAACCATCCGTATAAATAGTGAATAAAACAGACGCAGAAATTATTTTTTCAACGCGACTTTGAGTTTTTTGTAGGATGCATTGCTCTAAATTAGTCGTTCTTAACCATTTCAGGGAAATGGAACGCTATTATACACACACACACACACACACACACACACACACACACAGATAAATATATATAACTTCGTGTCGTTTCACACTCAGGCAGGTAGCTCAAATGCAAAGGAAAGATTTAACCAAATTGCCCCTCTACCAAGTGCAACTCACGCCGACTGATGAAGCAAAAAATATCTACGAACTTAACTCTCTATTCTATATTAGAATTAACATCGAACCCTACAAATCCCCTTTTAAATCCAGCCAATGCTTTCAATGTCAGCATTTCCACCACCACTCTAAAAACTGTTACATGAATCCTCGTGGCGTTAAATGCGCAGGGGATCACCACACGAAAGACTGCCCTGATGGGAAAAAAGCTCTAATCATTAAATGCTGTAACTGCCAGGGTGACCATCCTGCTAATTATCGTGGGTGTCATAAATTCCCACATAACATAATCGCCAAAAAGAAGGCAGAAAAAGAGGCAAAAGAACAAGAAATTAATATATCTAAACTAGTCACTCCTGGTATTTCATATGCCCAGATGGCAAACACAAATCCCACCATCAGTAAGGAAACCAGCCCCCTGCCTGCACAGGATTCTACTCCGGTCCCTAGTCAAGCCCCCGTTAATGGCAACACTTTCCCTTTAATCAAACAGTTCCAAGAAGTTCATCAACTTATAAATAGTAGGATTGAGAAGTTAGGTATTCCTGACTTCTCAGGCATACTAAATCAACTAAGATCCATAAAAGCTGACATGAGAAATAAAGAGACCGCTGAGGACAAATTATTTTGCTTCGTCAACGGCATGCGTTTAGCCACTCAACCTCTGTCGTAACGCTTTTTGCTAATTCATATTGTTTCATACTACCACGCAACGCAATTAGGGAATGTTCCCTCATGATTCCTCCGTTTGTGTATTTTCCCCAGACAGTCGGGAAAAACACATGAAAATGCAACTCTTTTCACCCAACTGCCTAACTTCTTACTGAAGATTACCCTTCTGAGAAGGGTTAGTTCATCAATTTCGAACTGCGAGAACTGGAATTCACTGAGTCTCTTGCCGAGACAATTCAAGGCCCCGTCAACAGGGACATTAGTGAAAAACGAGTTCACATCAAAAGAAGCCATCGTGTGACCTTGGGGTCTACAGCCATGAAGTTTCTTCACAAAATCCAGAGAATTACGAGTAGTGAAGGAGTTGTTGCTCAAGAGAGGAGCAAAATCAGAAACCAAGTGTTCCGCGAGTTTATATAAAGCAGTGCCAATACTGGAAACAATAGTGTGGCCTTTCTTATATTGGACAAACCAAGCGTGCTCTTAAATTTTGCTTGAAGGAACACGAGAGTTATGTTAAAAAGCAAGAGTTAAATCCCTTGTCCATTGCTCAACACGCCTGGACTTTGAATCATCGATTTGACTTTTCTTCTGCCTCCATTATTCAGAAATGTCGCTCGCCTGCCGATCTTGATTTCTGGAAAGCTTATCACATTTTTAAAAATTCGGGTTCTTTGGTTAATGATTTGTCAAGCACCCCTGTTTTTCCTCAATTGTGGAAAGGGTTTATTTAGCCGTGTTGGCCTGTTTCTTCAATTTTTCAATTTTCCCCCCTCTTTTTGCCACTAGATGGCGCTGCTTGCCCTATTTCGGTCTCTCCGCTGCTTCGTGTCTTTGGGTGCTCGGCACGTTGCAGGTTATTTAAGTGCGTGTGCACTGGTCTGGTCGCTTAGTCTTCGGCTTTTTTTGAGCTGCCACTAAGTTCGTTGCACTGATGAAGAAGCTCCTTTGTAGCTTCGAAACGACCGTATGCAAAATAATTGCATCTTATTGCTATTTGTGCTTCATTTTAGTTGGTTTTCCTGTTTATTCCTAAATGATTTTCCAATCCATTCAAATGTTAATTTAACTATTTTTGCGGACGATACGGCCATCTACTCCTGATGTAGAAACTTTAAATACGCGGTTATCAATATCAATAAATACATGACTATCATCCAGCACTGGCTCGACAAATGGAGAATCAAAATTAAAAACGAAAAGTGTATTGCAGTAATGTTCACAGCAAAACGTAAAAAATCCTATATTAATCATCAAATAAAAATCGGAAACACCAAGCTCCCCTGGTCTGACACAGTTAAATACTTTGGCATTATCCTTGAAAAAAATATCACTTTTAAACATCACATCATACATGTTAGGGACAAGTTCCGAGCAGCTCGCAGATTAATTTACCCCTTAATTGCTCGGAACAGCGAATTGAGCATTCATAATAAATTGCTCATGTATCAATTGTTTCTTCGTCCAATTTTAACTTATGGGGGCCAGCATGGTCATACGCACATTAAAAAACTAGCTTTGCAACAGAGTAGCACGATCAGGAAATCATTAATGCTCCCTGGTATTTCCGTAATGTAGATATTTACCTTGAAATCGGTCTCCCCACTCTTAATAACTATCTTCAAAAACTAGCAATAAACTTCCACAATAATAATGATAATGATTTACTTAAAGATTTAGCAGACTATGATCATGCTGACCCCTCAAACAGGAAACGGCCCAGGGCCATCCTGTCTCTTAATTTTTTGTTTTTCTCTTTTTCTTCCGAAAAAAACTGATACTTGACTTGCCAAGGCAAAAAACATCATAAAATTCTTTTAAATCCAAATAAATATGTCTTACTATCCCTAAACTCTCTCCTCTCTCATTGCTCACTTTAGCATCGATAGTAGACCCTCCAATCTACTGCCCTGCAAGATGCTTACTCACTTTTTATCTACTATGAACTCACGGATTATCAGCACACCTATCACTTTTCTCCTTTTCTCTACTCTATGTCTGTTGGTTCCCCTCTGCTTATCATCGGAAAGTCTGCAATGGAGGGCGTGGCCCAGGAATTGCAGTTGAGTCCCATTTTCCTATGTTCGCACTCAGGCAGTCGAGTCGCTCACTCGCACGTAGAAGAGAGACGGTGCGTTCGTCTAGCGGAATATAGGAACGAAGCGACCTTGATTTCTCGTGAAGGAGGCACACGTGCAGTGGAAGGCAGAGCTCGTGGATAAGCAGCAGAGTCAAGTGCTGTGAGTCGACTATCTAGTTTTATCGCAGGTTTCTTCAGCTGTACATACTGCATCATATCATCGTTCTTTTTTTAATAAATGAGCTTTTAGCGTTCTAAAGTAAGACGTGTGATTTTAGAACTAATCACAACAATTTTACAGGTGCTGCCATCTTTTGACAGAACGGTGAAGCAATGCTGAACAAGTAGTGTCGTCTTCTAATAGTTGAAATCAAAATATCAAAAAAAATCAGAATACCATGCAATCGACTGGTATTTTCATGAGGAGACCTAACCGAATTTGTTACCTCAAGGGAATCTTTCTGATAGGATGAAGGTCAAGTCAAAAGACATCCCAAAGACCCGAAATCCCCACATTGAAAACAGAAAATCAAAAGCATTAGATCAATTAAAATCACAGCACAACATTAAAAACTCAACACATTAAAAAAAACACGAAAATAGAAATTTACAAGCAAACTTACCCCGATTAGAAGAAAGTGACAGTAGAAATGAAGAACCAGCTATTTATCCTGAAAAATTAGTAGTACCGCAGTAACCCAAGAAAAAGATATCAAATTACATAAACAAAATGAAGACACTAACAGTCGAATAAGCTAACAGAAATCTCCAATAAGCGCTCAACGTAACATAAATGCAAGATAATTGAAATCAAAATACCAAAAAAATCAAAATAACGCAAAATATCTCCAAACCTTACCGTAATGTGTTTGCTCGGTAGTGAAATCCTTTGTACACTTGCAGTCAAGAAACATGCCTAAACTGGTGGGTTTCAGTTTTTACAAGTCTAAAAACGTTTGTTTCTTATAGAAAACAAATATGGAACTTGTTTGTACAAAACTTACCCCCCTCAGATGGTAAGGAGAATAAAAACTATTTACTTTCAACGTGAGTTAACGGTATCTGTTGCAATAGAATCCTCTCTCAGCCGTTAAAATCTCTCCCTATTCAAGGAAAAAGATTATTTGAACCTTCATTTCCTAACTGAAACTATAAATTATTAATGAATTTCAGAACTTGAATTTAGTTTGAGTAACTTAATATTAGATGCACATTATAAATCATGGCGTGGTCACACCTGCACGTAACGACATTTTGTGACTTTTATAGACCAGGCGAAATTTTATACACCAGTAAAACTGGGAATTATACTACGATACCATTGTAAGGCGCTGCGTTCAAAGTTAAGCTGTGGTAAAACTTCATAAAACATCTCTAAAGTATATATAAAAGTTATGTTTGAAAGCTATTTTTAGCTTCTTTCATATGGTTCCTTCTTTACCCTCACTACTCAAAACAGTTCGTCTAAATATAACAATCTAGTAGAAATATACTATTTTAACTCATTAATTAATGTTACTGTAATGTTTAGAAGATATATATGGATGTTTGCTATAGAAGTTGGATAAATAAATGTAGTTTGTAAGGTATGAAAGAAAGCAGCGTCTCTTTAGTTTCGCTCATCTATTTTGCATTGTTAATCATTTTATTCGGTTAATGCTTCAACATTTTCACTCCGCTAAATCTGTTATGAGAAACACTAATTTTCTGAAAGCGCTTATGATTTGTGTTTAGCTGAGGAAAAATAGTAGGTTTTATCAATAATGTTTCAATTTTCTTGATAAATTTATAAAAAAATTATAAGTTTTGCAATTTTCTAAGGAAGGTAATCTTATGTATACGTCAGGCTCGCACCTGACTTATCCTAATTGGGAAAGATGTGACTAGTTTAAGTATGATCGACAGGACCATTAACAACTGAAAGAACTCTTTAAAAGAGGACTATTCTGATACTAAGTGAAATGAATACATCATTCATAATGGTTAGGAAAAATATCCTCAGTGCAGGAAGAGAGGTGACCTAAGAATGCAGTGAGCCTTGCGGACGCAGCCGGTATGTACAGGTGAATGCTGAACCACAGAGAAGCGGGCTGCCGAAAAAAACACTGCAAAGGTGACTCCCGGTAAGCATGATAGATACTGCACGTGGTACGGTGGAACTTACGAGAACTTTTCAAGGAAGGTTATAAATGAACGAGACAGTACGAAAAGAGATGTATATAGACTCCAAATAGGAATATAGAGGAATATAGACAAGGCAATCCAAAAAACCTAGGCAACCTCATTTGAATAAATTTCCCCAACTCCCGCAACTTAATTGCAGACAATGGATTTCTTTCCACTGGCACTGAGTCATTTTGGAACCTTTGTATTACTTTGAAACTCATTTGGAGACCAGCGGTATTTAATAATTAGCATCCAAGACTGATGAGTATTCCTCATCATTGAATCGGAGACAATCTATCTCAAGACAGGAGTAAATACTTTGTTTTTAGATGAGTCTTTATAGTTGCAATCTGCCCTGTAGAATAAAATGAGCTCAAAGTTACTTTTCGAAATGAATATACTGTGATAAGGACATCATAAAACCGGGGATCTGTGGCTCTTAATGATAAGGCACCAGAGTTATTTCGTATTCCTTAAAAATAGGTTGAAGTTGGTATATGTATATATGTGTGTATACTGGCTTGCGAAATTTTAGGAGCAGTTAGTTAATCAGCTGCTACTTTGGAGTGAAATGACCTGTATGAGGAAAAATTATGCAAAAGGTTCCTTGGGAGTTACCGAACCGCTGAATTAAAAATGAAACGTGAACAAGAACAGAAGCAAACACTAAAAATGTCTTTGAACGAAAGTGGTGACACTGTCCTGAGGACCATGAGACAGAAGGTAACTGTGAAAGATTAAATAAAGAGAGAAGCGTTCCTTAGTAGGCAGTGGGAGCCCTCGAACACTTATACACCACGTTTGTGCGCTGCGAAAATGATGTTGCGTATGATTTCCTGCGGTAGCAGAACCGATTGATCTGTAAGAGAATTTTTCAACTGCTGAATAGTTGCAGGCAGGTGAGTCCGAGCCACTAGCCGACTTCCTAGAGCATCCCATATGTGTTCAATGGAATTCAGGTCGGGGATACAGGCAGGACAGTCAATGCGCTTAATATCTTCACTTTCCAAGTCCGCAACAACAGCAGTAAGTTATGGCGTGACGCTGACGTCTATAAAGTCGATATTTATGGTGCCTCTTCCGAAGCACCGAAAATGTCGTTAGAAGGGGACGGTACCACCGTCCAGTAACCGAAGGTCTGTACGGTCGTCCATCATAATGCCTTACCAGATCAGAACACCTCTGCCGCCGTATCGATCAATTCCGTTCATGTTTGCTTTCATATTGATAACGTGCTCCATCCTCTCGCCAAATGAGCTATCGGCCAGAATCACTGCTAGGGCTGAAGTGACTTTCCTCAGTAAAGAGGACGTTCCCTACTGCACTGGTGCCCAATCCCTATGCTTTTTACACCACTGCAGATAATGGCGCCATTGGGGAAGTATTAAACGGTACGAAGCGGGCAATTATACCACCTCTGTGGAGTCATTTGGCCACAGTAAATCGCGAAACCTAGCGTCTGGAATTGCTCTGCAGTTGCTTTGCAATGGCTGCCGCTGTCAGTCGACGTGTACCCTTAGCCTGTACAACCATAAATGGTCGTTGTTTTTCGTGGCCAGCCATATCAAGCCCGTCGAACAGACGCTATCGTCTCCTTAAAATTCTCCCTTCCACAAGCTTCCAAATGATTCTACTGTGTGTAAAATCGTCTAAATGTTTCCTAGTGACCATTTCGGAGTCTGCAATATGCAACGAAAATCACAGAATGTCTTTCACGGTCGTACGTACCATTCAGAAATCTGGAGAGAATTCCCTAACTTCTGCTTTTATTGTTCATTCGTTATGACACCACATTTGACATCAGGAATCCAAAATTTCAATATGCACTAGCATACTGCTGATTATCAGTTATGTAAATCAATTAGTTAATTTTCAGGTTGTAACCTTTAAAAATAGTGGTGTTCCTTAAGTTAAAGTGAATAGAATGATATTTTAACAGGAATATATTAATGCGAATGGTTGCTGAAGTTTTCTAACCAAACTTTCACCGGAAAGTTTATTGTTTGGCTTTCTAATATTAGTAAATAATAAGGCTTAATAGTCCTTCTACAATCGTTTTTTTCAAATTGTCCTTTATTCCATTATTTAAAAAGCTGAAAAAAATTTTATTTCATGTAAAAGCTTGTAAGTGATAATTAAAGGATACTACTGGTTAATTAACTTTTAAAGCATTTAAAAACATGCGTCTTTGATATCACGACATAACCTGTAAAAATAAATAAAAATATGGTTTGAAAATGCAGTGTTCGTGCATGGTAATAATTTTATTCTGGATTATTCATTAAAAGACAGGCACATCATTACTACTTTCTTTCCTATTTGGATTACGGATAAACTTCAAAATTCCTCCTGCTGCATCGGCCCTTTCATGTGATTTTCTAAATTAATCTTAAATGCTAGAAAGCATGGCAAACGTTCAACTTCATCGTGAGTTTCAGATATCAAAGTATATATTTTCCTCTCACGAGAAATATGACGGAAACGTAAGAATACAGTATTTTGTTTTCAAACATTATGAGGAAAGAACGTGAATAACATATTCGATCCCCCATTTTCTGTATCCTTTTGCTACCGTTTTAGGAAATTGAAAAAACTATCGGAGCAAGAATCTGAATATTTCTCAAAAAATGTATTTTTGTTTCCTCGCCTACATCGCTCTTGCTTGAATTTTGTTTCGCTTACAAAATAAGAAGCTTTTCGAAGAATATCTTTCAAATTTTTATCTCAAGGGGTAAAAAAATAAGTTTATATTCTTATAACTAATTTTAAAACTTCTGTAATATGAACTAAAATGTAGTTACGTGAAAATGAGTTCATATATAGTTCGTTAAAAACGAAAGAATAACATTATAACGGACAAAGAAATGATGATATAAGACTGTTCTTTTTCGTTCCAATGCAGCAAGCGCTTTGTCTTCCGACATTCGCCCATGATCCTGTGAAACTTTTTCCTAGTATTTTAAGTTTGTGTAAGGGTCACACATGCAACACGCACACACAAACACAAACATATACACACACACACACACACACACATATATATATATATATATATATATATATACAATTATACATACATACATATATATATATATATGGTAGGTGTCTCTAATATCACCTACTCTAACTTTTTTTCGACATTTCATCCACTTTTTAGTTTCTGATTGGCTGGAAACTCAAATAACATCGCTAAGAACTATTTCCTTTGGTGTCCTGAGATCAACCAGCTCCAAAACCAGTGCCAGTTTAAGTTATGTAGCTAAATTGGAAAATTTGAAATTTCCAGTGAACCCCAGAGCGGTTCCTAATATTGCCTACCTCTGTTCCTATTACCGCCTATCAGGCGAAATTAGGAGCACCTGTTAAAAGGCGTTGCTACCAAAGTCTCTGTTTAATGCACTTCCAAATTGTATAAGCAAATTTAGAATTTGGATTCACCTACCCGGTCATTCACTGGATTCTTTGGAGCCAAAATTTACGAAGACAACAACCAAAACAACTTAAGACACCATATAGTTTCTGTTGTCAGTGATAAGAGCGTTGTAGCTATCGCCGCTGTTAGTAGGAACCCATAACTAAGACGTTCCTGCATTTTCTCATACATAGCGTGAATCGTACTTTGGAAACACGAGTAGGCGATATTAGGCACAAGGGCGATATTTGGGACACCCACCCTATATGTATATATGTATGTTTGTATATATATATATATATATATATATATATATATATATATATATATATATATATATATACTTCATTTAGTTCATATTACAAAAACTTCTGTAATATGAACTAAAATGAAGCTACTGGAAAATGAGCTCATATATCGTTCATTAAAAACGGATGAATAACATTATAACGGACAAAGAAATGATGATATAAAACGGTTGCTTTCCGTTCCAATGCAGCAAGCGCTTTGTCTTCCGACATTCACCCATGATCCTGCAAAACTTTTCCTAGTATTTTAAGTTTGTGTAAGGGTCACACGTGCAACACGTACATACACACAAACACAAACAAACACACACACACACACACACATATATATATATATATATATATATATATATATATATATATATATATATATATATATATTTATATACATATATACATATATATATATATATATATATATATATATATATATATATATATTTATATATATATATATATATATATATATATATATATATATATATATATATATATATATATTTATATATATATATATATATATATATATATATATATATATATATTTATATACATATATACATATATATATATATATATATATATATATATATATATATATATATATTTATATATATATATATATATATATATTTATATATATATATATATATATATATATATATATATATATATATATTATATATATATTTATATATATATATATATATATATATATATATATATATATATATATATATATATATATATATATATAGGCTTAATGCGAAGGGGGTATTTTTTGCTCCATGCATGAAGTGCGAATTAAAATTTTCAAATGAACCTCCCTTTCCGTTTTTATTTTCTTTTTCCCGTTTTATGAAACGGCTCGACGGAATACTGACAGAGGTATCGTCGGCGAAAAAGAAATACGTATAACTTCTTGATGACATATACGCCCGTAAAACCAGAAGAGTTATTCAAGCAATTCTATGCCAGTCTCTCCAGTTTTTGATAGCACCGAGCCATAAAAAAAAAACAACCCGAAAGAGAGTTACATTACAAACGACTTGTATAAATCACTGCTAAATGAACATGAAGCAATTCACTCAATTTCATCCGAGAAGAAATGGTAACGATAAAAAAAAATGAGAAGGAAAGGGGGAACGAATTTTCAGAAGCGTTATTGCCAGCAGTATATTTCCTCTAATTTCACCTGTCAAACTGCACACAGTGACTGGGTCTCAGTTCTGGAATGATTTCTGGGAAGAAAAAAAAAGAGGGAAATAGTAGCAAAGCGTCGGAAGGATCTTAAGTTTCTGCGGAATTTATGAAGTCTGAAATTCTCCCTGGAGATCATAGATTGCAGTTCGGGATGGAATGATTAAAAGTCAGGAACGGAATAGGTGCTCCTAAAGATCAAATAACCTTGTTCTTCGAAAGTACGCATCCATAAAGCATGGGTAACATTACCACAGTTCTTAGGGAGAAAAATATAATTATGCAAATGAAACACGCTCTCTTAGACTAAAATATAAATTCCGATTTTCAAGTGTATTACGTCTACTGAAAGAAAGTTTACCGCAGCAGTTATCATAATTGTATTATAAATTTATTAGTCACATTAGAGATGGATATTTGAACTTTAACTTTTTATCTTTGAGCTAATTTTTATTTTATTGTGCATTATTTGGAATGAGATTTAATATTTAAAAGCGTATTTTATTGCTCTGAAAAGAAATACTCTTTATTAAATAAATGAAACTGTATAATATTTTACGAAATGGTTTTCCAAACTTAAATATTTTGTTATAAATACTAATTAGTGATAGGTATAAAATGCTATCTGGTAAAAGAACAGTGCGTAAAGTATAGAGCCATTTCTGCATAAAAAATTAAATTAAAAAACCTCGAAAGTTATTTTCACGTATAGATATTAACAAAAGCTGTATCTGAAAAATGCTTTCGGTGTGAGTAAGAATTTCAACTCGAAAACAAAATACAGTAATAAGCTGTCTCAAAAATATAAACGTTTAATAAACAATAAACTTACGTTTCTACAACTGAACCATATTTTAAAATAACTTTGAAAATTATCTCATACATACTGTTAACGAAATTCTGAAAATGTTCTGGGTTTATTCGATACCATCTTTGTTCAGTCTGTTCCTTTAAGTCTCTAGCACTTCAGGAAAGTTGTTTCACAGATGACCCATTACTTAGATCGTTCTGCAGAATTATTAAATCGAAACTTTATCTCACTTAAATAAACAGTGAGCGGCTTGTCTAACGAATAAACTCAATTATTAAAGTTATAACTAAATTATTACTCATGGACTCAAGATATGAGTCTATTTCAAACAACACAGAACTATTTATTACATTACGAACATCAAAAAACTTAACTGACGTAGAAAAGAATACTTCCTGGTTACGAGGCTAGCTCGCACTATGACTTCGCTTCAGTTCTTTTTCGCAAAAAAATCGTCCATTCGCCTATACATCGCAAGTTAACATACCCCATCGGTGCTCAAATGGGTTAGATCGAAACCGAGTGGTGGCCATTCCATTACTGGCCATTCCATTATGGATTTTTTTGTGCAGATTCCGAAAATGACCTTCAAAATTCCGTATCATACCACGTTTTTTCACAAAAGACGGAAATGTGAAAATAATAAAACGGTATTCTAAATTACATCGTTATAGGGCAACGTTCGGAACAAGTGAAAATGTTCTCTGAAGGGGCAGAATGATTGTTTAAGGTATAGATAAACATCAATACCTAGCTCATAATGGAAATGCAACTGTTTTATCTGTATGACGTCCCGATTTGCGCCACTCACAAAGGCGAAACATGAGAGAATTTATCTTATGTGGAGGGGTTGCTGAACTGGAAAAGTGGATAAAGGGGATCGATGTCGTTCGGTGTACCCATGGTGTGGCGTGAGCCAAAAAATCATAGTGACGACTGTTACTTCTGCACAGTGATTATCGTGGGCCATACCAGAACCAGTAAGCATAACATTGTGTATCCCAATATCCTATCTGCCATAAGATCAGTGCCCCATAGTGAATCCATCCCTGTGCCATCCCCGTCCAATATCAAGCCCCCCAACAGACACCGATTCAGACGATGTTACAAGCTAGGAGATGTACAAACCGGACATCATAGAGGATGAAGCCCCATTGTCATTTACAGAGTATGAACTGAATAATTTGGTTAACGGTCTGAATTTACCTAAAGATGCAGCAGAGCTTTTAGGATCAAGACTTCATGAAAAGAATTTACTGTGCCCTAATACGAGATTCTCCTGGTACAGACACCGAGAAGCAGAATGGGTTCAGTTTTTTGCAGAGGAAAGTGGTTTGGTATATTGTCGAGACATTCCGGCAGTCATGAAATACTTCAACATCAATTACAATTCAGGACAGTGGAGGTTGTTCATAGATGCCAGCAAATCTAGTTAAAAAGGTGTTTTATTACACAATACTAACATTCATCCATCCATTCCAGTAGCACATTCTGTGACTTTGAAAGAGACGTACGAGAACCTTAAATTACTGCTGGAAAGTGTGCAGTACAAATCTCTAAATGGTCTTTGTGTGGGGATTTCAAGGTGATTGCAATATTGCTCTGCTAACAAGGAGGCTACAGAAAATTTCCTTGCTTTTTGTGTGAATGGGACTTCAGAGCAAGGATGGAACACTAAGTTCGGCAGAAGAGGCCAAACAGAAGTACATTCACACCTGGCGAAAAAAACCTTGTTTCAATTCCACTGGTTGATCCCTCGAAATACTGTTGCCACCTTTACACTTCAAACTTGGCTTAATGAAGCAATTCGTGACAGCTTTAAGCAGGGACAGTAAATGCTTTCAGTATCTGTGTGGTAGGTTTGCATCAATCCCGACTGAAAAAATTAAAACTGGCATTTTTGTAGGCCCTCAAATAGGAAAATTAATGGCAGACCACAAATTCTAGAAAACCATGTGTGAGTGCGAATTGCGAGCATGGACAGCATTCAGAAATGTGGTACACAACTTTTTGGGGAACACGAAGGCTTCGAATTACTCTACATTAGTTGAGGAGCTGCTGGAATCTTATAAACAGCTTGCTTTCAAAATGAGCATCAAAATTCACTTTCTTCATGCTCAACTCAATTACTTTCCTAACATTCTTGGGGATTTTTCGGAAGAACATGACAAGCACTTCCATCAGGATATTAAAATGAGGAAAAAAAGAGATACCAAGGAAAGTGAACTGTACATATGATGGCCGACTATTGTTGGATGTTGAACAAAGATTGTACGGACGCACACCGAAGACAATGCAAAAAAGGAAGTTTGAAGTGGAGCCCAGTGGTCAATGTTAGGTGTGTTTGCTTTTGAATATGTATTGATGTTTATCTGTTCCCTAAACAATCCTTCTGTCCCTCCATAGAACATTTTCACACGTCACAAATGTTGCCTTATAGCAATGTCATTGAAAAATAACTTTTTTAAAATTTTCACATTTCCATCAATTATGACAAAACCTGACGTGATATGGAATTTTGAAGGTCATTTTCTGAATCTGCGCAAAAATTCCATTCAGATACGCATATTCATTTCAAAACAACAGAAAAAAGTTTAAAATTGCAAATCAGTGTTATCCTGCTGGAACGTCCTTAAATTATCTTGAAGTCTGGGTTCATCCTTTCATCTGGGTAGGTCTTGGTAATCTTCAAAGTTTTGTCTGACATTTAGCGAATCAATGTCAGTAGTGTAAGACGAGGTCGCGCCAAACCCACAACAGTTCCCTTCTACTCCGTCTGCTGGAGAAAGTTCAAGGCTCACATCTCAAATCCTGCCAATTTCAATTCTAACCATTCAAATCAGCCAGAATGAACGTCTTCTCGTCTAAATAGAACTTCTTCTCATTGAGAAGAAAGTAATAATCCTTTCAACCGTCCGTTAAAAAAACATAATTGTTAAAAAGAGGAAAAAAGGGTTTCAAAGGGTATATACACTCAAGAGCCAAAACATTATGACCACCCCAACATTTTGCAATGAATTCTCCTGGATGACGTGGAAGGCACGTGATCAGGTGGAAGTGGTATTTAACTGCTGCTGGAGAGTCTGAAGAATCATTCTTTCACTTACTTCTGTGTGTGATGGGAAAGGCTGCGGATCTAAGCGACTTTGATAGAGGGCAGATTGTAATGGCTCGAAGGCTCGGAACAAGTATTTCCGAAACTGCACGACTCGTGGGTTGTTCGCGACCTACAGTTGTTAGTACTTATGCAAAGTGGATGAATGACGGTGAAACCAGCAGTAGACTACATAGTGTTGGACGTCCACACGCTATCAAAGAAAAAGGTCGCCGGAGACTGTCTCGCATGGTGAAGCAAAACCGGAGCCAGACAGTGGCTTAGCTGACAGCCCAATACAATGCAGGGCCAAGTAGAATAGTATCGCAGCACACTGTTCAGCGGACACTGTTGGATATGGGGCTACGCAGCAAACGTCCCACTCGTGTGCCTTTGCTGACCAAGCGTCATCGCCAACTGCGCCTGCGCTGGGCCCGGGAACATCGCGACTGGTCCATGGATCAGTGGGAGAGAGTTGCCTGGTCAGATGAATCACGGTTTGTCATTCATCACGCCGATGGCCGTGTCAGGATACGCCGTCTTCCAGGCGAACTGTTGTTCCCTCAATGTACAGTAGGTCATACACAGGCCGGTGGTGGCGGTATAATGCTTTGGGGGACGTTCTCTTGGGCGTCTCTGGTACCCGTGGTTGTGGTAGAGCAGACCATGAATGCTACAGGGTATCTGAACATCATTGCGGACCAGTTGCACCCTTACATGGCCTCTCTTTTTCCAGCTGGAAATGGAATGTTCCAACAGAACAACGCCCCGTGTCACAAGGCTAAAATTGTGTTGGAGTGGTTTCAGGAACATGATGCTGAATTCCAGTTAATGTCCTAGCCGCCTAACTCACCGGATCTCAATCCGATAGAACACATTTGGGATGTCATGGGACGGCAGCTCAAAGACCACCAATTCGCAATATCTCGGATTTGCGTGACCGTTGCTTAAACATCTGGTACAATCTGTCTCCGGCCATCTACCAAGGACTAGTGGCATCCATGCCAAGGCGGGTTGAAGCTGTGTTGCGCGCCAAAGGTAGGCCAACTCGTTATTGACAGGTGGTCATAATGTTTTGGCTCTTGAATGTATATATAAAGAACGGATTTCTAAATATGAGAGCACCTTACATAACCAGGATAGTTTAGTTGAAAGATTACAGGCTTCGGGATAGAAGTCCCGGTTTAAATAATTGGTTTTAATTAATACTTACTGCATATGTAATGAAATTCTTGGTAGGCGTATGTTGTTGCTTATGCCCCTTGACCGACAGTAGACATCAGATCAAGTCCCGAAGTTTATGGGCGATGAAGGTGCGGCTCCTGTTTTGAATTAGCACCACAAGGGTCGGAGTCCGACTTGGCTAAAGGACCGGTCCCGTAATTTTGAACCGAGTCAAATGACGAGACCGGAACACTTGACCCCGCACCTCCAGAGGTAAATTTGAGAACTTGGAGGACATTGTAGCCACGCCCTATTTTACGTGCCCCGGCCACCATTGGTGAACACGGCGGTAGATTTGTAGCGACGAGCATCGAACCAGGGACGTTCAGATCACTGGCCCGCTGCTCTTGCCAACTGGACTACCGCGCCCTGGCGTATGTAGATACATGAAATTAATCAACTGCCCATCACTCCATGGACACCATCTACGGGAAGTGACATTACATGTTGCGTTCACGCAATAATCTTTTCGATTCTTTTGCACAAAACAAATAAAGTCAAATTTAATTTTTTTTTCGTATTCTAGAAGCAGGAAGCTACGTTTTATTTTCGGAAAAATAGGTATTATAGTTTGGGATCGTAAAAGTATGAAATATTCATGTGATTTTCATTGCTATATCCACCGGCAAGAAGAGGGAAGAATACTTTATATATCACTTTTACTTTAAAGTTCATTAATTTTGGGGACATGTAGGAAAACTTGCATTTTTTTCTGCCAGCTGCTACAGATAAGATTGTTGACCTTCGGTTGTTGTAAAGTTTCAACTCAGGAAAGGACGCCGTTGATCTCCTCTGTCTTCTCTAATTATAGCCATTTCTACGTCCGTTGTTATGTACAAACACTTCTTTTCGCCCAAGCTTTTGGCTGTATATATGACATAAAAAAAGCAGTGTGAGAGAAGTGGTACTTGGTAAGGTACATTAACCCTCTAAGGTTAAATGATTGTTAGAAAGCTTCTCTCCGGATCTTGGTGAGAGAGTTATTTTAAACTTTATATTAACTTTCCATTCAGTCATCAAGATTTTTCAGATCAGTCGAAAATCCAACTAATGGGATAAGGACTAATGAGGTTTTACTCATTGTGAGAAACTTATTGCTGATTGGTTTTGGAGCGTTAAGGTCAATCGCTACACACAGACAAAATAGTACGGAGCATATAATTGAAAGCTGATTCGGAACAGCTACAAACACCCACGCTCTCTAGAATACTCGAACCCGCAGACTCTGATAGAGCTAGCCAGTGCTAGTCTGTCAGCCATTATTCTGCAGTTCTCTCAACAGACCTGTCAAAATCATTACTTCGAAGTAATGTATTTTATCATTTAAAACAACAACAATACTGTAATAAGAGTACTTGGTGTAGCCGAAAATTAGGACTTCATATTAATTCTTTAAACCATTGGATTAAATGTTTGCTAACACATGGAGGTGGCACATGGAATACAAACAACGGATAAATCCGCAAAGATTTCTAGCGATATTGGACATTCTAAATTCACCCAGTCGATTACTTGGTTCTTTGTACCACAACTAAAAGATAAGCGGCACAGTCTGAGGTTTTAATAGCCAATAAAACTGTTTAATTCTGCCCACAACAGCCAATAAAATCATCGCCTTCAATTGAGTAGCTTCGCAAGATTTTCAGTTAAAAGTCATGCTGTTAACTACCTCTTAAACGGATTCGCAGCCGGGTTTTATTTCCGCCATTTTTAATTCCGTAAGGTTTAAAGATGTGTTGCTCTGAATCTACACTCTTTTCTTTTTCGACATAATGTAATACGTTTACTTTACTTCTTTTCCGCTGTACATGCAGCTGTATAAATAATAATTCTGTATTCACATAGAATTAATTAAACGGTTAATTTCAAACAGAGTTAATCAAACGATACATATGCTTAAAGCGCAAATCTGTTGTTCATCAAATGTTATAAAAGGATTAATTGTGTTATGCACTGGCTTTATTAATTGGGTTATGTGCTTATTCAATCAAAAGACGTTTAAGAATATCTATCCGCAAAAAAAATTCCAAAACGGTGATATAAATATCTCGCTTAAGTTTTTTCTCATTTTGGTAATCCTATTCCTTTGTTCTAGAAACTTATAAAAATTCCAATGGCAGTTCGTTCTCAAAACTGATTCTAAAGAATAATTTCGCATTAGCATTTTGCCATCAGTGAGAACAATTTTTATAATTTTAAGTCTATGAAAATTAGGAACAATAGAATGGAATCTCAAATCCCCTACAGTATCACACTGTGCAATATATTCATTCACAAAGATCATGATGAAAAGTTGGATTCAAATCATACATTTATTCGTGATAAAAAAATATTCATTCTCCAATGAGATCGTAAAAAACCTGGACGTCGAACACTGCAGCATTGCAGCGAAATTAAGAAGACACGTCCCGTAGACATTTAAGTTCGTTTAATGACTTTTGTACTTTTAACAATACTTCTAGTTGGATTTTCATAATGGTTCTTAAAATTACTCTACAGAATGATTTATTGCTATCATAAACGCTCCCATCGCCTTTAAATCTGAATTACTTTTATGGAGTACAATTGAAATAAATCATGACAGTTTTCCTCTCGAGAAACTGAAATCCTAAATTAGTAATTTATTTCAAAGCAAACTATGAATTGTTATTAATGGGTCTTTATTTTCTTACACGATTTCTTCGCGGTTATTTAGATATCCTATCACTTGCTTAATTACGGTTCATGATTAGTAACTCTGCGTGTATTTTCCTCTTGTGGCTTAATAAAAACGTTGATTAAATATCTCACATGGTGATATGTTCTAAAATTAGGCGCCATTCCGGTAATACTTCAGTTATAAGTAAAACTGGTGTATGAACGCACACTTTATATGTATGTGTGGGTGTGTAAGACGTGAAAAATTAGATCACTATTGTCCATCATAAAGTCGTAAGTTCGTTGTATCATATACTCTATGCAAAATCACTCAATTTTAAAACATAAGACAATTTATTTACTCAATCATAAAGGAACCACTGTACCTTTTGAGCCATTTGGTGCCTGTTGCATACAAACACATCTTAACCCTCAAACGGTACAGTGGTTTGAGACGAAATAGATGGTACGGTCGGGTCGGATCCAACCCGATCTCTTTCTTTGATGAGTTTTTGGTAGAAATAAGTACACAATGAGTATTTTTGTTGTATAATAACATTTATTGATAATATTTTACATGAAATAAAACCCTTTTTGTAGAAATAATGACCAACGTATTGTAATTTTGCTAAACTAAGAAAGTCTCTTAGGCATTTATAGAGTTTTAGTTCACTTTTACCCAGACTTGGGTGTATATAATTTGAAGTGGTACTCTAAATGAATTTGATACAAACACAGTTTATACATGAAACAATGTTTATTGAATTCGTTGCACATATAGAATTTGCTTTTACAGCAATAAGCATACGTACTACGTGTACGGAATATATATTAACATTCAATAGAAATACACTTTGCTAATACTAACAAACCAGCAGAGAGTCAAACCAGCAGTTCTGCCACGTAAACTTTGGGCCCCCTAAGCACTAGCGCAGGATAGCACCTGGAGCTGCTTTCCTCGTAGCTCCCTTAACTCGCTTATCTATTAACCTTAACAAAACCTTCTTCCAATCTGTATTAATCAAGCTGCTTGGTATTTATACCAAGCGCGTATGCCGAAATTAGCATATCTCAAGCAGCTTCTTTAATTCATTCACTCAAAAGTTCGATTCTTGTGAATCGAATGTTATGTATACCTTACACATTTAAATAGAATGTTGTATGTATTAGGTCTAATATGTAATTTAGTCTACCTAGTTGTAGAAGTTACTGAAACCAACTTTCCGAGCACAAAAATGTAAAAGAATAACATATACTCACATTTTTGGCCTTCAAAATCGAAATAAAAAATTAAAAATATAAAATAAAAAATTTTTAAAAATGACTAGTGATCATGAATAATGTTTTTCAACAAAGACACTCGTATTTACTTATTCCTATATCTAGCAGGGTGGTCTAGTAGATCTATCTGGTAGGGTTCCTTGTCAACTCGATCTCTTGTAATGAGAGGGGAGATATATGTGGATTTAGAAGTTTTTACCATTGCTAGAAATATAAGGTCATTACCTGGTGATTTTCTTATACCAATTTATCTAATGGTATACGGTTACAGAAGTAATATCTTCAAGAAGGGTCTTTCGCACTGATTTATTCAAAGTCCTGTCTTCTTCCTAAGATGTTAGCTTACTATTTTGCAAGGATGTTGGCTGCCTTCATGTTCCTTACCGCATCTTCCCCATAATTAGTGAGATTATTCAAATATTGGCTCACCGACTTATCAAGTTTTTTTTTTTTAATTTTCATGATTTTCCAGAGTTTTGCTTCTTTTCTTGGATCTAATTTGTTACAAAGCTCTGCCCATTTTAACTGTTTGCCCTCAGCAATTTTTTCCTCTATATTAAGGGTGGCTTCAAAGAGTAACTTTCTGTTGAATTCTGTGTTGATTAACTTGAGTTGTTCATTCGGGTTATCTCTTTCAGTAATTAAGGAATCGGTGTTGTGATCCTTCCAATATGGAACTCATTTGTCCTTACGCTTGCCTCTTGGGATAAAAATTTTTGTTGCTGTGATTTTATTCATAGCAAAACTTTCAGTCTATCATCGAGACCTTTCAATGAAGACATAATGGTGCAAAAGATATGCAAGGGAGAGAGGAATCTGCCCAGTCTGCTTTGCGGACTGTGCAGTAGTACCCGGACTTGCGGCTGTTCCCCGATTTCCCCTTTTGATCAACTGATTCTAGGTTGGAGTTGAAAGAAGTTACGATGCAACGGTTATCACTAACAGCACTTCTCATGATTTTGCAATTCGACGATTATGGATTTGGTAACTAACCGCAGTTAGATCTAAAACTGATTCTGTACCTGTGTTTCTAGAAAGGAGAACGCTTTTTTCCATGTTTTTATTAACTCGCTTTCTTGTTTGTTTGTGTGTGTGTTTGTGTGTTTGTCTAGTACAAATCTTGTAATCGATTTTTAGCTAACTTCCCGACTAGCTAGACATTTGAAACTTTTAGAATAGCTCAGAACACGATGACAATGCATTTTTTTAATACTTTTAGCCATCTTTAAGCAGAATTGAATTAACTTTCAGTCATTTTCAGTTAATTTTGCTTTGTAGACTGGTGCAGCCATCTATCGACCAAAACGGGAACGAAAAGTTAAACGCAAGTTAACTTCCAATTAACTTTATTTTCTTTCAAGTTGATGGGATAATTCATCAAAAAATTTTTAAAAACGTATTTATTAATACATAGAATTGTCAAGTTTATATGATTCAACAGAAAATTTAAAAACATGGTATATAAAAAGTTCTTTTTATCTTGTTATTATTTTATTATATAGTTGAGAGTTTTTGGTCTGTAACGAGTTCTTCTAGCAGTTGTCCTTTCGGTATTTTTAAGATATCGGTCATTTTCGATCCTTTCTCTGACCCTTTCTTTTCGCCAGACGAATTCTCGCAGTCGAAACAAAAGAGAAATTCCAAAGACTGACTCAATCAAAAGGTGCATTCCAAACAGTGAGCATACAATAGTGAATATTCTTTTCTTCTTAAGCTTGTACACCAAAGTGGTGGTGGCCGTAATCTCTAATGCATTTCCTTCTACGTTGATAAGCAGCGATTGCAGCACCGGACTTAGCGTTCAGAACCGGGTTTCCGTTCTCAAATTTTTCCAGAACCGGGTATTACTCGATTTTGAATAATACGTGAACCACGAAACATTTGCCCCAAATATTAAATTAAAAAAAGAACTCGTTTAGAGCACATGGTACTTCAGTTGATCTTGAAGCATTAAAATCTCAGCAATATTACAAAGTTTATTGTTTTTTACAGTTCGTTAGTGACTGCTTATCAATCATTGAGTTATGAGGGTGATAAACGTTAATTAATGTGAATGAGTTTCCTGAGTACAGGATTTCTATTTCCTGAAAACCCGCTTTACTTCGAATGGACTGATCACTGGCAGGGAATTTTTCATATTTAACTATCTTGCTTTTAACTGTGAAAGTAAGTCTACCTCCTGATCCGAGGCAGTCAGTCTAATTTTTTTTATTTTCCTGATCTGTCTATTTTTTATTGTTGCAAAAGCTTTTCTTAAATTTTGTCTCTTCAAGACAGACAATATCATTCTTCAAAAGAAGGCTTTGCAGTTCATATTTTTTCTCTTTGTGTATTCCTAATTTTTAACAGTCTTAATTAATATGTAAAAATGATGTTATAAAAAACTAAGATTTGTTATTATTAATAAACTCTGACTGAACATCAAGATAATGAAAAATAATTTAATTAAGAATGAATAATCTTTTATATAATGAAATTTAATTACAATATATTATTCGTTGTCTGGCTATTTTGGGGTTTCTATTCGACAAAATTAAACAGAGATTTTTATTTCTTTAAGAGTATATTATAAGAATTGCTTTTTGAAAAGAACAAATTCCGACAAAAAAAGAAAATCTTACTTATTTCCCCTTTTCTTAATATTTGGTAGCTCCGCAAACTGTCTTCTAACTTTATCATTTCTTATTATGCCATCAAACTGCAGGAAGACATACTGTGTTGTTCCAGGCATTAAAATGTGAAAACAACTTGATGAATTGGGGAAAACATTAATCTGTTTTTACTGGAGGAATAATTCTAAAACTATAACAATGCCCTGACAGTGTAATTAATGATTTTAGGAAAGAGATTTTTCATTCTGAAATCTTGTTTATGATACTTTTTTTTTATTAATTGTGTTTTCCTTTTCTGATAAAGCTTGGACCAAGAAAGTATAAATTATTTTTTCTTTAAAAAAGGAATTAACTTTATCTAAGGCGAAGGCTAATAATGTGCTGATTCTACAAATTAATAAATTTAATGGTGTTTTTTGCAAGCAAAGTAATTTTTCATTCGGGGAAAATGTTTAATAAGAGAGTCGCTGTCTTTATCAAAATATAATGCTGAATAAGATGAATTATTTTCTCTGGTTTTCCAATGAAAGATTGATCGATGAAATGTTCTTTAAGTCTCTTTGTACTTTAATTTACATCTTAATCAATATATTTATTTTATTTCAAAATGCAAAATATGTATTTTTTAAATAGAATGCAGGGTTTTCTTTACTAAAGTTCACCTGTTCATGACCTTAATGAGTAAATACTATAAATCCGTTTGAAATTTGAATCCTGTTCAAAAGAGACAACTGGGATGACAAAAATAATGAAAAGAATTTTCAAAATTCAATCACTAAATGGAAATATGACATTGCATCTGCTAATATTACGACGCCAAACATTAAGTATAAACTTAATTGTGAACATTAATTATTAAAATTGAACTGTAAGCATTATTGCGAATAGGCCTAATTTCTCTTATAAGGGTCTAATTACATGCTTCTTATTAATGGCTCGTTTTATATAATATTCGTAGTCAATGTTTTAATATTCTAATAGAAAGTACATCAGTTTTAACATGAAAAACTTTCAGCAGGAGCCATAAGATTTATTTTAAGAATTTTCTTATATCTGTTATACAAATTTTTCTTTTGCCTGCAAATTTCCTTTCATGGCTCAAAACTTCCCTCTCAGCATTGTTGAAATGGTTTTAGCCGAAGTGTCCTGATCCTCTAACACCGTTCTTAGTTTAAAGGACAACGCTTTATTATCTAAAGGATCAACGCTTTATTATCTAAAGGATCAACGCTTTATCTCAGTGTTTTATTACGTAAAGCTGTTTTAAAATTCTAGAAACAATGAGCTGAAAGTAGAGCTAAATGTGGACGATGGCCCAATGACCATTCGCTACTAGAGTCTGTGGGTTCTAGTACCACTCTTGGCATGGACGTTTGTAGCTCTTCGAAATTGGCTTTAAGCAGAAGGCCCCATTCTAATTAGCCCTCATGTAGCAAAAATTGACCATAGAACTCCAAACTAAACCAAACCAGGACTATATGATCAGAAACAGAAAGGTAAATTTTAGAACATTGGCCTTTCAACTAGGAAGTATGAAAAGGTGGGCAAACAAATTTCAGACGAGCCAACTGAAAAAAATTACTGTGAAACGTTTCGGGAAAATCGATGGGACATAATCGTCATGTAAGATGGTGCACCACGCCTGGAAGACGGATAAAGCAGACCTCAGGCTATCGTTCCAAAACCGATCATTTTATCAGTAGACATTTCTCCTATCGAATATCATCAAGCAATCTTGACTTGCGATTTTTGGCTCTGGTGATATCCCAGATGCGTTAACTATAAAGGTAATAATTGAGCTGATCTGAAAACTATAACATTTTAATAGGATAGTGAACTTTCAAAATTATGAAATTTGTCCAAAAATTCGATTTTTTTATTTTGTTGAATTGTGAAACTACGGACGAGTAGGAATGTGTTGCAAAAAGAATTTTTAATTTCTGTGATTACTTTCCTAGCTGTAGGCATTTGTATTTAATTTAGATATTATGTGGTTACTAATAGCAATAACTTTAAATGTGTTTTTCTCAAAATAAAATTTTTCATGTCATACGAATATTCAAACTGCTCCAGGTGCATTTCTAATTATCGTATTGCTTTCAAATTTAAGTTTTATATACTTAACTGTATATCAAATAAATCTTATTGAAAAAATTATGCTTCGTAGCTCAGAATTTCTAAATTTTGTACTTGAAAAGATGATTTATAGGTATTTTGCGTAATAAAAAGGGTGTTTTCACTATTATTATTTTTTCTCTTTATATTTTTAATGGATGCTTAAAATAAGCAATAAGTTTCATTGTTAGTTCTATAAGGTATCCTGTAAATAAAAATGACCATATTATATGCAAAAGAAATGCGCATAGAACATTTATAATTAGGCAAATTTTTGATATAATTAATAATTCATAATTCATAAATTATTAATATTTCATCTTTAAATTTTAACCACTTTTACATATCTATGGTACAAATCACATATTCAAATTTCAAGCAAATCCATTCAAAACAAAAAAAGTTAGGTTTGAAGGTCCACTGTCCCCTTAAATCACAAAGATTTCTCAAAAAGATTCACATACTGCCGTAGGACATACTCTTTTTACTAATAACTTATTGCCGGCAATAGTGGATATAATTTTGCTCTAGAAATTGACGAAACAGCTGAATTTTAATTATGAACACCCTTTATTTTAATGAGCTATTTGTCTGTCTATATATGCCGCTAATTATCTGCGTATCTAGCTATCAATATATTTGCTTATTTTGTTTTCCCGCTGTTATTTTCTCACTCTCTTTTCTAAAACTTTCTCCGTTTCTCGTTTTTCTCCCATCTGTTTTGCAAATCTCCCAATTTTTCTATCACGGCAGATGGCAACATACTCTCGCGAGTCTGTCTGTTAAATACCACGAATATCCTGGAGAAGAATGACATATACTTCCAAAGCTCAAATTAAGATACCCTTTTTTTTTGCCAGTTCTAGTAAAATTCAGGCTCAATTTTAACATCCTTAACTTGCATCAGTTTTTGTTGTTTTTAATTCGTGCTAATTTTTCATGTTTCGTGGTTAATAACATTAAACTACATGTTTGTAACCAGTTACCTTTGATGATAACTTAATTTACAAATATCGTACTTATAAACTTCCGATAGAATACAGCACTACATCCTGACGTATAGATTTAAGATTCGAATTAATCTCTATTTGAGAAGTGTCGAAATTAATGGCTCCCCCGAACTTTGCCTGGTATTAAACCGTAGGATTTCCGAGGCACGCACTGCCTATGTAGTTTACTTTCGAATATTACAATAATTAAATTGATTCGTCACAAGATCGACGCGCGGGTTCATCTCTGATACTGTTGATCTGATATTTCACATCAAAGGCCCTTTCCATTAAAGGCAGGAGTATTGATGCGTCAAGACAGGTTTGATGTCAAGACAGATATATATGTAACCGTCTTATTTGCCAGCCGAAGCGAGAAGAAAGTCGGAAAACGGTTAAATAAGCTTCGAGTATATTAAATTACACCGTATGCTAAACGTATGGTCGGATGGATAACGTGGAGATCGCACGCAAATCTTTTAAGAGTGCTGCTTTGTTTAACAGAGACTGGAATTCTTGATTATAGAGCTCAAAGCTTTGATGCTTTACTTGTTTAAATCGATCTATAGCAGAAATGATCGGGCTTTTTCTTACGGGTTGGGATAGCATGTATCCCAAGAATACTGGCCCAAGACTGAATATATATATATATATATATATATATATATATATATATATATATATATATATATATATATATATATATATATGTATATATATATAAATAAATATATATATATATATAATATATATATATATGTATATATATATATGTATATATATATATATATATATATATATATATATATATATATATATATATATATAAATAAATATATATATATATATATAATATATATATATATATATATATATATATATATATATATATATATATATATATATATATATATATATATATATATATATATATATATGAAGGTTAAAAGTACAAGTTGCGAAACACTTTGAGATTATATTTATGCGATATCGGAACTATGAGTTTGTTTTTACGTAAATCAGCATAGCAAAATTCCGAAGTAGAGTTATACTTCTGTATGTGGTACCCTGATCTTTAGGAATAAAAACATGGGCGTAAAGAAAAAGTTATAATTCACTCTCTGATTATTTTTATTCAATAGCAAATCTTTGTTTGACTGTAAATCAGTATGGCAAAAAAACTTACCGCTATAAAGCCATATTTCTGACCATAATTTTAGAAAGAGAAGCTTGGGCGTAAAATATTACCAATGAAACCATTTAATAGTATAGCTATATAATGCAAAAACTCTCAGTTTGTTTGACTGTAATTCAGTAAAGCAAAAGAAACGCAGCACAACAGAGCCATATATCTAAATGCGGTTCCCTGATCTGTAGAGAGAGGAGCTCGAGTGTAAAGTATTAGTTAAGATACCCTCTCTCTTCATCTCTGAACACTTGAAAACCTTTCAGTATGTTTGTCAGTGACTCAGTGCAGCAAATAACCGTGAGGAACAGAACCATATTTCTGAATACGGTGTCCTGGTATTTTGAGATAGGACCATGAGGGTACATTATTATCTGTGAAGCCTATCTGATTGTCTGTATATCTATAAGTTTGTCTTTCTTAATTCAACGAAAATACATGCATTTTACTTGCCATAATTCTGATCGAAGTTGTCTCAACTCTTTTCTGAGATAAGACAGGTAAATTCTCTAAATACTAAGAAATAATTAATCACGATTCTTAAATTATCAGTAACACAAATAAACCGTCATGTCAGTGCATTATCAAAATACATGCACATTAGTGCCATAATTCTTATTAATCAAAGTTTTCATCAAGGTTGTTTCAACTCTTTTCTGAGATAAGACAGGTAAATTCTCTAAATACTAAGAAATAATTAATCACGGTTCTTGAATTATCAGTAATATAAATAAACCTTCATGTCAGTGCATTATCAAAATACATGCACATTAGTGCCATAATTCTTATTAATCAAAGTTTTCATCAAGGTTGTTTCAACTCTTTTCTGAGATAAGACAGGTAAATTCTCTAAATACTAAGAAATAATTAATCACGGTTCTTAAATTATCAGTAACACAAATAAACCTTCATGTCAGTGCAGTTTAAAAATTAGCTTGAATTGTTATTAACCTATGAAGAACGTGTGACAGTTACGGGGAGTCAAGTTTTTGTGAAATTTCAGAGAACAGTCTTACAAAAAGAAACCTTCCTCCCATTGCCGGTGATTTGAGTAACCACCTGCAGATCGAGAGAGACTTGATTCTTACCCAAACCTTGGCACAAAACGCATTTCACTAATACTTTAGCGCTCGAAAGAACGATTAAGGACATTTTTGACCGATACGATGAAATCATGTTGAAAACATCAAGATCAATAAATTGGAAAAAAAATAATATGTTCAATAAAACCCTCTAAGTCATAGGCCTCATGAGAAAAACAAAAAGGCTTAAAATTTAAGAAACATTTTAGATTTTATCAAGTATTAAAATATAGGGCCCAGAGGATGAACACGGAATGTTCGTTTTTTGCCTCGGCTACTTTTTTTTTTTTTTTTTAAATGAGAGAAAACAGAAATGAATTATTGCGTTTAAATGTTGTGAACGTTGTAGTAGTGCAAAACCGGTTTGCACTACTACAACGTTTGCAATTTTGACCAAAAGTTTGCAATTTTGACAGCAGTATGGAGGTCAAATCGTATATCCTTCGGGAAGGAAGAATATACTGCTAATCGACGATTGAACGGTAGTTCCAGTGTTGTAACGGTCAGGGTTGCCAAAAATTGAGAGTGATGATTACTGCACTACCCATAGTCAGGGCCTTTTTTCGCAAGGGCAAATCGGGACTTTCCCCAGGGCCCCCTGATGCTAGGGGCCCCAAAACTGCACTCTTTAATGTACAAAGTTGTAAGGTATAGACAAGATTCGATTCACAAGAATCGAACTTTTGAGTGAATGAATTAAAGAAGCTGCTTGAGATATGCTAATTTCGGCATACGCGCTTAGTAAAAATACCATGCAGCGTCATTAATAAAAAAGGTTGAAAAGGTTGTTAAGGTTGATAGATAAGCGAGAAGGAGCTACGGGGTAAGTAGCTCCAGGTGTTATCCTGCGCTAGTGCTTAGCAGGCCCAAAGTTTACGTGGCAGTACTGCTGGTTTGACTCTCTGCTGGTTTGTGAGTATTTGAAATGTGTATTTCTATTGAATGTTAATATATATATTCCGTACAAGTAGTACGTATGCTTATTGCTGTAAAAGCCAATTCTATATGTGCAACGAATTCAATAAACATTGTTTCATGTATAAACTGTTTTTGTATGAAATTCATTTAGAGTGCCACTTCAAATTATATACACCCAAATCTGGGTAGAAGTGAGCTATTTTCTCTATAAAGTCTCTTTAACGATGTTTCTCAACACTAAAATAGATAGGGTGCCAGATAAGTGAAAGTTTTAAATTTCACTTTCTGTTTCAGGAAAAATGTTAAACTATCAGGCTGTATCAGACATACAACAGAAGGTGAAAGACATTTTCAATTTGATGTGAAACATGTTTATGAATGCTTCATCTTATCAACCATACACTGTAATAGCAAATATAGGCCTCGCACTGAGGGTTGTTTGGTTTAAGTCGTTATTAGAATCAAAATTTAAATCAAACATTTTTTTTTAATCCTGATTTTTAATACCTTTTCCTCACATGCTTGGTGTATGCACCTAGCACTTCTAATAGTATAATCCATGGATAGTTCTTATTTTTATAAATGTTCATACGGCGGGGGGCCCAAATAGCATCTGCCGAGGGGCCCCCAGCGTTCATAATCGGGCCCTGCCCATAGTTAGCTCCTAATGAGAGAACAAATATGACTTACTAGCTGAAAACCCGCGCTTCGCTACGGAGTACATTCAAATTAAATACAACGGTCAACGTATGCAATTTATGCCAAAAAATAAATATATATATTTATAATAAATGCGATGATCAATGTATACAATTGATGTAAAATATATATCTATCTATATATATATATATATTTATAAAAAAATCGTAAGGGATATGCATTTTTTTTGGATAATATCCAATCGTCTGCTGCATTAGAAAGAGAAAAAAATATTTTATTTTGTCTATTTAGTTGTTACGCACGTGACGATAAATTTATTGAAAGTACCAGAAAAAGAAATCACGTGATCAGCATTTAATAAATTAAATTCTAAAAATTAATCTTTAAAAATTCACCAAAAATCAGGAAATGGAGGTAAAAATTCGAAGAAAATTTCATTTTGAAGGAATTTTTATGATCTTTCTTGTGATATAAATTTTATAACCCTCAATGCATTATTTTAAATGGAAACGTAAAAAAAGTTTAAAAAACAGCTTAAAAATTTAATTTTAAAAAATCTAAGAAGAATTTTTGAAAAATCTTTCTTAATGCACCCCTACACTATTAGAAGAATCGCCATGCAAAATTTCAGCCCTTTAGGTCCAGCGGTTTGGTCTGTGCGTTGTATGTCAGTCAGTCAGTCAGTCAGTGAATGAATGAGTCAGTTACGGAACTGTTTTATATATATAGATAAGGCGGGGGCCCAAATAGCATCTGCCGAGGGGCCCCCAGCGTTCATAATCGGGCCCTGCCCATAGTTCGCTCCTAATGAGAGAACAAATATAAGTTATAGAGGTCTGAGAGAAGATTTCGAGCATTACAAAGTCAATAAAAATTAAAAGACTTCTGGCTGGAAGATACAATGAGTATCTGTAATAAAACTAAAGGAATAACAACAAAAAAATCTATCAGAGAGACATGTTCTTGAACATCTGCTAACTATCGTCTCAGGCGTTAAAGCTACTGTGTACTAAACCTATTGGATTCGCTCACCTCAATGTAACCTATAGGGAAAGTATGTCCAAGTATTGCCGACTTGGATTTAAAGATTTTTTTAAAATTTTACTCCGTAATAGAGAAATAAATTTTACGCTTAGGAGCATTTTTCGTTTTTTTAAATACAAATAATATTTTAAAATTTAAATTATTCGGGGAAAAATCTAGGAAAGTATGTTTTAAACTGTCATAAATTCCTTTGGTGGACGAAATATATATATAATGACTCTTGTTGCAAGGTGCAGAAAAGTTCAGGCTAACTGAAGATACCTTTTTTATTGGATTATAAGCATTTATGTAGCTGTAAATAGCAGATAAATTTTCTCCTTAGGTTAACATTGAGGCGAGCGAATCCAATAGGGTTAGTACACAACAGCCTTAAGGAGAATACTTTTACCTAGTTACTATAGGAGGAGCTATACTTAACGACCTATTATAATCGGCTGTATTTGTCTCTGAACAATAGGAGATAAATCTATGTGACCACTTCACTCACCGTAACAACTTGTTGTCAACGCAAGGTAGCTTAATAGTCACGGTAATCACCTGTAGATCAAGGGATCGGTGGTTCAAACGTCTTCATGTCATTTATTGCAACGCGACTTTAAGTAAATTCTGACCTAAACTCTTTTTCTATTGAATGCTAATTTCTCAACGCAGGGCACTGAATCCCATCTAGTATCCTCTCTGAATCCACTAGTTTTACTCTGTCAATTTTTCTCCTAGCGAGAGGGCATCTTTTTTTGAGCCGAATATGTACCTGTGGACATATTCGGCTTTGAAAGCACGAATGATTTCAAAGCCGAATATGTCGCGTATGAAGGGAGAGAGGATTTTCCCGCATATGCGAACGGAAAATCATCTCTCCCTTTCTTAAATATGTCGGTCACCGGTTGTATCATATTCCCTAATCTTCCTACAGTAACAAATTCTTCGGCTCGCTTGCCTTTTTGAGGACGAAATTTTTACGAAGAAAAGGATTGAAAAATGAATTTGAAAGAAAACTGGTTTTAAGCATAAAAGAACGATGGAATGCCTCCCAACATCTCAGACGTGTATATGAGCATTCTAAGTACATATTTTCACTGCAATTTTCTTTAACCCTTAAGCGGTCGCGCCAGTGTACAAAGTGCAACATTTTCGTAATTTTGAATGGTTTGTTTTTTCATGTAAGGTTTAAATGTTCTAAGCAGTTTCTATTTATAGCTACACCCTTTCTAATGCAGGTCTGATTTTCTGACCCTTGTATTCCTTTCAATTATTTGTTCGTCGTGATTTAACCATGGTAAATCAGCGATTATACTGGATTACAATACGACAAAAGCAGGAGTTGATGGAGTCGATCTTGTGTGCAGCTATTACACAGTATCCCACATATCACGAAGATGGACAATCTCATTGATTTTTAGGATTTTGGATATAATAGAAATCCATTCGCAAGTTGTCATTAGATCCAATAAACCGGACAGTTTTGAAATAAGGCGATTGTATCTGCATTCTTTGGCCTTTAATTAGAAATATATCTCAATATAATCAACTTTTTATATTTTGTCATAAAACACAGAATTATTATTTTCAATATGAAAAAAAAGTTTATTACAGAAGGAATGATCAAGGTTGAAAAAGACGTTGCCGTTTGTGCCACGCGCGCCTGTTGGTGTTCAAAAAATTGGCGCGCACGCTGAAGGGTTAAAAACATCCGCCTCATTTGCTAGGGTTGGCATTTCGTAATCCCATACCTTAATGCACAAATTTTATGGCTATCTCCATTGCAGGGAAAATAAACAAAGAACAGACTGGTACTTCGATCCAGATATAAATCATATAACGATCCAATAAGTTTCGAAGATTGACGGTTTGTTCCTCAACCATCACGGCTTCAAGGACGAAAATTAAGAGATTTAGGGAAAATTATACGGAAATTAGGGGGTCATTAAGAGAGAATCAAAACCTCGGATACTTTAAGAGGAATTATCTTTAAATTATAAATCTCAGCTGATAAATTTCGTAATTTATGACTTAATATCGTAAATGAGTTCCAGTGTTGAAGTGGGAAACGCACAACGCTTTCGGGACACATTAATCAAACGGTTATAATTACGAGTCAAATCTAGTCTGTACAGCAATATTTCTCCAAGCCTGTTCTAAGAACAAAGGAACGTCTCATTACGTCTTGAATTACATGTGATTAAGCACATGTCATGAATATTAATTTCGAACTATCTGTGCTTATCGAATGAATTATTGCCCATCAGCGTCGTTGACATGTGGATGGAAACGGCATGATTTACTCAACTGACAGAAGGCTGCTGTTTTGAAATGGCAAAAGTAATCTACACATTATACGTGATAATTTTAGATGATTCGAAGAAACGCGATGAAAAAGCTAATAAATTATCGAAAATTCTATTCATTATAACAGCAAATGATTTACAAGTGTAGACTACAGGTCTGAATATGAAACGCAGTTTGTAACCGACGAACTGAAAAAAAAATGAAGCAGAAAAGAAAGCGAACTTACTGCTAAGGCTACATTGTATTCAATTAGCTATTTCAGGTACTTTTTTATATATCTCTTAATTAATTTAACTTTGAGAAAGTGTAGTGGCTCGATACTTGTTTTCTTCATACACCAGATTTTGTTGCTTCCTTCTCA